>SJYQ01029892.1:0-51863 GCA_006410935.1 Redunca redunca
TCATGCGAAGAGTTGACTCATTGGAAAAGACTCTGATGCTGGGAGGGATTGGGGGCAGGAGGAGAAGGAGACGACAGAGGATGAGATGGCAGATGGCATCACTGACTTGATGGAGGTGAGTCTGAGTGAACTCTGGGAGTTGGTGACTGACAGGGAGGCCTGGAGTGCTGCGATTCATGAGGTCGTAAAGAATCGGACACAACTGAGCAACTGAACTGAACTGAACTTTACTAGCACGTGAGATGAGTGCAATTGTGCAGTAGTTTGAGCATTCTTTGGCATTGCCTTTCTTTGGGATTGGAATGAAAACTGACCTTTTCCAGTCCTGTGGCCACTGCTGAGTTTTCCAAATTGGCTGGCATATTGAGTTCAGCACTTTCACAGCATCATCTTTCAGGATTTGAAATAGCTCAACTGGAATTCCATCACCTCCACTAGCTTTGTTCGTAGTGATGCTTTCTAAGGCCCACTTGACTTCACATTCCAGGATGTCTGGCTCTAGATGAGTGATCACACCATCATGATTATCCGGGTCGTGAAGATCTTTTTTGTACAGTTCTTCTGTGTATTCTTGCCACCTCTTCTTAATATCTTCTGCTTCTGTTAGGTCCATACCATTTCTGTCCTTATTAAATGGGCTCTCATGTGTGTTCATGGCCTAGGGCCATCAGGGAGAGGATTCCAGAGCTGGAAGAGGATTCCAGAGCTGAGAGAGGAACTGCAGGAGACTGCCTTGGGGAGAAGAGTGCCAAGAGGCCAAAGCTGGCCACCACCCTTGTTGTTGTTGTTCAGCCGTTCCATTATGTCCGACTCTTTGAGACAGCCTGGATGGCAGCACGCCAGGCTCTCCTGTCCCTCACTATCTCCCTGAGTTTGCTCCAACTCATGTCCACTGAGTCAGTGATGCCATCCAACCATCTCATCCTCCGTTGCCCCCTTCTCCTCTTGCCCTCAATCTTTCCCAGCATCAGGGTCTCTTCCAATGAGTCAGCTCTTCACATCAGGTGGCCAAAGTATTGGAGTTTCAGCTTCAGTCCTTCCAATGAATATTCAGGGTCGATTTCCTTTAGAATTAACTGGTTCGATCTCCTTGTTGTCCAAGGGACTCTCAAGAGTCTTCCCCAGGACCACAATTCGAAAGCATCAACTCTTCAGCCCCCACCCTTCTTAATGGTCCATCTCTCACAACTGTACATGACCCCTAGAAAAAACATAACTTTGACTATACAGACTTGTCAGCAAAGTGATATCTTTGCTATTGAATATGCTGTTGGACTGCCCTCCTAACCCCAATCCTTTTCCTTAGGGAGAAGGCGACTTTGGGAGGTGAGACAGTGTAGTGATTGAGAGTTCCAACCCAGGATTCAACTGATGGACTTGAATTCTAGCTGTATGACCTTGTGCAAGCTTCTTAACCTCTCTGAGCTTTGCTTGCCTCATCTGAGAACCAAAAGATGGTGTCCATTTGTAGGAAACTGGTTTAAGTAAACCCATTCTGCAACAGTCTGGCACAGAAATTATGCGTGCTAGTTAAAGACAGCCAGAATGGCATCATCATGTATTATCCCATCATGTGGGACTGGGGGAATAGATGATAAAACTGTCTAAACCTCAGTTTCATCATCTATTAAGTGGAAGTGATTATCAAACCTAGCTCACAAGGTTGGGGAGAAGGATAAATGAGTTTGAATTCATAAAGGACCTTATCAGACATGCCTCGTGAATATTAGCCACATGAACTGTCATTACATCATCCGTATAGCGGACTCCTGTGGCCATTTAAACAATCAAACAGAATGATATCTGTTCCATCATCCAATCCGTAAATATTCTTTAAGCATCTATTATGTGTCGGGAACTATTCTAGGCATTAGGGATACTGCAATGATGAAAACAGGGCAAAAGTGGGAGGCAGATGGATGCCCCCCACCAACTCCTGCCTGTCTTTGTGGAGCTTATATTCTTATAAATGACCTACTATGTTAGTAAGTGATGCATGCTACCAAAAATTAATAATAAAGCATACAAGGAAGATGGGAAATGGTAGATCACCATCTTAATCCACTAGTCAGTAAATCCCACTGGAAGGTCACATTGCTAAATGGGACAAAGGTGAACAAGTAAATCCATGCAAATATCTGAGGTAAGAGCTCGCAAGCAGAGGAACGGCAAATAGGCTAAGACAGCCTTGGTGTTGACAAGGGGCAGTCAGGAGGCGAGGCAGGCTGGAGCAGAAGAAGCGACAGAGGAGGAACAGGTGGCAAGTCCACCAAGAGATCACATGGGGCTCCCAGACCACTGCAAAGACATCGCCTTTCACTGTAAGAGAGACAGGATTCCTCGGAGGAATACAGGACCTCATCTTGCTTAACCAGGACTACTCTGCTGCTGTATGGAGGAGAGACTGGGCAGGGGAGCAAGGCTAGAGGACAGAAGGACCAGTTAGGGTTCTATTGCAATAATCTAGGTAATGACTGATGGTGGCTCAGACCCAGGTAGCAGCGAAGACGGTGAGAATTAGTCAGATATTGCTTGAAGGAAGAGTCAGTGGGATTTGCAGTTGGGTGGGATATGGGATTTCAGAGCAAGAAAGAACTCGTGGATGTCTGAGGTGTGGGGTCTGAACAACTGGAAAAAAAATGGAGGTGAAATGGGGAAGACGGCAGGAGGTGACAAGATAGGGGCTTAAGTCAGGAGTTCCATTTTGGACAGTTTCCATTTGAGTCATTGGTCAAACATCTGATGGCAATTCAAGCAGGCAATCTGATAAGAAATCTGGGGTTCAGGGCATGACTTGGGCTAGAGATATAAAATCGGGAGTTGTCAGTAGAGGGGTGATATCAAGCCCGGATGAGATCATCCAGGGTGTGAGTGTAGGCAGAGAAAAGTTCAAGGAAGCAGCCAGTAGTATGACATTCAGAGGTCAGGGAGGCGTGAAGGAGCCAGCAAAAGAGCTGAGGAGGTACCCAGGAGGGTACCAGCCCTGGAAGTCGTGGGGTAAGGGAGGGGCTGACAGGTGGCCTTGGATCTGACCACAGGGAGACCATCGGCGGCCTTCATAAGAGCAAATATGTAAGTCTCTCAGATATATTGAGTCAAAGCACCCAGGTATAATACACCACTGATATAGGAACCACAATTCATAGAGATACTTGTGTGAACAAAGAAAGCTTCGTTTCTGAAAAGACACACAAGAAACCATTAATAGTTGCTGCCTTTTGGAAGAGGAACTGGGAAGAAGAGTTTCCTGCAGGGAGGGGAATCATGTTTCATTGCCTATTTGTTAAGTGATTAAAATATTTTTCATCAAATTTGTATTGCTTTTTTAAAAATTTATATTACTTTTCCACTAAACCTAATTATAAAAAGGAAAAACACAGGCTATTATGAAATGAGAAAATGCATAAAGTGCTGGCATAAACAGGAGTCCAGTAAACATCCATTTCCTTGTTGAAAGGTTTATTTACAGAAAGGGAAACTTCCAAGGCGGTCCTGTGGGTTGACTAGTCTTCACCAACCTGAAAATGAATCCTAATTTTTTGCCAGTAAACATCTTTCGAACTATGGTGCTGGAGAAGATTCTTAAGAGTCCCTTGGACAGCAAGGAGATCAAACCAGTCAATGCTACAGGAAATCAACCCTGAATATTCATTGGAAGGACTGAAGCTGAAGCTCCAATACTTTGGCCACCTGATGTGAACAGCCTGCTCATTGGAAAAGATCTGATCCTGGGAAAGACTGAGGGCAGGAGGAGAAGGGGATTACATAGGATAAGATGGTTGGATGGCATCAATGACTCAATGAACATGAGTTGGAGCAAACTCCAGGAGATAGTGAAGGACAGGGAAGCATGGTGTGCTACAGTCCCATGGGGTGGTAAAGAGTCACATGACTAAGTGACTGAACAAAACAAAAATCTTTTGAAAATAACATTTTCCAATAGAACCAAATTAGCATTATTATACTTTAAAACATGAAAAACAAAACCAGGGAAAAAAATTCCTTAAGGATATCAAAAACTTGATCCATATCTAAGCAGCATATTAAGAAGCAGAGACATTACTTTGCCAACAAAGGTCCATGTAGTCAAGGCTATGGTTTTTCCAGTGGTCATGTATGGATGTGAGAGTTGGACTATAAAGAAAGCTGAGCACCAAAGAATTGATGTTTTTGAACTGTGGTGTTGGAGAAGACTCTTGAGTATCCCTTGGACTGCAAGGAGATCCAACCAGTCCATCCTAAAGGAGATCAGTCCTGGGTGTTCATTGGAAGGACTGATGTTGAAGCTGAAACTCCAATCCTTTGGCCACCTGATGCGAAGAGCTGACTCATTGGAAAAGACCTTGATGCTGGGAAAGATTGAGGGCAGGAGGAGAAGGGGACGACAGAGGATGAGATGGTTTGATGGCATCACCGACTCAACAGACATGGGTTTGGGTGGACTCCGGGAGTTGGTGATGGACAGGGAAGCCTGGCGAGTTCATGAGGTCACAAAGAGTTGGACATGACTGAGCCTCTGATGTGCTTCTATGGGTATGAGTTGAACTGTTACAATTTCCATAGAAGGTAAACTGTAATCTCTATCAAAAATTTAACAGATTTTTCTTTTAGAAAAAATTTCAACAGATATTGGTATTTTAATTAATTGTATACTATGGCTTCACAGGTGGCTCAGACGGTAAAGAGTCCACTTGCAATGCAGGAGACCTGGGTTCGACCCCTGGGTTGGGAAGACCCCCTGGAGGAGGTCATGGCAACCCACTCCAGTATTCTGGCCTGGAGAATCCCCATGGACAGAGGACACTGACGTGCTACAAACCATGAGGTCGCAAAGAGTCAGACACGACTGAACAACTAAACCCAGCACACAGCATGCGCCTCTGAAAGTTTCCTTTACAACTGGTTTGTCCAAACCAGGATCCAGACCAGGGCCATTGGTCATGAAGTTTCTTGAGCTCTTCTGACCTCAACTAACTACCCTCGAGAAAGATACTGCATTGATTGTCCTGCAGAAGGGCCAGCCTTCTGGAATTGTCCAGTTGCTTCCTCGCAGTACCATTTAGCTCGTCCATCTGTCCCTACATTTCTCAGAAACCAGAAGTTAGATCTAAAGTCTTGATAAGACTCGTTAAAAGCTTTCAACTAAATTACATAATAGAGAGTGTTATGTACATTTATGTATGTTTCCACTCACATAAACACAACTCAAATGAAGACTGAGGACGTTCCTAGTTCCCCAGCAGGCTCCCATTCATGCCCCTCTCAGATAATAGCCCCCAAGCAAAGGAAAACCCTTCTAACTTTCTTCACACAGTTAAGTTTTGCCCCTTCTGTACTTCGTATCAGTTCAGTCACTCGGTCATGTCCAACTCTTTGTGACCCCATGAACCACAGCACGCCAGGCCTCCATGTCCCTCACCAACTCCCGGAGTTTACCCAAACCCATGTCCATTGAGTTGGTGATGCCAACCAACCATCTCATCCTCTGTCATCCCCTTCTCCTCCTGCCCTCAATCTTTCCCAGCATCAAGGTCTTTTCCAATGAGTCAGCTCTTCGCATCAGGTGGCCAAAGGATTGGAGTTTCAGCTTCAGCATCAGTCCTTCCAATGAACACCCAGGACTGATCTCCTTTAGGATGGACTGGTTGGATCTCCTTGCAGTCCAAGGGACTCTCAAGAGTCTTCTCCAACACCACAGCTCAAAAGCATCAATTCTTTGGCACTCAGCTTTCTTTATCCAACTCTCACATCCATACATGACCACTGGAAAAACCATAGCATTGACTAGATGGACCTTTGTTGCAAAGTAATATCTCTGCTTTTTATATGCTGTCTAGGTTGGTCATAACTTTCCTTCCAAGGAGTAAGTGTCTTTTAATTTCATGGCTGCAATCACCATCTGCAGTGATTTTGGAGCCCAGAAAAATAAAGTCAGCCACTGTTTCCACTGTTTCCCCATCTATTTGCCATGAAGTGATGGGACCGGATGCCATGATCTTAGTTTTCTGAATGTTGAGCTTTAAGCCAACTTTTTCACCCTCCTCTTTCACTTTCATCAAGAGGCTCTTTAGTTCTTCTTCACTTTCTGCCATAAGGGTAGTGTCATCTGCATATCTTATGTCCGAGGTTATTGATATTTCTCCTGGCAATCTTGATATACTTCATATAATTAGCACCTTATAGTATGAGCTCTTTCACTCAGCATTGTCTGTGAGATGCATGCATGTTGTTATGGGTATCAAGGTTTTTCCCCATGATTGTTTTATTTCATCAGATGAATATGCCACAGTTGTGCTGTCCGTTCCCTTGCTGATAGACTTCCTAATAGTTTTAACACCCATAAGTCATCTTGCCTGAGCTGATTTCCTTGAAGATTGCAGAACTGATCAGACTCTAAAGTCAGCTGTCATTCCCAGAAGAAAAAAAAAAAGTGGCATGGAAGAGATTTAAGCTGACATCGCAGGTCTAGTAGGAGAGAGATGATTTAATCCAAGAGATGCTCATTTAGACCATGCACGGCTGCTGAAACCATGAACCTGATTTGCAAAGAACTTTCAAAACAAACTATATATTTGTTTGCCCGCATCAGGTCTTAGTTCCTCTCGGCATGTGGGATCTTTCCGTGCAGAGCCCGGCAAGTTGTGGCTTGCCAGCTCAGTAGTTGCTCCACGGCATGTAGGATCTTAGTTCCCTAACCAGGGATCAAACCCTCATCCCCTGCATTGCAAGGCAGATTCTTAGCCACCAGGGAAGTCCCCAAAGAAACTGTTCAATACATTGCTTGACAGACTTCTATAGCCACCTGCAAAGAGGGATGTGTTCTCCCCATTTTCATACTGCATGAGGACTCGGATGGGCAAAATGCTTAGCCGAAGGTCACAGGGTAAGGGCAGAGTGCGACCTGCCGCCTCCTGCTGCACTCTCCCCCCATTCCCTGTCTCCCTGGGAAGAGGCAGGGAGGTCTAGGACAGGAAGCCTCTTCTCAAGACCTCAGGTGGAAAGAAGGAAGGAAATGCCCAGAAAAACAAGGCTGTACTATCGAGTTTTGCAACACGGCTGGCTGCAGCAATATGCCCTTTGTACAGGCCAATAAACCGAGGAAAGAGGAGAAAGCCAGCAGCGTTCAGCTCCTCCTTTGACCTGAGGAAGGCCAAGTTCCAAGGACTTCAAGGCCAAAGTCTCCTTGGGTGATGCCAGCTCTCTGCTCACACCATTATAATCATGCCCAGAGCCAAAGTGGTGAAAAAGCAGTGGCCTGGCCTGAGCACAGGGATCTGTCCCCATGACGGCCCCTTCAGTGACATCTGCTCTCCTTCTAAGGCCTGGGAAATGTCCCTCTCAAAGTCATCAGTAACCTCCGTGCCAGACATTTAAGTGACATTCTTTTAGTCCTCTGTGGCACTTAGAAAACACAGCTATTGACTAACTATATTAAGAAATGCCACCCACAGCCCACCCCTGACAGCCCCATGAGCCCCGGTGACGTCCACCCTCTGGGGTCATGGGGAAAGAGGCCCCTGGTGGCCTCTTGGGTCCTCAATTGCTTTTCCTGGCACAGTCCCGCCCCCTGCACTCTGCCAGACAGAGGACGACAAAGGGACCTCGCTTTACGAGAAACCAAGATTTAAAAAGGAAAAAAATAAACAAGCGCAAAACCCATGTGCCTCAGCAGTTGACGTTTTCCCAGCCCCACCTCGGATCTAGAACACAAATCCGTCTACAGCATCGAGCCTCAGACATCACTTCCAAGTATACATCCGTTACTTAAAGGGAGGCGTACACGTACAACACAAGAGCTGTGTGCTTCTTAACTTATTAATACCTGAGCCGACGATCCCCTGGAATCTTGTTCAAGTGTGTGTTCTGGTTCAGGGGGCCCAGGGTGGTGCCTGAGACCCTGCAGGTCTAGCCCCTGATGCTGGCCCCCAGGCCACTCGGAGGAGCAAGACATTAGAAACTGTAATCAAATGCAGACCAGTGGGTCCCTGACCGCACTTAGAATCACTGAGGAGCTTTTGAAAACAAACACCTCTGTCTGTTCCTCACCCCAGACCAAAGAATCAGAACTCTGATGAGGGAGAGAGGAACATGGAAAGAGAGTGAGACCAAAAGATAAATGGGTGGCACCTAGCGTGGGTGGTGCTATGCGACGACACGGAGAGTACACTTTTGTTTTTTAAGTATTAACTGATGTATGTGCTTGGCTGCATCGATCTTAGTTGCTGCACGTAGGATCTCCGTTTCTTCACGCAGGATCTTTTGTGGTGCACGGGTTCTCTAGTTGTGGTTCTGGGGCTCATGGGCTTAGCTGCCCCACGGCACATGGGATCTTAGTTCCCTGACAAGGGATCGAACCTACATCCTCTGCATTGCAAGGCAGATTCTTAACCACTGGACCACCAGGGACGTCCTGAAATGAAGAATGTACTTTTAAAATCATCTGCCTCTAAGACCAACATAAAGAAATGCCAGAAATAAGAATCTTCCTGAGAGGCAGGGAGAGAAAGAGAGAGAGGCAGAGAAAGGGTCTTCTTCCAAATATTTGGATGCATATGGGGACTTAGCCCTATATCAAAATATGGGAAAGACATGAATCACAATATTATCATCATTCTTTATGGTCAGGTACAGGTAACAGTTTAAATCAGGTATTCTTTACAGTTTAAAAGAACAATAGCTACCAAGCATGTGCTTATAGGCTCCTACAGTGCGCAGGCGGAATCACAGTCCATCCTCACCACAGCCCTAGGCTAGGTGCACATTTATTTTCTCCCATTTTACACCCAAGGAAGGTGAGCGGTGGAAAGTGTAAGAAATTGCCCTGAGGTCAGTGTAGGGACTTCCCTGGTGGTCCACTGGTTAAGACTCTGAGCTCCCAGTACAGGGGGCCCAGGTTCAATCCCTGGTCAGGGAACTACATCCCACATGCCTCAACTAAGACTTTGCATGCCACAGTGAAGACCAGATGCAACCAAATAAAATATATTTTTTTAAAGGTCAGGGTGGGAGGTGGGAGGGAGGCTCAAGAGGGAGGAGACATATGTATACCTATGTCTGATCCATGTTGATGTATGGCAGAAACCAATACAATATGGTAATTATCCTTTGATTAAAAAAAATAACTTAAGAGAAAAAAAAAAGGTAAGCGTAAGTGACTGATGAGGCTGGAGCTGAACTCAAGGCCCATGCAGTAAACCGACCACTGGTCTTTGTACAGCCCACGAGCTGAGAATGGTTTGGTAGGGGGCAGGGGAGGGAGAAATCCAAAGAAGAAGAACTCATGACATGTGAAAATGACACAGAATTCAGATCTCAGCGTGTACACACCAAGGTTTCTTGGCACACCCACTCTTTTCTGTCTTGTCTGTGCCTGCCTTCTTGCAACAATGGAGTTGAGTGATTGTGACAGAGACCGCATGGCCAGCGAAGCCAAAAATGTTTACATCTGGCCTTTTCCAGAAAAGGTTTGCTGACCCCTGCTCTAAACAGTTACACAGTTTATAAATTCTCCACTTTTCTTTTTTATACTTAAACAAGCACTGTTTTTATCCCCAAAATTGCTAAATTTGAGCATGTATAAAGTTGCTTTTATAGAGTCATATAACAATAAACTAATTGTCTGAGATTTCTGGTGGATAAATTCAAGCAAATGAATGAAAAGGCGCTGAGTGCTCAGATGTGTGAGGCCATAAAAACATTTACAACAAAAGGAAGTCTTAACCTTTCTCATATTTGGATAGGTAGCAACTGGAGGCTAGACCAGGCCTGGAAGAGGCAAGCAGCTAAGAAAATCAAAATGACAAACCAAAGAGGGTGAAGTACGCTCCAAGTCATTTCCATGCATTTGCAGGATATAGGAAACATTCATTTAGCACACATATGCTGCTGCTCAGTTGCTTCAGTTGTGTCCAACTCTTTGTGAGTCTGTGGACCATAGCCAACCAGGCTCCTCTGTCCAAGGGATTCTCCAGGCAAAAATACTGGAGTGGATTGCCATGCCCTCCTTCAGGGGATCTTCCTGGCCGAGGGATCGAACTCACATCTCAGGCAGGTTCTTTACCACTAGCGCCACTTGGGAAGCCCTACTCACGCCTATCTTGAGGCCAATTACAGGGGAGCCTGGTGGGCTGCCATCTATGGGGTCACACAGAGTGGGACACAACTGAAGCGACTTAGCAGCAGCAGCACCAGCAGCAGGGAGTCAGAAAAAAGAGACACAGTCTTTGACCTTAAGAAGCTCGTGATCTTCACCTGGGAGATCAGGTGAGGACGTAGAGCCCTGAGAGAATATAAGAAGAGGGTATCCTGGCAGGCATTCTGGAGGAGGCGAATCTAGGCGTTAATTAGCAGGTGCTGCATAACAGTGTGGCTGTTAAGCCCCTCAAGGGCAGGCTTTGGGTGTTCTCAGCTCAATATTCCAACTACTCTGTTTGCAAGGCTGTGCCCAAGAGGCATTTCTTAAGTACTCCTGATTCACTGGAAGGTAGGGAGGAAAGACAAGAGAATACAGCGTAGACCTTTGTGAGTTAACCTTGGGTAGATTCTGGATTCTTCCTGTCTATCTGGGAAGACAGGGAGGATCCTGGAAGATTTTTCAGTTTTGTTTTGTTTTAATGATAAAATGAACTGTTGTTGCTGTTCAGTCGCTCAGTCGTGTCCGACTCTTTGTGACCCCACGGGCTGCAGCACGCCAGGCTTCCCTGTCCTTCACCATCTCCCGGAGCTTGCTCAAATTCAGGTCCATTGAGTCGGTGATGCCATTCAACCATCTCATCCTCTGTCATCCCCTTCTCCTCCTGCCTTCCCCAGCATCAGGGTCTTTTTTAATGAGATAAAATGAATACACTCTTTAAAGGGCCTTTAGGAAAAAGAGACTATGGAAGAAAAAATTACCTAACAATCACTAACAAATTAGCAATCCTGTAAATCCTATAAAAACAATCCTAATAAATTAGCATTATTTCCTTCCAGTGTCTTTTCTCTCGACAGTTAACAAGCTTTTATTGTAATTTCATGTTCTGTTTTGGCCCCCAAATTTTAAGCACCCTCTGTGTTGTAACAGCTTTAATAAGCATTGGTTTTGATGACTGCCTAATTGTCTAGAATTAGGCACATAGAAACTTACATAACTGGTCCCCGGGTATTGGACCTGAGTTATTCTCTGGTTTTCAATCTTTCTGGGAGGATTTGGCAATTCTCTTATGTACAGCACTGCTATGAACGTGTTACAATTATTATAGATAGTGCTGGGTCCCTACAGCTTACTTATGATTTTGTCCTTGGAAATGACTCCTCAGAGGGCAATGATGGGTTCAAACTCCTTCTGTAACAAAAAGTCAAACATATTTCCCAAAGGCTGAAACTGACTTCAAACTTCAGGGTAGCTTTTAAAATGGTGAAAGCTATTTTTAGTGCAAAGAGGCTGAGTTTTCATATGTAAATGACATCAGGTACCTACTCTCAGAGTTACCTGCACGAAGTCCTTTGACAGGGGCTTCTTCCATTACAAATGAACTTACAGAACAGAAAGAGACTCTCAGATTTACAAACTCACGGTTGCTGGCAGGAAGAGATAGTTAAGGACTTTGGGAAGATCATGGACACACTGTTACATTTTAAAGAGATAACCAACAAAAACCTACTGTATGAACTCTGCTCAATGTTATGCACCAGCCTGGATGGAAAGAGAGTTTGGGGGAGAATGGATACATGTACGGGCTTCCCTTGTGGCTCAGCTGGTAAAGAATCCGCCTGCAATGTGGGAAACCTGGATTTGATCCCTGGGTTGGGAAGATGCCCTGGAGAAGGGAAACTCTCCAGTGTTCTGGCCTGGAAAATTCCATGGACTGAATAGCCCATGGGATAGCAAAGAGTCAGACATGACTGAGCATGTGTATGTGTGGCTGAGTCCCTTTGCTGTTTACCTGAAACTATCGTAACATTGTTAATTGGCTATATCCCCAATACAAAATGTTTTTGGTGGTTTTTTTTTTTTTAAAGACACCAGTCAGACCCCAGTTTTCTTCTTCACTGTATTTACTGCTGCTGCTGCTAAGTCGCCTCAGTCGTGTCCGACTCTGTGCGACCCCAGAGACGGAAGCCCACCAGGCTCCCCTGTCCTTGGGATTCTCCAGGCAAGAACACTGAAGTGGGTTGCCATTTCCCTCTCCAATGCATGAAAGTGAAAAGTAAAAGTGAAGCTGCTCAGTCGTGTCCAACTCCTAGCGACCCCATGGACTGCAGCCTACCAGGCTCCTCCGTCCGTGGGATTTTCCAGGCAAGAGTACTGGAGTGGGGTGCCATTGCCTTCTCCTCGCTGTATTTACATGTAGCCCCAAAATGTTGCCGGATCCAGCAAATAAAAATACTGGAAGCCAATTAAATTTGAATCTCTGATAAACAATGGATAAGTGTTTGGTATAAGTATGTCCCAAATGGCCTGTGAGATATACTTACACTTTATTTATTATTGTTATTTTACTCTCGGTGGCGCTGGGTCTTCATTGCTGTGTGTGGGCTTTCTCTAGGTGGGGCGGATAGGGGCTACTCTTCATGGTGGTGTAACGGCTTCTCATTGTGATGGCTTCTCTCGTTGCGGAACACGGGCTCTAGGCTTGCAGGCTTCAGCAGTTGCCGTGCTGGGCTCAGTAGTCGCGGAACACGGGCTAAACAGCTCTGCAGCACGTGGGATCTTCCCAGACCACGGATCAAACCTGTGTCCCCTGCACCAGCAGGTGAATCCTTATCATCTGTACCACCAGGGCAGTCCACTTTTTAAAAAGTATCTGTAGTTGAGATTCAAATTTAACTCAGCCTCCTGTGTCTCATCTAGGTATGTTTAACCCTCTCCGTGAAGAGTCCATCCAACCTTGGAAGCCAACCCAGTGTGAATGTGGCTTTTATCTGCCACCTGGGGTTAGTTCCTTTTTTTTTCTCCTGGGAATGGGACTATCCATGTTGATCAGATGCCAAGGGTCCAATCCCAGATGCCATACTAGGAAGGCTGGGCATGGCCTAGAGGAACTGGGTTTGTTTGTTTTCTTGGGTAAAGATTTTTGCCTGCTTATATTATTGGGCAAGAGCTTGTTTTCTTTTGGGAGAGCCAGAAATATCCAGGCAGGCCTGGCCCCAGAAGGGCTGATGGACTAGATCAGAGCAGCTTCTTCCACACTGTCCTGGAGGAAAGCCTCTCGTGGATTTTCAAGGCCCGGTGGCAAGAGAAAAGAAGAGACAGGAGAAGTTTTGCCTTAAGAGCAGACAGTCAGGGGCCACGGGAGGGGGGTGTCCAAGCTTAAAGAAAAGTCAGGGACCGTCTCTCCAACATGTTGGTATGAAAATACTCTAAAAATCTGCCAGAAGCTCTCTGGACCCCTTTCCTGCTGACTTCTGCTCATTCACAGTGCCCAAGTTCCATCTGGGCTTCCCTGATAGTTCAGGTGGTAAAGAATCTGCCTGCAATGCAGGAGACCCTGGTTCGATTCCTGGGTTGGGAAGATTCCCTGGAGAAGGGAAAGGCTAACCACTCCAGTATTCTGGCCTGGAGAATTCTGTATAGTCCATGAATCCTGTATAGTCCATGGGGTCACAAAGAGTCAGACACAACTGAGCAACTTTCACTTTCGTGTTGCATCCACACCCCAACTTCCAGAAAGCCCTTCTGTCTTTAGTACCCAGCCTCAGACCCCACGGACTCCCTCTTTAGAAGTTTTCATCTTTAACGTAAGACAGAGGTCACCATGAGGAGTCCCTCTCTCCTGACTACTGCAGTGTGGACATCAGCCTCCCCTCCAGCCCCTGACCCTCGGTGAGGAGTACCAGGCACCACCGGGACACCCAACAGGACTCTGTGCTCTGACTGCCCTTCGGAGAGGAGTGGATGGTCATCACACCCTTGCTGGATGTTCTCTTAGAATTTGCTCCAGGCTCTCCCAGGCCCACCTGGGTCCTCCTGGCTGCCTCAAGGTAGAGTCGAAATCTCTTGCCTTGAGACAAACAATAATATGTCTGTTTACCTGGCCTGGCATTAAATTAGCTTTTTTGACTGGTTCCACCACTTCCTTTGATAGATAAAGGGGCTGAGGCCAAGTGGCCTGCTCAGTGTCAGTGGGTGGCCAAACAACACCTTGAACCTGGATCTCTGGCTCCTAAGCGAGACTCCTTTCTGCCGTCACACACGCAGCCCTGCCCAGAGCGTATCAGGAGGGGTACACAGCTGGAGGAGGGCAAGAAGAGAAGCCGGCAGCAGATGAGATGGTTAGATAACATCACTGATTCAATGGACGTGAAGCTGAGCAAGCTCCGGGAGATGGTGAAGGACCGGGGGAGCCGGGCGCTGCAGTCCATGGGGTCGCAAAGAGTCTACACAGCTCAGTGAGTGAACAACACAGCCTGGCAGTTCTGCGTGTGGACAGAGAGCGCCTGCTTTTCAAAACCCAGGCCTTGCGCTTGGTGGACGTGTGACAGCTTGCCCAGCCTCTCTCCTGAGCCGATTCTGCACCCACTTTAATGTCAAATTCCAGAGATGGAAACTAGAGTGGTCTGGGGCAGCGCTCATGTACCCACTCCCTCCCTGAGTGCCTTCCACGTGCCAGCCGCTGCTCTGGGCATTGGGGATGCAAAGTCGAAAGACACAAGCCCTGCCCTCCCGCAGCTCCTACCCTAGTCTCAGACACAGACAAAAAAACATAGACCACTGTACAAGATAAGGGAGCGGTGCTTGCGGAGAGGAAAAATCAAAATGGTGGGGCTGGGGGCGGGGGCCCACCTGTGGGTCTCGCCCTGGATTGTAGCGCCACCTAGTGGACATTTCGACAATTTCCCGGGCTTTTCCTGCCAGTCGCTAAGGGGTGAGCGGGCAGCTTGCACACCAGGTGTTTAGCTGGCCAGTGCGGGCGCACCAACATTCACTGGATCATGGAGAGAGCAAGGGAGTTCCAGAAAAACATGTACTTCTGCTTCATTGACTACACAAAAACATTTGACTGTGTGGATCATAAAAAACTGTGGAAAATCCTTAAAGAGATGGGTCTACCAGACCACCTTATCTGTCTCCTGAGAAACCTGCATGCAGGTCGAGAAGCAAGTTAGAACCGGACATGGAACAATGGACTGGTTCAGACTGGGAAAGGGGTATGTCAAGGCTGTATATTGTCACCCTGCTTATTTAACTTACATGCAGAGTGCATCGTGTGAAATGCCGGCTGGATGAAGCACAAGCTGGAATCGAGATTGCCGGGAGAAATATCAACAACCTCAGATATGCAGATGATACCACTCTAATGGCAAAAAGCGAAGAGGAACTGAAGAGCCTCTTGATGAGGGTGAAAGAGGAGTGTGGAAAAAGTTGGCTTGAAACTCAACATTAAAAAAAAAAAAACAAAAAACCAGATCGGGCTTCCCTGGTGGCTCAGCAGTAAAGAATTCACCAGCCAATGCAGGAGACACAGGTTCGATCCCTGACCCAGGAAGATCCCACAGGTCTCAGAGCAACAAAGCCCATGAACCACAACAACTGAGCCTGTGCTCTAGACCTGAAATCTGCAGCTGCTGCAGCCGCACACTCTAGAGCTCATGCTCTTCGACAAGAGAAGCCACCACAGTGAGAAGCCCGTGCACCGCAGCTAGAAAGTAGCCGCCCCACTCTCCACAACTAGAGAGAAGCCCTCATAGCAACAAAGACCCAGAACATCCAAAAATAGACATAAATACATAAAATTAATATTAAAAAAACTAAGGTCATAACATCCAGTCCCATCACTTCATGGCAAATGGAGGAAAAGTGGAAGCAATGACATATTTTCTTTGTTTGGACACCAAAATCATGGTGATAGTGACTGCAGCCATAAAATTAAGACACTTGATCCTTGGAAGGAAAGGCATGACAAACCTAGACAGTGTATTAGAAAGCAGAGACATCATTTTGCCCACAAAGGTCCATGGAGTCAAAGCTATGGTTTTTCCAGTGGTCATGTATGGATGTGAGAGTTGGACCATAAAGAAGGCTGAGTGTGGAAGAACTGATACTTTCAAGCTGTAATGTTGGAGAAGACTCTTGAGAATCCCTTCAACATCAAGGAGATCAAACCAGTCAGTTCTAAAGGAAATCAACCCTGAAAATTCATTGGAAGGACTGATGCTGAAGCTGAAGCTCCAATACTTTGGCCACCTGATGTGAAGACCGGACTCCTTGGAAAAGACCCTGATGCAGGGAAAGATTGAGGACAGGAGCCAGGGGTGGACAGAGGATGAGATGGTTGGATGGCATCGCTGACTCAATGGGTGTGAGTCTGAGCAAGCTCTGGGAGTTAGTGACAGACAGGGAAGCCTGGCGTGCTGCAGCCAGTGGGTTCACAGAGTCAGGCACGACTTAGCCACTGAACAACAAGCAGGCATGCCAGACATCCTGAAGCACACAAGACAATGAGAGAATGAGACTGAAAACCGACTTCCTCTGTGCAGCTCCGGAATGTCCCAGTAGACATCCATGTAGCTGAAAACTCTGCTTATGAGCCTAGAAGCTAAAATGGTTTTATAAATAAGCAGAAAGTATTTTGTACACAGATTTATCACTCACTGCATCTTCAGGAATTCAAGAACTATGTATCTAATACACAGAGAGAAGGTTACATTTTGTCTTGCTTGGGACTCCACCAAGAATTGTTCACTGTTTTAAGAAATCACATCTCTGTGGAATTTGAGTCAACACATTGCATCTTTGTGGTTGTCACATTTATAAGAACTCTAGGTATAAGTGCAGAGAGCTGCCAGAAGATCTACTTGTTAAAATACATATTAAATGATTAAACATTCATTTTCTTTTATTTCTCCTTTATGTTATAGTACATCCTATTAATTTTTTTTAAGTATGTGCTTAGGTAGGTTTTATTTTCTGTGAATTTATCTTATGCTTATAAAATGTGATAAAAGGCGGGGCTTCCTGGTGGTCCAGTGGTTAAGACTCTGCCTTTCCAGCGCAGGGGGTGCAGGTTCAATCCCTGGTCGGGGAACTAAGATCCCACATGCCGTTAGGCAAAAAAAAAAAAAGTGATCAAAGGAAGCAAAGATGCCAGTGAGCAGCGGCCCTACAGGAGGAAGGAAGGGGCCGTGATCATACCTGGGAAAAGCGTTCCAGGCAGAAGGAACAGGGTGTCATGTGTGCAGGTATCAGAGCTGGCAGGTGGAGGTGAAGAGGAACCCATGGAAGTAAGCCTTGTGAGCCTTGGCAAAGACCGTGGCTCTGACCCTATCTCTAGGTCAGTGCAAGGACTCAGGATTGAGTTGGCAGGCAAACATGTCCCAGGGGCCAGGACCAAGCAGGAAAGAGACACAATCTGATTCCTTTTTTTTTTTTAAAAAAGCTCACTGTGGTTACCTGATTGACAGTAGCTAAGAGGCTACTGCCAGGATCCAGCCTTGGCCATGGCTTGGATTAGGGAAGGAGGCTAGAGGTGGCCAAATTTGTGATGTATCTGAAAATAAAGTTGGACAAGCCCCGTAGGACTTGTTGTCTGAAATGTGATTGAAAAACACACAGCAGCCAAGGACTCACCCCTCAGAGAAAAGATGACAGAGGGAGGGAGCCGGCTAATCCACAGGGGATATGCCGCTTTGCAGAGAGGAGATTAAATTGAAAAAGCTTTTGCATTTTGCAAACACAAAGGCTCTCTAAAAATATAAAAGATTAAGCCTAATTAAAAAGCATTTGTTAGTGTATGTTTAAGTTGGCAGTAGGTTTGGGGCATGGGGATTCTTTTATTACTGTTTTATGACTTACACAGGCAGGTTACATCGGGCTTCCCAGGTGGTGCTAGTGGTAAAGAACCCACCTACTGATGCAGGAAGATCCCTGAAGGTGGGCATGGCAACCCACTCCTGTATTCTTGCCTGGAGAATCCCATGGACAGAGGGGCCTGGCAGGCTACAGTCCATGGGGTCACAAAGAGTCAGACACGATGAAAGCGACTTAGCACACACACACATGTATCACACAGTGGTGTTTTTTTAAAAGCTTGGCACTGACAGCTTTTGTGCACCCAGGACTCAATTTCCTGGACAAAGCTAGAACTAGCCAGAGCATGGGCAGCGTCAGAACGACAGGTGGAGGTCAAGAGAAGACTGAAGTGCGAGGTCAAGGGCTCAGAGCAGGACAGTGGAGCTGGCGGAGCTGGACTTCAAGGGCTCAAGTAATGACCCTGATGCTTGTCACGTGACCTTGGACAGGTTCCCTCGCTTTTCCAAGACTTATCCTCATCTGTAAAATACGGACCATTATGGTGTCCCCCCCACCACCCCGCAATATTACTGTGAGGACTGAAAATAAATAACACACACAAAGCTGCCAGCGTGATACCTGGCAGGGATGCTGTTTGCGTGGTGGTGATGGTACTTGAGGATAGCTGGATGCTCTTGAAGAGCAGCTACCTGAGCGCCCATCTGCCCAGTAGGGCTCAGGCTAGAGAAGCATCCAGGCTTTGTGCTTCCAGTGTCCTCCTTCGAAGGCATCCTGCAGTCCAATCCTTTTGATAAGCACCTTCTTTCTTCATGCAGAAGGCAAATCCAATCTCAGCTTCCCTGTGGCCTAGAGATTACTTTGTTCTGTACACATGTGTGTGTGTGTGTGTGCGCACGCGTGCACTAAATTGTTTCAGCCGGGTTAGACTCTTTGTGACCCCATGGACTGTAGCTTGCCAGACTCCCCTGTCCATGGGATTCCCCAGGCAAGAATGCTGGAGTGGGTTGCCATTTCTTCCTCCAGGGGATCTTCCTCCAGGGATCGAATCCAAGTATCTTATGTCTCCTGCATTGGCAGGTGGGTTCTTTAGCACTAGTGCCACCTGGGAAATAAGTACCTATAAGCAAGCCTAACGGAGCCCAAATTGTAACAAGGAGGCTATTTGATGGGGTGCAGGGTGGCGGGAGGAAAGCAAAGGGATTGATAATATCTTAGACGTGCATCTGGTCTATCCCCATTTCCCTCGGCCAAGCGGAGAACATAGCACGGCCGGGGAGTTCTAGTGGTCAAGGAATTGGTACAAACAGGGGAGCAAGCAAACACGGAAATAGAGTGAAGATAATGGGATCCAGCTGCTCACCACCAGAGACGAGAGTAATGTCCCATTGGAAAAGAGGGCGTGCTCACTTCAGCAGCACATACACTAAAATTGCAACAATAGAGAGAAAATTAGCATGGCCGCTGTGCAAGGATGATGATATGAAAGTTCAGGAAGCATTCCATATTTAAAAGGAAAATAAAGGAAGGAAAGACTAAATTCTGAGTGTTGAATTGGATTTAGAAATGCTGGTATAAATTCATGGTTTTTAAAAGGATGTATAGCTGGAAGAGCTGGCATTAGATGTGTGTATTAACCTATGGATGCCTACACACATATATACATGGATATTGCCTAGTTTGGTCTGCCAGAAAGCCAAGAAGCAGTGACAGCTTGGTATCAACAAGCATACATAGCACCCAGGTCATGGTTTCTAATCACCATTCTCCACTAAACCACTGAAACTCATTGTTCAAATGAATAAGTCCAAGGCCAAGGCATGGAAAGTACAAGAAGAGCCTGGACTATCTTGTGCCAAATGTTAGGATATACTAAAAACAAACAAAAGGATGTGTGTGTATCAAAGTAACCCAAGAGTCAACTGAGTAGTCGCAAAGACAACTGTCAAACTGACAATAGTTAAAGTCAAAACCAGGTAAACGTTTGTCTGGCTCTTTTCTGGATACCACGAGTTCCTTATGGTTTACTGAGTGTCTTAGTCTTTTTGGCTGCTAAGACAAAATTACCGTAGAGTGAGTGTCCTGCAACAACAGAAGTTTCTGTCTCACAGTTCTGGAGGTTGGGAAGTCCAAGATCAAGTTTCTGGCCAATTCTGCCTCTGGCAAGAACCTCCTTTCTGTCTTCTCACTGTGTTCTCACATGATGGAAGGGGCCAGGGAGCTCTCTGAGGTCTGTTTTATAAGGACACTAATCCCATTCATGAAAGCTCTGTCCTCATGACCCAATCACCTCCCAAAGGCCCCCCCTCCAAATGCCACCATATTGGAGTTAGCATTTAACATACAAATCTTAGGGGTATACAGTCTAAAGCACTGAGTATTAGATAGTGTATAGGTTTGGCTGCTATAACAAAATCCAAAGATTGACGATGGCTGAACAAATAACGGTTTAATTCTCTGGCCCTTAAAAGTCTGACCTGGTGCAGTGTCTCCCTCCAATAACTCATTAGGAATCCGGGCTCTTTCTGTCTTTTTTCTCTGCATCCTCAACACTCAGCTGCTACCTCGTAGGTCAGTATGGCTGCTCCGCCTCCTGCCAGCATATCCCTGTTCCAGCCAGAAGGACAGAAGAAATGAGGAAAGAGGTGAGTATGTGTCTTCCCTTTAAGGACATGACCTAGAAATTGTACAAATCACTTCTGGTCACATCACATCCTCCAGAGAATACTGTCACCGGGTCATGCCAATCTGCAAGGGAGGTTGGGGGAGAAAATGCAGTATTCAGCCAAGCATCTATGTTCCTAGCTAAAAATTACTTTACCATGTGAGAAAGGGATAATAGAAATTGGGGGACAGTAAGCAGTCTCTGCCACTCTTACAAATAAATTCCTCATTTGGCTTTAGTTAAGAGTTGATTTCTATTACATATGACCAACATGACAGAAATACAGGAAAGGAGGACACTAACTTTTATTGACCAACTCCTGTGTCCCAGGCACGATCTACAGTCCATCTCTTTTCATCTCAGCAGTAACTCAGTCAAGTAGGGTTTGACAGGTGAGAAAACAGGCTCAGAGAGACAAAGTGACCTGCTCATGGCCGAAAGCCATGAGTGACAGAGCTAGAATCTGAAATCAGGTCTCTGAGACCCAGAGTTCAGGCTCTCCCCGTGGTACCACACTTGAGGTGCTCTTCCTTTGCCCAAGGCATGCCCCCAGAGCCCTGGTTGCTGGGAATACACCAGCCACAGAGACACCTGATTTCCACCCTCCACGAGTGCCTTGGCCTCACTCTGGTTGGCATCTTCTCCCTTTAGCAGTGTTGACGCCAGCCTCAAAGGACACACGATTGTGCTTAGGCAGGGGGCTGTGTCTGTAGCGACACCCTGATCTCATGATTAGAACTCGGTGTCAGGGCACACCTCAGGCACCCCCCGGTCACTCACGTACTCTAAATAAGACGGAGACAGATGCTTCCCCGAGGAGCAGCCAGTGAAGCACAAGACTCAAAGTTAAATATAAGTGGGACTTCCCTGGTGGTTGGCCCAGTGGTTAAGATTCTCTGTACTCCCAGTGCTGGGGGCCAGGGTTCGATCCCTGCCCAGGGAACTAGATCCCACAAGCCACAAGTAAGAGTTCTCATACTGCAATGAAGATAAAGATCCTGTGTGCCACAGATAAGACACAGCACAGGAAAATAAGTAAATATTTTTTTAAAACATAAATATTAGTTTAAGAGCGCTGAAGGTGCTGACATAGAGCTATGTTTAGGGTAAAGTGGAGCACGTGGAGTGTAGGAGTCAGGAAAGGCTTCAGAGAAAAGGGGTTTTCCTAGGGGCTCAGCGGTAAAGAATCCGCCTGCCAATGCAGGAGACATGGGTTCGATCCTTGGATCTGGGATGACCCCACATTGCACAGAGCAAGTAAGCCCGTGCACCACAGCTACTGAGCCTGCGCTCTAGAGTTTAAGGGCTGCAACTGCTGAAGCTTTGCACCTTAGAGCCTGTGCAGCAAGAGAAGCCTGAGCACCACAACTAGAGAGTGGCCCTCGCTGTCCAAAAGCAGAAAAAATCTGTGCAGCAACGAAGACCCAGCACAGCCAAAAATAAATAAATAACCACATAAAATTTTTTTAAAAGGGAAAGAAGCTGTTTGGCCCATGAAGCCCTGAAATTATAGGCAAATCTTTGTGTCTGTATGCGTGCTTCCTTCAAAGCGAAGGTCTGTGATCTTTATCGTATTCTCCAAATGGCTGACAGCTCATGGCGTAGAGACTATGCTGCTGCTGCTGCTGCTAAGTCGCTTCAGTCTTGTCTGACTCTGTGCGACCCCAGAGACGACAGCCCGCCAGGCTCCCCTGTCCCTGGGATTCTCCAGGCAAAAACACTGGAGTGGGTTGCCATTTCCTTCTCCAAGAGACTCTATGCTAGAGGCTGAGAAAGCTGAGGAGGCCAGGGTGCGGCGAAAGGGTGGGGATGGAGTGGGCAGGAATGAAATGCGAGGAGGGCAAGGGCCACGGCTTAGAGGAACAGTCGGCCTTGCTGGGGAGCCTGGACTTCACTCCAAGGGCAATAGGCGATTATTGCCTAGGTGGGGTGTCTGTCTCATGCCTGGTCTATGTCACGTAGCCCTCAGAGTTCTGGATAGTCTCACAGTGTCTCCTAGGCTCTGGGAATACACGGAGAACCAGCTTTCCACAAACACCAGAAGAGGCTTCTCACCAGAGATGCATTGGGCCACAGAGCCTGAGTAGGAGCTTGTCCAGCAGAGGCTTTAGTCAGAAAGACTGTTTGGGCTATACCTTACAGAAGCCCCCTGGAATTATCTGAAACCCAGTGATGTGCTTGTTACTATGTAATAACCAGTTTTTATTACTGGCGGATACTATTTGTAGCATCTTCTGATTTCTATGGTGTGACTATTGCGGCTATGGTCTATGTCAAGCTCCCCAGGTGATCCCATGGAGAAAGATGTACAATTAGCTTTCAGGAGCCAGTGTGAACCAGGTGTAGCACACCATTGCTTGAGTCCCATTTATTATAAGAATACAAGTGGGGGAGGGCAGTCTAGGGATGGGAGAGTATTGGGTATAAGATAGGCTTAAGGATGTATTTGTAACACGGGGACTACAGTCAATATCTTGTAATACCTGCAAATAGAAAGTAACCTTTAAAAGTGTATACAAATTTTTAAAATATATATGTGTGTCTCATGGGGATCAAGCTGGAGCTGCAGTCAGGTTCAGACTGGACAGGAAGCAGGAACTGTGGGCTTTTGCAAACTCGATACCCTTCCCCTCTCTCTTCCCTCTCACTCTCCTATTGGGGCAGACTGGCTTTCTCTGATCCCCAGTCCACGGATCAAAGAACTGCTACTGCCAACAGTTTCCAGATTTCCAGGACCCTTTTGGCAAGGAAGCAGCCAGACTGAAGCTTGGCCTCTCTTAGTCCCATTTCAAGTTCCTTGGAGCCCATTGGCCCATCCTGGGCCAGGTGCTTGGCCCTGATCCAATCAGCTGTTATGAGAGGCGAACCGTTGTTAGAGCAAGATGTTGAGCAAGCCCTCTGATGCTGTAACCATAAGGTGTTGGGGAAGGAGAGGTAACCGGAGGAAAAGAAAGGAAGCTCTAAGCAACCAACATCTTGGGTATCTTGTGGCAGAAAATGGGGGAAATTAATCACATGTTCATGCCGTCTCCTCTAGTCTTTTGAATTAACCACCCGGAGAGTTACTAAGTCATTCATCTAGTCATCTCTGCATGCCTTCAGGATTAATTTGACATTTTTTGAATGTGTACTCTATGTTAGAGAATGTTGCTAAGTCACTTCAGTCGTGTCCGACTATGTTAGAGAATGCTGCTAAGTCACTTCAGTCGTGTCCGACTCTGTACGACCCCATAGGTGGCAGCCCACCAGGCTCCCCCATCCCTGGAATTCTCCAGGCAAGAACACTGGAGTGGGTTGCCATTTCCTTCTCCAATGCATGACAGTGGAAAGTGAAAGTGAAGTCACTCAGTTGTGCCTGACTCGTAGTGACCCCATGGACTGCAGCCCACCAGGCTCCTCGATCCATGGGATTTTCCAGGCAAGAGTACTGAAGTGGGGTGCCATTGCCTTCTCCGATATTAGAAAATATGTGGGCCTTAAAATGAAGGGGAAGATAAATACGGTTTAGCAACTGTCCCCCAAGAGTTTGCATCTGGGAGTGAGACTGGTGTGTGCGTGTTAAGTCGCTTCAGTCGTGTCCAACTCTTTGTGACCCCATGGACTGGAGCCCTCCAGGCTTCTCTGTCCACGGGATTTTCCAGGCAAGAAATGGCACGGGTTGCCATGGCCTCCTCCAGGGGATCTTCTAGAGCCAGGGATCATACCCGCGTCCCTTACATGTCCTGGATTGGCAGGCGGGTTCTTTACCACTAGTGCCACCATCCGCAACACAAGCTTCACAGAAGGCTATTCAGAGTGCCAATCCCCTGAGGACCACATGGGAGAGCTGAGGCCGGTGGCCTCCAAGAAGGCCCCAGTGAGCCTCGCTTCCTGATATCCCCACCTCCCTGTAGCTCCCTCCCACACGGCATTGGGGTTGGTCTGTGTGACCGATAGAATAAAGCGGAGGTGATGATAGGAAACTTCTGAGCACAAGTTATGGAAGATCATGGCTTCCATGCTGGGTCCCCTCTGTCTTGCTCTCTTGGATCACTCGCTCGAGAGGAAGCTGGTTGGCAGGTCGTGAGCAGCCCTGAGGAAAGGACCCAGGACCCAGGGCTGTCTGCCGACAGCCAGGCAAATGTGGCAGGCAGGCAGGCCCTCCGCGGAGACCGCAGCCCTGTCAAGGCTTGACTACCACCTCATGAGAGACCCTGAGCCAGAATCACCCAGCTAAGCCACTCTCAGATCCAACCCTCACAAATGGAGGGGAGATAATAAATACTTATTGTTTTAAGCTACAAAGTTTTAGGGTGATTTGTTACAACGTGATAGATGACCGGACTTCCCTGGTGGCTCGGTTGGTAAAGACCCCAGGAGACATAAGAGAGGCGTGTTCCATCCCTGGGTCAGGAAGATCCCCTGGAGGAGGGCATGGCAACCCACACCACTACTCTTGCCTGGATAATCTCATGAACAGAGGAGCCTGGAGGGCTACAGTCCATGGGGTTGCAGAGTCGAACACGACTGAGGTGACAGACGACTAATGCAGGAGGTGATATTTGAGGTGGCTCTTAAAGGATGAACTCACCAAGCAGAGACAAAGTCATTCCGGCAATGCCATGTGCAAAGCGGTAGATAAGAAAGCACAGGGCACGAATGGGGGACAGTCCCTTGGTGTGGCTGAACGTGAGTTGGCTGGGAGGGGGGCCCACTGTCTGTAAAGGAGCACCAGGCAGGGGAAGGGCTGCTGTGTCAGTTTAGCCAGTGACTTCCAACCTTATTTTAGCACTAGGAACCCCTTCTTCAGATAAAATCTTATAGAACAGGCCAAGCTATAAAGAAGACAAAACAGAGCTCCCTGGTTAGAGGTAGTTAGGGTAGGGGATGGAGCAGAAGAAGGTCTTGCCTTTCCTCCCCTGTTCCTATTTGCTTCTATACACTTAGACCGGCTCTGAAAGGATACTAGGTAGAGTGCTGGCCTCCATGCAGGAACCCAGTGGCTGAATGGCAGGGAGAATCACCTTTTTTATTTGGCCATGCCGTGTGGCTTGTGGGATAATAATTCCCCCACCAGGGATTGAACCTGGATTCCCTGCAGTAAAAGTGCCAAGTCCTAACCACTGGACTATGAAGGAATTCCCAGGGAGAGTAATTTTTTACTGTATTTTCTGTAAATTTTTTTTCTTGGCATTATTTGAATTTTAAATTGTGTGCATTATTCTATATCCAGAGAAGTACATATATCCATGGAAGTATGGATACATAGATATTGTATATCCAGAGAAGTATGGATATATAAGTGCTCATTGTACTCCTATCTCTACTTTTCTCTACATTTGAACATTTTATAACAAAAAACAAAAAATTGGGGGACTTCCCTGGTGGCTCAGACAGTAAGGAATCTGCCTGCAATGCAGGACACCTAGGTTCAATCCCTAGGTCAGGAAGATCCCCTGGAGAAGGGAATAGCTACCCACTCCAGTATTCTTGCCTGGAAAATTCCATGGACAAAGGAGCCTAGTGGGCTACAGTCCAGAAAAGTCCCTCTGGCTGCCCTGTGGAAAACTGTTAGGAGACTAGGAGTTTGGTAGGAGCCTAGTCAATCCAGAGGCCACTTGGAAAGCTCTGGATGTGTGACCTGGGACCCAAGGTAGAACATGCATTCCAGGAACACATCTGAGGTGGAACAGCCCAAACCCTAAAGACCACTGTTGTAACAAGTATTTATCACACAGGAGCATGCATCACTGTTTTGAGAAACAGGGTGTGTGAGGCGGGGCTTAATTCCAACTCAGCCACCCTCTACCTGACCTCTCCATGCCTCAGCTTTCTCATCTGTAAAATGAGATGACTAATTACCTCCTATTTTAAAAAATGTTTTAATACGTATTTATTTGTCTACGTCAGGTTTTAGTTGCAGCAAACAGGATCTTTCACCGTAGTTTGCTGATGCACGTGCCCCGCCTTCGGCAGGTGGGATCTCAGTTCCCTGACCAGGGATCCAACCCACATCCCCTGCACTAGAAGGCAGATTCTTAACCACTGGGCCATTAGGGAAGTACCCCCAAGTTCTTTCTATTATAAAATGTTCAAATGTACAGAAAAGTAGAGATAAGTATAATAAACACCCATATACCACTATCCCAGATTTAATAGTCTTTAATATTTTGCCATATTTGTTTCACTTAATTGTCATCTAATTGAATTTTTAAAGTAAAGCATAGACATCATCAAATTTTACCTCTAAGTGGTTTTTTATGCCAAAAAATGACTTTTTTCTCCTACAGGAACCACAACATTTTATCATATCTCACAAAAGTAACAATAATTCTTTACATCATCTAATCCTCAGTTCATATTGGCCTAAAGGTCACCAAAATGACTTTTGCTGATCTCTTTTTTCAAATTGGGTTCCAGTCATGGTCAATATACATTGTTCTCAGGATCTTCCCATAAGGGTGAAATGAATCCATAATCATGAAGTTCTTAGATGGTTCCTGGGGTGGTAAGCGCTCTATGAGTGTTGACACTTCTCAGCAGGCACCAGGGGCTGAAAACCAACTCCACAGGGCCCCAGGTCCCATGGGGCTGCAGACACTGTATCGCAGTGGGAATAAGAGTCCAGAGAGGCAGCACTGAGGCCCAGAAGGCTCTCATGGTGGAGGGTGGTGACCCCATGACTGAGCAGATAGCCCAGAGGGAGCCTCTGGCCTGGTGTCTGGAAAGTCCTGGCTGACCTCTAGAAGGAGACTTCTCTAGGATGGTGTCTCCCCAAGGGGAAGGGGAGGGTTTACCTGGCTGAAAGCTTGTAGTAAATGAGGAGCCTCCAGACTGCTTCTACCTGGGCTCCACAACCCTGCGTGAACTCAGCCCTTGGTGGAGGCATGTCTGGGTCCCTGGGAAGCCTCCAATCTGAGAGTTTTAGGACAGACAGGCCCTGATGCTGCTGTGGAGAATACAGACCACCAGTGCTGGCTTGGACCTCATGGTTGGGGGCAGGGGGCTGAGCTATATTCAAGGGCCCTGACAGCAGAGGCTGCCCTGGGGAGAGCCCTCTGTAGAAGTGAGCCTGTCCACCCCAGCTCTGGCCTCCCATCCTGTCTGCTTGGGGACCTGATCACCCAGATCTCTTCTCCTCCTCCCCTGGGTGTGTACTGGATGAGGGGGAGAGGGTGGGTCATAGACTCCTTGCCATCCGCATTTGTGGTACTCCCTTCTCCACTGCCACAGCCCATACAGTGTTTTATGGAACTTATCTTGCCCCTTCTGCCACGTTATCACTGCTCCTGAAACTTAAAAGGAGAGGATACCCAGAGAAGGATCTTGGTCCTTACCCACCACAGTGATTGGGTCAGAGGAAAACACGTGACCCTACCTGGGCCCATCCCAGACCATGAGGGTCAACTCTGGTCTCAGCCTGAAGCCAGGAGGTAAGAGAAGCACTCTTATGCATGAGAACGAGCAGGAGCTGCAGGTGGCAACCTTGCCTCCATTCAGAGAAATCTTGAATAAGCAGAAAACTAAGGCGTTCCCTGGCAGTCCAGTGGTTAGGACACTGAGCGTCCACCGCAGCGGGCACAGGATCCACCCCTTTGTAGGGGAACTAAGATCCGTGATGCGTGGCCAAAAGGAAAAAAAACGACAAGTAAAATGGAGAAAAGCAGGGCCTAGGGATGGAGCCGGTGGGATTTCTGAAATTTTGTTCAGGCACTGTGCTAACCAAAGGCCACTACACTTAATCTTTTCATGTACGCCAGCTAGAGTTAGCCACGTAGCCTGAGTTCCCCAGAAAGCAGAGCCTGAGGGGAAGGCTTTGGCTACTAGTTCAAAAGGGAGTGACATTCCAGAGAGTGGAAATCCTTGTCCCTTCACAGGAGAGGTGGGTAAGGAGGAAACACTGTCAACGTGAGGGTACTTAACATTCCAGGGCCATCCTCTCAAAAGCTACACAAATTTCATCTCAGGATGGTCCATGGAAGGTAAAAGGGCAAGAATGTATTCGCTTTTCCCACCTCCCATGGGTCAGAGGTTTGCTTAACAACAGGGCATGAATGCCCCTGCTGCCCCCACTTCCAAGTTGCGGGGCTGTCCATTGGGCCAGGAACTATTGGGACCTCTGGGAACACTGGAACTTACAATCTTAGGGGTGGGGGCGGGCAGGAATTAAACAAGTCACTGCAAGGTGTTGAGTGTTCTAAAGAAATAGAGCAGGATATTCTGGGCGGGGTCAGGGAAGGCCATCTAATGAAGAAGCGGTGAACTCGAATCTAGATCCAGAGGAGGAGCTGGAGTTAGCGAGGCCCCGGGACGGGGGTGAGAAAGAGCCATCCGGAAGCCCGGCATCCAAAAAGAGCTCCGCAGGCTTGAGGAACTAGAAGCCCAGCGTTCCGCCACGTTTAGAGCCAGGCGGATCTGTAAGCATTTATAGAGCATCAAGTGTATCCCGAGATGAGGCCCCGACTGTTTCTTTTTTTTTTTTCAGGAAACTGTGCCTTGTTCCTTCCTGCCGCTACCAGGCGCCTTACCATGCCAACCATCTCCTTCCTAGATTGGACCACACCCCTCTGGCTGCAGTTGATCGGGCTAGAAGTGAATAGGTCGCCAAGGCTGGACCAATGAAAGTCTTGACTCCTGGAGACGGGTGAGGTTGGGACAAGGTGATAAGGCTCTTGGTTCAGGACTGGACAAGTTACACCACCACTCTGGAGATGCTGGCAGCCAGGTTCTCAGCCAGGGAACCAGGAAGGAGTGAAAGGTACCTCTTCAAAGAGGAGGTGTTACTGAGGCAAGAGATGAGGAATAGCCAGAGAGCCTGATTCCTGTTAGGCCAAGCAGTGGTTGTACATCTACCCTGGGGCGCCTTGAAACAAAGCCCCCCTTTTACTTAAATTGCATTCAGTGTGTTTCTATCTTTTGCAATGAAACACGCCCTAACTAGGGCTTCCCAGATGGCTCAGTGGTAAAGAATGAGCCTGCCAATGCAGGGGATGCAGGTTCTCGATCTCTGGGTTGGGAAGAGTCACTGGTGTAGGAAATGGCAACTCACTCCAGTATTCTTGCCTGGAAAATTCCATGGACAAAGGAGCCTGGCGTGCTACAGCGTATGGGGTCACTAAGAGTCGGATGCGACTGAGCACGCACAAGCCCTAACTAATACTATGCCAAGTGCTCGAGTTATTTAGATGCATAAATCCGGCAGGGTCTCTGCCCTGAAGAAGGTCATAAACCAGCAAGATAGATGGACATAAACACTAAACATTAACTACAGGGTGATCAGTGCTATAATAAGTTTGTTCAAGGCAAGGATGTTGTGCAGAGATAAATTAAGATAACAGATGTAAAAGCATTTTGAGAAGAAAAACGTGTTATGTACATCCCCTATGATCATACTTAGGAGAATCAATTGCATTTCTACTTTCAGTTCAATCAGGAACACAGCCACCCCACTTTCAGAATGATGCTGTTTTTATAAGGCACATGCTGGCCTGTGATCAGGCAATGAGTAAATTATCCAGGGTCACACGCTTTCTCTTTCCTCATCTGTGTTTGGTGAATGGATGGAAAAAAATAACATTACAATTTCCCGAAGAGTGGGGAAGCATTTGCAATTTCAGCCCTTGCTGCTGTGTCACAATCTTCTACCCTTTCTGCCCCGCCTACATCAACCTCTCCTTGACTCCAGGAAACTAAAAGGCTGCTGACTTAACTAAAATAAAAATCTCACAAGTGACTGAGAGGTTTGCTGACAGACATACCATTGCTATGATAACTACAGATGGTGGCATTACGTCTGGAGAAGAGGAGTGACCGCTTCCGCCTAAACAGTCGTCAAAATCATTCCATCCAAGGACGCTTGGCACGTTGAAATAGATTACGAAAGAGCAATGATATCTTACTGAGAAATACTTTTCCTCCACCTCCATCACAGACAGACAACCTGTTCGCTCCTGCTGAATTTTTGATGGTGGAGGTAACCGCACAAACACAGCGCAGAGGCACCATGTGGTATAGGAACAAAGCATGCTTTGGCATCACCTGTTCAGCTCAGTTCAGTCGCTCAGTTGTGTCCGACTCTTTGCAACCCCATGAATTGCAGCTCACCAGGCTTCCCTGTCCATCACCAACTCCCAGAGTTCAGTCGGACTCACGTCCATTGAGTCAGTGATGCCATCCAGCCATCTCATCCTCTGTCGTCCCCTTCTCCTCTTGCCCCCAATCCCTCCCAGCATCAGAGTCTTTTCCAATGAGTCAACTCTTCCCATGAGGTGGCCAAAGTACTGGAGTTTCAGCTTTAGCATCACTCCTTCAAAGAACACCCAGGACTGATCTCCTTTAGAATGGACTGGTTGGATCTCCTTGCAGTCCAAGGGACTCTCAAGAGTCTTCTCCAAGACTACAGTTCAAAAGCATCCATTCTTGGCGCTCAGCTTACTTAGGTTCAAATTCCAACTCTACTGATTGCCAGCTGTGAGGTCTTTGGGAAATTACTTAACCTCTCTGAGCCTCAGTTTCCTCATTATTGAGGTAAGGAAAAGACACTGGCAAACGGGTGGGTGGGAATCAGAGCCAGGCAGAGGGAAGGGGGATAAGCACAAAATGGAGCGAAAACCTGTTTTTTCGCGTGTGGTTTTTAGGCTTTTTGTTTTTCTTCTGGTTTTGCGACTTTCAAGATCTTGGTTCCCTGATCAGGAATCAAACCCATGGCCCCTGCAGCAGAAGCGTAGAGTCCCAACCACTGGAATTCCTTGCTTCTTCTCTTGTATCTTGAAGGCAATTAGGCTTTCTGGGACAGACTCCTAGGTCAGAACTTCCCTTCTAGCTGAGCTGATCCACACTTAGGCATTAGAATCTGATCTATCACATTTCCTAAGGATGATGAGTTGCTAAAGACTCACATCACTTAACAGTCAGCACTCTAAGAATTATTTCCCCACATAAGGCATTCTAAAGTTGGGGACATGGTTCTCAGAAAACAAATTTTACCACCATTGTAGCCTTGCGCTCTCATTGGACCTTTGCTCTCCACACCATTTCTGTTATTGTGCAGAAGGCTGGCCCATAAACTGGGGCTTCCCAGGTGGCGCTAGTGGTACCTGCCTGCCAATTCAGGAGACAGAGACGCGGGTTCAATCCCTGGGTCAGGAAGATCCCCCGGAGAAGGGAATGGCTACCCACTCCAGTGTCCTTGCCTGGAGAATCCCATGGACAGAGGAGACTGGCAGGCTAGAGTCCGTGGGGACGCAAAGAGTCGGACGCGACTGAAGCGATTTAGCATGCACGCACACACAGTGACTGGCCTTCTTCATAGCAATCTATCTCAGCTAACTTTTCCACAAAAGTGATTACAACATCAATGTATTGTTCAGCTTCAGCCCTTTTAAGACCACTTGAACCCAAAGTCCCAATACACCCGCACACACCGCGGTGGTCTCTACGCTGGTAACCCAGACCATGCGTTTGCTTACCCGTTGAAGTAGCGCCACCCTGTGGCCAAGTCATGAATGGTGTACAATCTCCAGTCCCATCAGTTTGGAAATGAAGGGATTCTTGACTAATATTAATATTTTAATTGGGTGGGATTCTGTATTTCTACTATGGGACATAGAATCAGGCTTTATTCATAGTCTTCCATTATTTCAGATTTCCACAATCCGAATTCACATCGAATGTAACCATACTATAATCAATTTACTTAAACCTTTTAACTCCAGACTCAGGAGTTTCTATTAAAATTTTTCCATCCAGAACATTTTTAGGAGGGCTACGATGTTTAGGGATTAAAATGTGTGTGTGTGTGTGTGTGTGTGTGTGTGTGTGTGNGTACTATTTACAATAGCCAAGACATGGAAATGGTAGCAACCTACATGTCCACTGACAACTGAACAGATAAAAAGAAAACGTGAGATATATGTATATGTAATATATATATAGATGCCTGCAAGCGTGCTCAGTTGTGTCCGACTCTTTGCGACCCCACGAACTATAGCCCACCAGGCTCTTCTGTCCTTGAGATTCTCCAGACAAGAATACTGGAGTGGGTAGCCATTCCCTTCTCCAGGGGATCTTCCCAATCAGGGATCAAATCTGTGTCTCCTGCATTGGCAGGTGGATTCTTTACCAATGAGCCACCTGGGAAACCCTATAATGGACTATTACTCAGCCATAAAAAAGAATGAAATAATACCATTTACTGCAATATGAATGGACCTGAGGCAAGTCACACAGAGAAAGACAAATATCATATGACATCACACTTGTATGTGAATTCTAAAAAATTGTACGAGTGAACTTATTTGATAAACAGAAACAGACTCACAGATATAGAAAACAAACTTATAGTTACCAAAGGGGAAAAGGGCAGGGGAAGGATGAATCAGGAGTTTGGGATTGGCAGATACAAACTACTATATATAAAACAGATGAACAGGATCTACTGTATGGTACAGGGAAATATATTCAATATCTTGGAATAAACTGTAATGGAAAAGAACCCCCAAAAAGAAGATATGCATGTCCATAACTGAATCACTTGACTGTACACCAGAAACTAATATTGTAAATCAACTGTACTTCAAGTAAAAAAAAAAATTTTTTTAAGTTGGTGATGATTATCTCTGCCTGTGGAAATGTTTGATTCCCATCCACTTTATTGTGTTTTCCAGATTTTTTATGATGAATCTGACTTTTCTAATCAAGGAGAAGTACTTTTCAATTTTTTTTTTTTTTTTGGCTGCACGACTTATGGGATCTTAGCTCCTCAACCAGAGGAACTTGGCTGTGAATGCACAGAGTCATAACCGCTGGACCATCGGGGAATTCCTGGGAGGACACTTCATAGAAAGAAGAACAGACCGGAGCTGAACCAGAAAATCCGACATATGTGTTTGCCTGTCATTCTGGAAAGTATTGGTCATGGAGAGTCAAAGCAGTCTTTATTATTTACTGTTTATTTTCCTTCTTTTTTTTTCAGACCATACTCATTTCAGCCTTCTTGGGGAAATTTACAGCTCGAGTTTCAAGGAAGGACAGTGGAAAGGCAATCGTGTCTCTTATGTTGTTTACTTGCACAAGGAACGTTACTCTGGCCAGGATTGCAGCGGACTTTCTGGAGGAGGCTGCCTCCTCCTCAGATGTATAGAGGTGTCTGCACGTGTGGCTGGAAACACCCTCACATCCTTCCACCTACTGGGCGCTTCCCAAGCTGTTTCTGCTGGTCAGCAGAGAGAATCTCCCAGACTCATGCACATAGCCACTGAGCAATCCCTCTTTTCTTTCCCCTACGGAATTCTGGGTGGTGCTTCTCAACTTGGGGTCCTCAGGCATATTCCTGGGGGTTTATGAGTTCTACCAAAAGTTTTGAATGTTCTGGTTTCACTTTTGGATCGCCTAGATGACCACACCAGAACCAACTGCTGCTTCACCATATTAAACCTGCTTTTCCATTTGGATTAAGGTCATGTTCATGGCAGATGAATCAGTGTGCTATATCATTGAAGACAAATGCTTCACCAGAGTTCAAAGAGAGAAAGATGGCAAGAGAATTGTGTGGTCTTACAAGATGATGGACTTTGCAGCTCTCATCTTCTTCCCATCCAACTTGCAACAATATGCATTAGCAGTTAAATGTAGTAAAAAACAATAAAAGAATTTTGTTAAATACTTTAAAGAATATTTTCTGATTGTATTTGGCAGAGTGCACAATTAAATTGATGGTGGTTGGAAAGGAGTTTATTATTCAAAGCAAAAAAAAAAATCGACAGTGAAAATGTCAGTGACTCAAATAATGGTCCATTATCCAAAAAAAAGTCAAGTTGAAAAAACATCATTCTCCCAGTAAACCACACACCAGTGACTCTCAGTAATCTAGTGTTGGTAAAGCATCATCCATCACGTTGATTTAATGTTAATTTGAAGTTCATGACTTTTTGTTTGTATTTTTAAGTTTATTTTCATTTAAAAGCTGGGGCAGCATATGAACTTTCTAAATAGGAAAATTTAACAGTTTTGTTTTTCTTCCCTGCTTTGGAAGGATTCAACACAGTCTAGGAAGGGAGTCTCCCCCCACCCCCACCCCAAGCACCTCCCCTTGGGGCAAATATTTCTGAATATTTCCCTTCCCTTTCCAGTAGTAGATGAAGAATGAGTCCTTCCAGCCCCCAGGGCAAGGGAAACTAGTTTTTCAGTGGATAATGATTTACTGTCCAGTTTTATTGGCCCATCAGGGCTCTATTAGGAAAGGGAGAGAGACTAGGGCTTTTGTGCAAAGGATTAAGTATGAAGCCCTGTTGAGTCCCCGGGGGCCTTGCTGGAACCTCACCAGCTTCTCCTGGGAGGTTCTGGATACAGACACCTCTGTGGTCTGCATGCAGGACCGATCAGGTTCCCAGCAGGGACAACGCCCAGCAATGCCACAGGACTGTGTTCTGTCCCTGATGACTACACACTGCCGATGCCTCCTTGAAATGCTCCAGGACTCTGGAGGCCCCAAGGGCATGCCTGGCCACCCAGAGGCAGGGCTTGGAAGAAGGTCCAGGGCTGTACTTAGTTGGGACATGACAAACTTGAGTGGAGGCTTGCAACCTGGAGCAATGATTAGAGATGATCCAAGCACCAATAATCTGCATCAGAAAACACCCCCCAGGAGGGGGCACTGCCCCACCACTGCTGGAACACAGCACAGGACACAAGGGAGCAGGCTCGGAGATGTTGGAGAAATCTGGAGGCTGAGACAAATCACAGTTCCAAGACAATTCGGACAAGGGCTTCAAGCAGTAGGAAAGATACCCTTCCTCTCTTCCTCCCTGCCAACCTTTCTCTAGATGGGCTGGACCCAGCAGAAAGTCAGCTGGCAAGGTCTGCAATTTGGTTTTCAGAGTTCCATCCCCAGAGCGGGCAGATGGGTGGGCTTGGGACTGAGAAACACTAGGCTGGTGACCACCAAGCCATGTTTAAGGCCAGGGAGGAGTTAACTGGATGAAACTGCATTTCATCCAGTGCCCTGAGCCACAGGCCACAGACGCCACTGATTGAAAGTGAAGAGGAACCGACCAGAAGCTCACAGAACTGGCTTGAGAACCAAAATTAGAAACTGGTCCAGAAATACTGGCAGGATCACAGCCCAGAACCAGACCAGAAAGGACACTGCTGCCATCTAGCATCTTATGTTGCTGCCCTGGTGTAGTAGATTCTGTTATTTTCTTTTTTTGGTTGTGCTGGGTCTTTGTTGCTTCATGCAGACTTTCTCTAGTTGCAGAGAGCTGGGGGCTACTCTTTGGTTGCAGTGCGCAGGCTTCTCATTGTTATGGAGCACAGGCTTCAGGCACATGAATTTTAGAAGCTCAGCATGCAGGCTACGTAGCTGCAGCACACAGGCTCAGTAGTTGTGGTGAAAGCAAAGTGTTAGTCGCTCAGTCGTGTCCGACTCTGCGACCCCACGGACTGTAGCCTGCCAGGCTCCTCTGTCCATGAGATTCTCCAGGCAAAAATACTGGAGTGGGTTGCCATTCCCTTCCCCAGGGGGTCCTCCCTACTCAGGGATCAAACCTGGTCTCCTGCATTGCAGGCAGACTCTTTACTGTTTGAGCCAGCAGAGAAGCTCTCCGCAGTTGTGGTACACAGGCTTAGTCGCTCTGCAGCACGTGGAATCTTGGCAGGTGGATTCTCATCCACTGTACCACCAGGGAAGTCCAATTCTGTAATTTTCCAGGAAGAATTCCTTCACCCCTCTTCCACCCTATGCCTGCCTGCCCTGCTGACTTGGGGCTTGGTTGTGCGACCTGTACTGACGCAAGGAATTTGGGAAAGTTGACTGTGTGCCCTTCTGAGCAGGGTGTCTGCCCTGCTCTTGAGCTCCTGCCTTCTTGTAGAGAAGAGCCTACTCCAGGGAGCTGCTGTTCCTCCAGCCCAAGCTCTGGAAAAACATGGAGTACTCCTGATCCCAGCAAACATCTTGGAGCCCAGCCCATGGGCTCCCAGGAGAAACCAGCCATGGCACAGCCTACCAACAGTCCAGCCACAGAACCATGAATGAGAAACCCATGTTTGGGGCTGTTGGAAACAACTGAGATTAATTGGGTGGGGGTGGTACTTGTTGAGGCTTTCCTGGTGGCTCAGACAGTAAAGAATCTGCCTGCAATGCAGGAGACTTGGGTTTGATCCCTGGGTTGGGAAGATCCCCTACCCATGGAGGAGGGCATGGCAGCTCACTCCAGTATTCTTGCCTGGAGACTCCCCATGGACAAAGGAGGTGGTGGGCTACAGTCCACGGGGTCACAAAAGGTCGGACATGACTGAGTGACTAAGCACCGGTACTTGTTACCTTTGTGCTTGCTCACTTGCTCAGTCATGTTCAACTCTTTTTGATCCCATACCTATAGAAGCTGACAAATACACATGACCAGCTAGAAGAATTTCTCTTCCTGTGATTCTTTACAAAAGAACTCCAGCTCCAGATACAAAATCCTCTGTGGGGGTGTCCACTGGAAAAGCCCAGGCCACGCACGTGAGTGTGCCTGACAGGGAGACTGGGAAAGTGCGTATCAGGTGTTCTCAGACTCTGTAAAAGTGGGTGGGTTCCATATCTTTTGCATTCTAATCAGACTCAGGGTCAGGGCTCTGAATTGAATAGAGTCTTCCAAGGATTCATGTTCACCTGGAACCACAGAATGTGATCTTACTTGAAAGAGTGATTTTGCAGATATAAAGGAAAAGGGGGCGACAGAGGATGAGATCGTTGGAAGGCATCATCAGCTCAATGGACATGAGTTTGAGCAAATTCAGGGAGATACTGAGGACAGGGAAGCCTGGGGTGCTGCAGTCCATGGGGTCGAAAAGTGTTGGGCGTGACTTAGTGCTAAACAACAAGATGTAATTGGTTGGAATAAGGTCATATTGGACTAGGGTGGGCCCTAATCCAATGACTGGTGTTCTTATAAGAAAACTGAGAAATATATGGAGAGAAGGCCATGTGATGACAGAGGCAGAGACTGGGTGATGTGTCTACGGGCAAGGACCGCTGAAGATTGCTGGACACCACCAGAAGCTAAAGAGAGGCATGGGGCTTCCCTGGTGGCTCAGTAGTAAAGAATCTGCAGGAGACACGGGTTAGATTCCTGGTCTGGGAAGATCCCACAAGCTGTGGAGCAACTAAGCCCAACTAAGCCACACCCACCGAGCCAGTGCTCTAGGCCTGAGAACGGCAGCTACTGAAGCCCAGGCACCCCGGAGCCCATGCTCCACAGCACGCGCCATGGCTAGAGAGCAGCCCTCACTTTGCGAAACCCGAGAAAGCCCACCCAGCACCGAAGACCCAGCACAAACAAACAAAAAAAAAACACGGTTATTTTCTTTTAAAAAGAGAGAGTGCGGTGTGCAACTGACCCTCCTCTGGAGCCTTCAGAGAGCTAGCAGTACAGACTCCTTGCTTTTGACTTGTCGCCTCCAGACTGTGAGAGAATCCGTTTCTGTTGTTTTAGGACATTGTTCCAGCTGTCCTAGGAAACTAAGTGAAGTAAAAGTTGCTCAGTCATGTCCGACTCTTTGCGACCCCATGGACTATACAGTCCATGGAATTCTCCAGGCCAAAATACTGGAGTGGGTAGCCTTTCCCTTCTCCAGGGGATCTTCCCAACCCAGGGACCCCAACTCAGGGATCTTCCCAACCCAGGGATCGAACTCAGGTCTCCTGCATTACGGGCGGATTCTTTACTAACTGAGCCACAAGGGAAACCCAAGAATACTGGAGTGGGTAGCCTATTCCTTCTCCAGTGGATCTTCCTGACCCAGGAATCAAACCAGGGTCTCCTGCACTGCAGGAAGATTCTTTACTAACTGAGCTTTCAGGGAACGCAGTGGGCAAATCCTATTATAGGAAGGAGGTACAAGGCTCCCCATCAAAGGTGAATCCCCTTTTCTCATACTTACCTCAGTAATATTCTGAAACAATAATTCAAGCCGAGAATTCTTCAGTCTTTTTGCTTTAGAAGCACTTTGCATGTCAGCTTAAGGGAGTGTCTGCAGGGTGTCCCCTGGGCACCATGGCCCCTGCAGAAAGAATTCAGTATTTTGAGTCCCTGTCTTCTCCTGGATCTCATTTGATCCAAAGATAACTTTGCATGGATAGGGTTACTCAAAAGTCTGGGAGGAAAACATGTCTCTATCAAAAGGCTGTATTTCAGAGTACAGGGGTTGCTGTGGGGTTGAACGTCAAGGGCTGCAGTCTGACATCTGAGGATGACCTAAGACGACTCCACTAGACTTCGAGTCACATTCTAGCAAAGACTAGTGCCACCTGTTAGACTCTCTACAAGCCATGCTGAAATAGCCTGGGGAATATAAAAGTGTTTCTTATGTGTCTTTCTCAGTTTCCTTGGGTCAGGAACTCAGACAGGGCTGGGCAGGTATGGCTTGTCCCTTTTACATGATGTCTGGGGCCTCTGCAGAAAGACCCTGAGGCTGGGGACCTAGTCTCATCACGCCTTTGTCTGGCCAGTGACACTGAGGTCAGCTCAGGGACCCATGGGCAGGTGGTGGCTGGTATCTGCCAGAACACAGCATTTTGTCTGCCAGGCCTTTCCAGGTGCGCTTGCTCAAAATGGGAAATCAGAACCCCAGACAAGACCACATACGACCCTTGGTTGTTATGCCTCGGAAGTCTCTCTCTATATTTTTTAAAACTATTTAAAAAATAGTTATTTTAATTGGAAGGTGATTACAATATTGTGATGGCTTTTGCCATAAATCAACATGAAGCCTCGGAATTTTCTTAATTAAAGTGCCCCCTCCCTTTTCTCCATGCCATGGCCTTGTTGAATCTCGACTATCTGTTGTTGTTTTACTTGCTTAGTGTCCGATTCTTCTGTGATCGTATGGACTGCAGCCCGCCAGGCTCCTCTGTCCATTCGATTTCCTAGGCAAGAATACTGGAGTGGGTAGCCATTCATTCCCTTCGCCAGGGGATCTTCCCAACCCAAGGATTGAGCTTGTGTTGGCAAGCGAGTTCTTAACCACTGAGCCGACAGTTGTGTGCTGTGCTGAGTTGCTCAGTTGCGTCTTTGCGCCCCCATGGACTGCAGCCCGCCAGGCTCCTCTGTCCATGGGGATTTTCCAGGCATGCCATGCCCTCCTCCAGGGGATCTGCCCAACCCAGGAATCAAACTGGGGTCTCCTGCATTGCAGGCGAATTCTTTACCAACTGAGCTACCAGGGAAGACCCGCCACCCACTAACTATACGTCAATTTTAAATTTAAATTTTTAAAATAAAGGATAAAGAAAAATTCAACAGAAAGGCCGGCAGAGGGCGCCGAGGAGCTGGAGTTCATCTTTCCGCGGCTTCTCTCGGGTCACGTGCTCACCTGGCACGAATGTGACTCTCTGGTTATTTCAAGTCTGGGTCACGCATCCACCCCTAGACTATGACTAAGCTATGGCGGAGAGAATTCCCAAGCAAAACCCGGGCTATGGTTGGAAGAAGACAGAGCAAACGCGGTACAGAAGTTCTGGGGGACGTGCACATTCCTTCTGTCTCTCTGCTTTCCCAAACCCGGAGCAGTCACTTAGAGAAGCCTGTCCTTGGAGCATCCGAGGCCTGGCCATCCCTGCACAGGAGGACTCCGCTCCTGCTGACTGGGCCTGGCACATCCGCTCCTTGCGGAAAAGCTGTTTAGCTTCTGCTGTGCAGAAGCATTAATGCATTACCCATGACTATGAAAAACAAGGATGTAGGGCTGGCCTCTTGGAGTTTATCATCTTATGCTTTTTTGAGGTTCCAGTTCACTCATTTACAGATCTGTAAACATTAGGCCAACAGGGAATACTGATCGGAAGAAAAGCAGAAACTTCATTTTTTGGAACAAGGATAATTAATTCTGCCATCCAAAGACAACTACTGTTAACATTTTGATGTGTGCTTTGCCAGATTTTTTCTTTACAAATATATTTGTGTGTGTTTGTCAACACAAAAATGAGATCCTTCCCTAAATACTGTGGTACTCAACTTTTTTTCACTCAGTAGGCTGTAAATCTATTTGTATATCAAAAAAATATTCTTCTGTTTGGCTGAACCATATGAATTACCAAAATTTAACCAGTTTTGAACTACAAAAACAACAATTGCTTATGGCTTCACCCAGTACAATTGTGTTTTAATCACTGAAGATCCTGTAGCCCTTTGCACATGGCTTAATGTACTCAACTTGGTGCAAATAGTAAAGAACCCACCTGCCAGTGCAGGAGCCATAAGAGCCGCGGGTTCGATCCCTGGGTCTGGAAGATCCCCTGGAGGAGGAAACGACAACCCACTGCAGTATTCTTGCCTGGAGAATCCCCGTGGACAGAGGAGCCTGGAAGGCTACAGTCCATGGGGTCGCAAAGACAGACACGACTGAAGCTACTGAGCACGCACAGATGTGCATCACGTTTTACTGATGCATTTAGTTTCCAATTTTTTTCACAATGATTAAAAATTATTGCCATGGAAAACCTTTCCTTGTGGCCATTCTTAGAATCTTAGGAAACATTTCTATAAACGGAATACATTAGATTAAAGGAATGCACATTTTACTATTTTTTAAATTAGCTTTTATTGGAGCAAAGTTGATTTACAACGTTGTGTTAGTTTCAGGTGTCCAACAAAGTGAATCAGTGATACATATGCACAGATCCACTCTTTTTTATTTTATTTTTTATAAAATAGTATTATTTCTCTCTCTCTCTCTTTTTTTTTTTTGGCCACACCCCTTGGCATGCTACTTGATCTTAGTTCCCTGACCAGGGATCAACCTGTGCCTCCTCCAGTGGAAGCGTGGAGACTTAACCACTGGGCCGCCAGGAAAGTCCTCCACTCCTTTTTCAACTCTTATCCCATAATCATCATCACACAGTACTGAGCAGAGTTCCCTGTGCTATACAGTAGGTTGTTATTAGTTATCTATTTTATATATGGTAGTGTGTGTATATCAATCCCAATCTACCAATTTATCCCTAACCACAAAAGAATGCACATTTTAAAAGCTTTTTTTTTGGACTTTCCTGGTGGTCCAGTGGTTCAGACTCTGAGCTTCCCTTGCAAAGGGGTATGGGTTACATCCCTGGTTGGGGAACCAAGATCCCACCTGTTGCTTGTGACAAAAAAGAAAAGTGCTTTCGCTGCATACTGAAAGAATAGTTTCTGAGAAGCCAGAGCTGGCGGGACAAAGTTTCCTCTCTACTCCCAGGAGGATGGGAGTGTTAGGGGCCCTGGAGGATATTGCTTCTCCCTAAAGGGAAGAAGGTGAGATCAGAAGGAAATCAGAGACAGGGAAGCAGCTGGGTATTTACTGCTTGGAGTAGAAAGAGACTGAGGAGGCAATTATGCTTGTAACTCTAAAATGCTGAACATACGCTGGTTGTAAAACCTAAGAGGACCCATGGCAGGCTTTAGAAGGGACAAAGAACAAATCTGTTTATTACTCTGATACATGAAAGAGTTAAACTGGAGACAAGCAATGTCATGGAGGATCTTTTTTTTTTGAAACCTGGATCTAATAGAGGAATTGTATCATGTAAAGGGAAAGTACAAAGGAGAAGTAACAAAAGTGGAGACTCTGTAAAACAAACACAACAACCAACCAGGAGCCGTCGTCGCCTCTGCTATGGCCCCCAGTAGTCTCAGCTCTTAGAAGTCACACCTTGGTGTTGTCTCGTCTCCTTGAAAACAGGCTAGAGTTACTACTTTGCTTCTAATGAGTAGACTTTGACAGAAGTAATAGGGTGCCACTTTGGAGATTAAAAAAAGACTGTGGCTTCCGTCTTGGGTGCTGTCTCTTTTGAATCACCTGCTTCTGTGGAGATGGTGGACGTCAGCTGCTATGTCACCCGCAGGGGTGAGCCTGGAAGATTTCCCAGGCAACGACCACAGCCCCGACCAACACCTCTGTCAGGCAGCCACAGCCTCCCAGTCGCTCCCAGATTCTTCATCCACTGATCAACTGTTTCCAGCCTCTAAATCTGGGGGCAATTAGTTGTGCAACAAAGGAGAACAAATACAATAGCTGCTTGCTGAGCCCTTACTATGCATCAGGTACAGTTCCCTGCACGTAATATTATGAGTCTTGACACTGACTCCGTGAGTGCCATAATTATTCCCATTTTCAGTCCAAGACCCTAAAGTCCAGGAAAGCGTTAGTAAACTTGCCCAAACCCATAGAAAATGGTGAAGCTGGAATCTGAATTGAAGTACTCAGGGGCCAGAGTCATGCTTACATAAATGAAGATTAAAAAACTGCTGCTCAAATTTCACTGGATAGAATTGCATTACTTGCCCATGCCTAAAAAGAGCAGTTTGGTAAAGAGGACTGAATCATCTTAAACTAAATCAAGATTTACCACCTCCGCTGCCTGCAGGGGCTAGGGAAAAGCTAGGTTTCCCCTGAAGTTCACAGTTCTGTAAAGTGGGAGAACAAATTTGGATTTAGGTACAGAGGAGGAAGGGCTAATGGTTGCTGGCTGGTAGCTAACTATTGTCTCTGTTGCAGCCTAAGCTGGGTTGCGTTATTACCATTTATTTTGGAGGGAGGGAGCAGGGAGTGGTGATGGATAGGGCCTCAGGGTATGTGGTCAGAACCTGCTTTACCAGTAATTATATCCATGTTCTCATAACCACTCTTGAAGTAGTGCTAGTTCCATTCAGAGCCAAGATACTCTGAGGCCCTCTGGCACAGGGGTTAAGATCCTGGCTCTAGAACAAACAGATCTTGGTAGCTTCCAGTTGTGTGACTCCAGGCGAGTCATTTTACCTGTCCAAAGGTCTGCTTCCTTCTTTGAAATTAAGCATAGAAATATACCAATAAGGGTTGTGGTCAGAATTAAACGAGGTAACAAATGTCAAGCATTTAGCACAAAGCCTGACACACTGATGTTACTCTTGCTGTTTAGTTGCCAAGTTACGTCTGACTCTGCGACCCCATGCAATGTAGCCCGCCAGGCTCCTCTGTCCATGGGATTTCCCAGGCAAGAATTCTGGAGTGGGTTGCCATTTCCTTTTCCAGGAGATCTTCCTGACCCAGGGATTGAACCCGCATCTCCTGCATTGGCCATCGGATTCTTTACTACTGAGCCACCAAGGAAGCCCTGTGATTGGAACACAGGAAGAGTTTAACAAATGGTATTATATATGCCATCACATTAGTTATTATACAGCATTATATATATCATTATATATATTACAGTTTATCATTATGTATTATTACATCAGAGCACTATGATTAATTAAGAAATATTTATAACCTTCAAAGTATGAAACACCATGCTGGGCCTATATGAGACTACAGTGCACCTTGATATCAGAGGAAACATAGAATCTAGTTAGCGAGTTAGCACATTCATCAAGATACCCTGATAATATTCGAGAACACATGTTAAGTGACAAATATTAGGCATTTCGAGTCTAAATTAAGTCTAAATTAAGAATTTACAGTCACTTTTTACATTAAGGATATTCAAATAAAGATAATTAGAATGTCTTTTGAGTCATACAGTTTTAGAGTTATAAGGGATCATATAACTGGAGAAGGAAACAGCAACCCACTCCAGTATTCTTGCCAGGGAAAGCCCATGGATAGAGGAGCCTGGTGGGCTTTGGTCCATGGGGTTGCAAGAGTCAGATACCATTTATCAAGTAAACCAAGGGATCACAGCTTTTGTAGGAAAGTAAACTGAAGTCCAAGAGGAATTAAGTGCTTTTACTGCAGGTCATAGAACAAACGAGAAGTAGGCGCAGATTTGGGCTCAAGTTTGGGCTCTGACACCAACTAGTGTGTGTTCTTGAGCAAACCAGTCACCTTCTCTGAGCTGCCCTTGCCTCACTGGCAATATTCCATTTTAGACCCCAGCCTTCCAACTTCCAAACCACCTCTCTGGGTGGTGACTAAGAGGCTGACTACCCTATTTTACACTGAATTATTTAACATACTAGGCTTCCCCAGTGGCTCAGCGGTAAAGAACCTGCCTGTAACGCAGGAGACGTGGGTTCGATCCCTGAGTCATGAAGGTATCCTGGAGGAGGGCAAGTGACCCAATCCAGTCTTCTTGCCTGGAGAATTCCCATGGACAGAGGAGGCTGGCAGGCCACAGTCCATGGGGTTGCAAAGAGTCGGACACGGCTGAGCAACTAACACACAGCATGAACACAGGAAAACCAAGAGCTCTGAGAGCAGGGTGCGGCTTTCAGGTAGCAGAGGCAGGGAAGTGTACGGGGAGCCTATGACAGCTAAACGTTAGTACTGCTCGCCTACGTGTCATTCTCTCTAAGAGACTTTCAAAATTGATCTCTGAAACCAGCTACCTTTCAATTTGTGAAATGCTCTGACTAGGAGTGAAGAGGAATCGTTAAGAATGTTTTTCTTTTTTTAATATTTATTTATTTGGCTTGTGCCAGGTTTTAGTTGCAGCATGCAGGGTTTTTTATTTTCCTTGTAGCATGCTATCTCTTTTAGTTGTAGCTTGTGGGATCTAGTTCCCTGACCTGGGCTCCCTGCATTGGGAGTTCAGAGTCATAGCCACTACCCCACCAGGAAGTCCCACTGAAGATGTTTTTCACTTGTGCAGATGGATCGTTCCATTTGTCATGGCTGGGCCTCTTTGCCAATGTAGGAAGTTCTATAAACAGCAAGGTCTTCCTGTATAGCACAGGGAACTGTATTCAGTGTCCTGTGACAGAGAATTCCCTGGCAGTCCAGTGGTTAGGAGACTTGGCCCTTTCACCAAGGTGGCCCTGGCCAGGTTCAATTCCTGGTCAGTTCAGTTCAGTTCAGCCACTCAGTCGTGTCTGACTCTTGACCCCATGGACTGTAGCATACCAGGCTTCCCTGTGTGCTTCACTACCTTCTGAAGCTTGCTCAAACTCATGTCCATCAAGTCAGTGATGCCATCCAACCATCTAATGCTCTGTTATCCCCTTCTCCTCCTGCCTCCAGTCTTTCCCAGCATCAGGGTCTTTTCCAAGGAGTCCCTTCTTTGCATCAGGTGGCCAAAGGATTGGAGTTTCAGCTTCAACATCAGTCCTTCCAATGAGTATTCAGGACTGATTTCCTTTAGGACTAAGTGGTTGGATCTCCTTGCAGTCCAAGGGGCTCTCAAGAGTCTTTTCCAACACCACAGTTCAAAAGCAGCAATTCTTCGATGCTCAGCTTTCTTCATAGTACAACTCTCACATCCATACATGACTACTGGAAGAAACATAGACTTGATTGGGTGGACATTTGTCAGCAAAGTAATGTCTCTGCTTTTTAATATGCTAAGTTGATCATGGCTTTTCTTCCAAAGAGTGATTCCACAAGCCGAATGATGTGGCCAAAAGAAAAAGAATTCTGTGATAACCATATGGAAAAGAATATACAAAAAGAATGTATATATATAGATCACTGGATCGTTGTGCTGTCCAGCAGAAATTAACATTGTAAATCAACTATGCTGTTGTTGCTTGGTTGCTAAGTCCTGTCCATCTCTTTCTGCAACTGCATGGACTGGAGCCCATTAGGCTTCTCTGACCATTAAATTCTCCAGGCAAGAACACTGGAGAGGGTTGCCATTTCCTTCTCCAGGGGATCTTCCCAATCCAGGAATAGAACCCGCCTCTCCTGCATTGCAGGCGGATTCTTTGCTGCTGAGCCACCAGGGAAGCCCCAGTATTATACTTCAATTTTTTAAAAAAGATTTCTAGAAGGGTCATGGACCTAGAGAGGAAGTCACAGTTCCAGACTGAGCATTTAAATATTTTTCCACATAAAGCCTTGAGAAATTTTCCAGTCTTTGAAGGAGGCAGGCATGATGCCAGTTATTTAAGAAGTAATCCCATTCCTTCTTTTGGCCTGGCCAAGGCCTAACCTGAGTCCTTACTGCCACCTGGTGGTTTGTAGATGAATAACCATTTTGGGGAAGGACCCTCACCCTAGTTACTCACTCCCTAGGACAGGGAGGCCTGGCATGGTGCGATTCGTGGGGTCACAAAGAGTCGGACACAACTGAGCGACTGAACTGAACTGAGTGACTTAATTCCCAGGTCATTTGTTATCTATTTGCGTATATATGTAAGTACCTATGTATATATTTCAACAAACAACTTATTTCAAAATAGTTTGATACTTTCAGAAAAGTTACAAAGATACTAAAGAGAATTTTTGTTTCTTGATTATTTAGACATTCATCATTTTTATTTACATTTCTTTGATTTCTAGAGCAGCCGAACAGCTGCTGACATCTTTTAGCTATAGATATTTTTTTTCCCCTTGTGCTATTCAGTAGGTCCTTGTTGGCTATTCATTTTACATATAGCAGTGTGTTTATGTCAAAGCCAGACTCCCGAACTATCCCTCCCCACTACCCTTCCCCTCTGGTAACCATAATGTTCGTTCTCTAAGTCTGGAGTGTGTTTCTGTTTTGTAAATAAGTTCATTTGTATCTTTTTAAGATTCTGCATATAAGCAATATCATACTGTATTTGTCCTTCTCAGTTCAGAGACCTTGTGTATCCTCACCTAGTTTCTCCTTTTAACGGCTTTCATTACCCTGGTAATTTGCCACCTCCAAGAAACCAACCTTGATATGTTACTAGTCACTACACTCTAGAGCATATTCAGATTTCACTCTTCCACTGAGACCCTCTGTCTGTTCCAAACACCTGTCCAGAATACCACACTACATTTAGTCACCAGGCCTCCTTACTCTCCTCTAGTCTTTGACAGTTTCCCAGTCTTTTCTTGTTTTTCCCGATCTTGATAGTTCTGAGGAGTGTTGGTCAGGTCTTCTGTAGAACATCCCTCAGTGTGAATTAACCTGGTGTTTTGCTCAGACTAGACTGGATTATGGGTTCTGAGGACGTGAAGCGCCCTTGTCGTTACATCACATCAGAGACACATGCCATCAACGTGACTGATGCCTGATATGAACACTGACCGAGCAAGGTAGTCCTGGTGGGCTGCAGTCCATGGGGTCGGTAAGAGTCGGACACAACTGAGCGACTTCACTTTCACTTTTCACTTTCATGCATTGGAGAAGGAAATGGCAACCCACTCCAGTGTTCTTGCCTGGAGAATCCCAGGGACGGGGGAGCCTGGTGGGCTGCCGTCTGTGGGGTCGCACAGAGTCGGACATGACTGAAGCGACTTAGCAGCAGCAGCAGCAATGTTTATGTCAGAACACTTTAGGAAAAGCTCTCTGGAGTCAGACTTTGTACCTCCCCCATCCCCTGGTCACTGAATCTTTGAGTCTCAGTCCTCTCATCCAGAAAAGAGAGGAAGTGATGAAATGTTTTTCATAAAACTTAAAGCAGCACACAGCTGATTAAGATCAAGGACTTGAAATAGTATAAATCCTGACACTGCCACTTATTAGGAAACCCTGGGCAAGTTACTTGACTTCTCTTTGCCTCTCTTTCATCTGTAAAGTGGGAAAACAAAAAGCTTTGCTTTCAGTATTGTTGGAGGACCAGATGCATTCAGTGGTGTTCAGTGGTTAGTCCACACAAGTGTTCAAAGTCAGTTGTTATTATTGACTGGGTAGATCTCCATGGCTGGGCTTATAACCTCAATTTAATTATACAGTCACCTCACTCCATCTCAATGCCTCACATACAGGAGCGGTGCAACATTTATTAACACCTATGTGTGCACACATTCCTAATGTCTGTCAGCAAAACACAGCTAATAGAACTTCCTAAGGTGGCAAACAAATGACTATACGCATATAAACAAGATCAGAGTTACATCTCTGATTTTATCCAGAGTCTATGTGTCATCTCCTGTTTAGCTTCTTTTTCCTCACTTTTGGGCTTCCTTGGTGGCTCAGATAATAAAGAATCGGGTTGGATCCCTGGGTCGGGAAGATCCTTTGAAGAAGGGAATGGCTACCCTCTTCAATGTTTTTGACTGGAGAATTCCATGGACAAAGGAGTTTGGTTGGCTACAGTCCATGGTGTCACAATGAGTTGGACATAACTAGGTGACAAACACAATTTTATTACACACTTGTATTTGACAAGTTAAAATTACATACATTTAAGGAAGTACAACAAGATGGTTTGATATGTATTTAACCTTCTGTAGGGGGAACACATGTGAATTTATGAAGAATGAACCCATGATATTTATTTATAACAGAAACATGACTTTGTATCTAAACCCAAAAGTATATATCCCAGAACTGGTTCTTTGGGGATATTTTTATTAAAGACTTTCAGTATGATCTTTCAGCAATTTTCAACTTTCATGCTTTCATTCTTCCTTTTTATTTTGAGACCAAATCACTAGCCGATGTCTACCCTCCCCGCTGCCCAGTGGTTTTCCAGGTTCTTACTCCTCATTACAGCATCCAGTTGGCACTAGTGTTTAAGAAAGATGTTGTTTAGGGACTTTCCTGGTGGTCAATGGTTTGGACTCTGTGCTCTCACTGCTGAGGGCCTGGGTTCAACGCCTAGTCAGGGAACTAGATCCCATATGCCACAACTAAAAACAAGATCCTGAGTGCCACAACTAGAGATTTTGCATGCTGCCTGCATGCTGCAACTAAGACCAGTCACAGCCAAATAAACATGTTCGTTCAGTTTGTTTGTTTTAAAAAAAGAAAGATGTAGTCCATCAGTTCAGTTCAGTTCAGTTGCTCAGCCGTGTCCGACTCTTTGCGACTCCACGAATCGCAGCACACCAGACCTCCCTGTCCATCACCAACTCCCGGAGTTCACTCAGACTCATGTCCATCGAGTCCATGATGCCATCCAGCCATCTCATCCTCTGCCGTCCCCTTCTCCTCCTGCCCCCAATCCCTCCCAGCATCAGAGTCTTTTCCAATGAATCAACTCTTCGCATGAGGTGGCCAAAGGACTGAAGTTCAGCTTTAGCATCATTCCTTCCAAAGAAATCCCAGGGCTGATCTCCTTCAGAATGGACTGGTTGGATCTCCTTGCAGTCCAAGGGACTCTCAAGAGTCTTCTCCAGCACCACAGTTCAAACGCATCAATTCTTCGGCACTCAGCCTTCTTCACAGTCCAACATTCACATCCATACATGACCACAGGAAAAACCATAGCCTTGACTAGACAGACCTTAGTCGGCAAAGTAATGTCTCTGCTTTTCAATATGCTATCTAGGTTGGTCATAACTTTTCTTCCGAGGAGTAAGCGCCTTTTAATTTCATGGCTGCAGTCACCATCTGCAGTGATTTTGGAGCCCACCAAAAATAAAGTCTGACACTGTTTCCACTGTTTCCCCATCTATTTCCCATGAAGTGATGGGACCGGATGCCATGATCTTCGTTTTCTGAATGTTGAGCTTTAAGCCAACTTTTTCACTCTCCTTTTTCACTTTCATCAAGAGGTTTTTTAGTTCCTCTTCACTTTCTGCCATAAGGGTGGTGTCATCTGCACATACTAATTATTAAATGTTAACAATCTGCCCAACTTCCCTTGTGAGGCTGGGTCCAGACATCTTTAGGACTGCTTCTCTTTCTTGGCAGTGGGAAGAACACAGGTCTTGCAGCAAGGCAGATGACAGAATTCTGAAACTAGTTGTTTCCCCATTTTGCAGGATTTTTACAAGGATTAAGTGAAGAAGTACATGGACCATTTAGTCTAGTCTGCCACCCAGAGGTATGCAATGATCCTGTCTTTCCCTTCACCCTCCAGATTCAACACATTGATACCTTGGTACCTGCTACTTGCACTCATTTGTGCAGTCTCATTTCATTCCATTGTGCCTCAGGAGAAGGTCCCACCAGCATTCTCAGTTCGAAAACTACTCCCTACCCCTGGGCACCAGGAGGAAAGTGTCCAAGGGACTAAGTTTCCAAAGGACTGTGCAAATTGAGTGGCTTTCAGATTCATGCTTTTGAAACACTTTGTTCAAGTGAAATTGCTCTTGGAAACTTGGTATAAACAAAATAGGTTAAAAGGTCATTTTATTCACATTTCTTTATTTTCTAAATTCACATCTATAAATGAATTCAATCTATAATTAAATGCAAGCTATTAATATGACATTCACAACTAGATGGTTTGATGACACACATGAGAAATCTTGGGTTAGAGATGGCAGCTGCGAACTTACCAACTGCAGTGTTGAATTCTGCCTCTTCTTTTGATGGCATAGAATCAAAAAAATTCCTATTCACACAGAAAATAAAAACCACCACTCATGATCTTCATGATTAATATAAGGCCAGACATACCTAACTGGACGTCCTTGGTGGCTCAGATGGTAAAGAATCTGCCTGCAATGCTGGAAACCCGGGTTCGATCCCTAGATCGGGAAGAAGGGAATGTTCTTGCCTGGAGAATTCCACGGACAGAGGAGCCTGGTGGGCTACAGTCCATGGGGTTGCAAAGAGTCGGACATGACTGAGCGACTAACAGACACACACACACCTAGAAACTACCTATGACGCGTCGCTACACTGGCCCCCCTACTATCACACAAGCCGACATCTGAACGAGGTCTGATCAGCGTGTGCACCTGAGCCATGCCTGGACATCCTCTCAGGGTATCACATGTGCGTAGTGAGGAAACTTCTGTACAACTGTGAGTGATCAAAAAACAAATTCATGAGTGAATATAAATAGATAAATACCAGTCCTGAACTACATCCTTCTAGTCAATGACTAGAGAGACATTTAGGAGACATTACATGGGCAAAGAAATGACAAAGGATTATACTAAGAACTGCACAAACCTGAGTAACTTGGCAGCACAAGATAGGTTAATGTCTATCACTGAGCATACACTGTTCTGCCTCCATGTTCTGCTCGCTGCAGATAGCCCTTCCTGATTTCCCAAGATCCAGGTGAAATGTCCCTCAAGTCCTGCCTGGAGGAGGGCATCCTCCTCCTCCTCTTCAGCTGCTTCTTCATCCTTTATTAGTGTCAGTAACTCTAAGAAGCCTGCCTGAGCCGGTGTTCTGTGGACTGCTCCAGCAAGGACCTGCTCCAGGCTCACTCCAAGTCTCTTCTCTTTACGAGTTTCTGTAGTTAAAGGCTCCAGCCTTAGTACCTAAGCAGTTTTCTCCCTCCTGGTAAGTGGTCAGGTATTTGACCTGCAACTCCCAGAGCCTGCAGGCATTCAGGAGTTGTGATAAAAGGATTGTTTATCTGAAAGACACGAATGATACCGGATGCTGGGTCTCTGAAGCTCTCTAGGAATCGCCTTGTTTTTTTCGACATCTTACATCTTTCCTCATCATTTGAGTAGTATGAAGCAGCCAGGATTCAAAGTCTTCTTCTGGCTCTGGAGGATCTACTGCCTGAGAATTTTTTTTTTTTTTTTTTAAATTTCAGGTGTTGCAGAGCAGGCTGAAGAGCCTTATGGACTGCCTGTGCCAACAAAGGGGCCGTAGTCCTAGAATCACATCCTAGTCTAGATCAAAGGGTCGTTTCCATATGCAAGAGCTCTGGTAAATTTACCCAATGTCACGCCCTCCCTCTCTAAGAGTTCATTTAATCTGCTTAAAAATTCACTATCTGGGTCAGG
>SJYQ01029896.1:0-42185 GCA_006410935.1 Redunca redunca
GTGATTCTAGTGGGAAGGAACATCCCCCCTACCCCCCACCCCATTCTGTTTAGTCTTTGGCTAGGTTTGCCCTTGATGACAACGTGCTCACGTATGTGTGTGGATAATGTAGGCAAGAAGATGACCGTGCACTTTGGCTCCTGGCTTTTCACTCGGAATTTCCAAGCAGGATTATCCTGGGTGCAGATAATATTCAGCAAGATAAAACTGTAATTTTTCTAAGCATTTCTACTCATCATAACTTTGAAAATCACTTTCCCTGAGCACTATACTTCTTGGAGTATGTGTGTGTGTGTGTGTGTGTGTGTGTACGCACGTACATGTGGGCACTCACTCACTCAGTCATGTCCAACTCGTTTTCTCATCACATTTAACATAGTGCCTTGCACACAATGAGTATTCAATAAATATTTGGCGAAAGGCTGACCTCACAATATCAATTCCAATTAACAGAATTCCGGCCTTTCAAGTGAATTAATGACAGGAACAAAATGCTACATAACAGAAAATGTGACTGTTCTATAGTCCTCTATCTTCCAACATGGAAAACTATGAAGTTCTTCTACATTAAAAACTCCCTAGGAAAGAGCAAAACATGCCTATTTTCCTATGCCCCCCCAAAGCAGAGGATGAAAGAGCAAGTTTACTTCCCTTGTACAGACTGAGAAATCACCTTTTAAATTCACGCTAAACAGCTAAATGGAGCAGCGGACTGTCAAAAACTGTCAAGCGAAATAATTATTGATTGGAGCATTAAAATTAAAAATGAATGTAGGTTAATAGATGAAGATGGCTGGAAGAAAAAGCATATCATTTAAAACCAGAAAAAATCAGACAGTGAATCTGCCAATCAGGCTTGTCGAGCTTAGAATGAAACAATTCAAAAAAAATAAATAAATAAAGATAGCAATGAAATAAAAATTAACCACACAACGGCCTTTGTGACAGCCAAGGATAACTGAGCCAAGTTCTCCTGATGGCTTGCTTCCCTCCCTCAGTGTTAGCCGTTCAGTCATCTCCAACTCTTTGCGACCCCATGGACTGTAGCCCGCCAGGCTCCTCTGCCCATGGAATTCTCCAGGCAAGAATACTGGAGTGGGTAGCCATTCCTTTCTCCAGAGGATCTTCCCAACCTAGGGATTGAACCCGGGTCTCCCGAATTACAGGCAGACTCTTTACCATCTGAGACCAGGGAAGACATTGACATAAATGCCAGGGTTGAGAGACTGAAACTGGTGGTCATCAGTTTGGTGATTTTCATGCAAATGGACTGAACTGTGGTCTCCAGTCCATGACAACCCTCTTCCTGGAGAGGAGTGTCCTTCAGTACTAACCCATCTCTAGGCTGACAAAGCTCACCTTTATAGATCTGCTGAGCTGCAGATCCACACGTCTAAGTTAATGAACGCCCAGCATCTCCCCCTCTCAACAGTTCACATGCCCCAAACAGAACTCTGGGTGGCACCACCCCTGCCTTGGTTTCCTCCTGAACCCAACTCCCCACTTCTCCATGAAGGGCACTGCCATCTTAGACTGTCTCTTTTCTTTCCTTGCTACTTCTAATGCATCAAACAAGCCCCCCTCTGCCCCACTATGATGCAGAACTGAATCCGCCCATCCCTCTCCATCTCCCCCGCTCCCCTAGCTCATCTGGACCACTGCAACAGCTACTCCTGGTTGATTCTTCATTCACCTACAACCGCTCTCCCATAGGATCCAAGCCATCTTTATGAAACACCGCAGACACCACCACTCCCCTGCTTAAATGCCCTCCATAGTTCCTGTGATGAGTTGAATGGCAGGCCCCAAAATGATATGTTCACATCCAGAACCTGTGACTATGAGCTTCTATGGAAAAAGGGTTTCTGCAAGTATACTTAAGTTAAAAAGATCTCAAGACGAGATCACCCTGGATTACCTGGGTGGGCCCCAAATCCAATAACCAGTGTCCTTAAAAGAGATGGAAGAACCAAGACACAGATACAAAGGAGAAGGCTGTGTGAACACAGTGGCAGAGACTGGAGTGATTCTGCCACAAGCCAAGGGATGCCTGGAGCTACCGGAAGCTTCAAAGCAAGGGAAGATTCTCCCCTGGTAACTTCAGAGCGAGGGAGGCAGGGTGACAGCTTGGCTTCAGACTTCTGTCCTCCTTGAACTGTGAGAGAACAAATTTCTGTTGTTTCAAGCCACCAAGTTTGTGGTCCCTTTGTTAGGACAGCCCTGGGAAACAAATTCAGTCTCCTATCGCAGGTAGAATAAAACGCAAGTCCTCTAGCCTCTCACACCAGAGTGAAAGCCTCCTCCTGACCTCAGGGCCTTTGCATGGCCATTCTCTCCATCTGCAAAGCTCTTCTGATGATGTCACCCCCGCAGCATTCCTACGCATCACTGAGGTCTCTGCATGAGTGTCACGTGCTATGAAAGGATTTCCCTGACTTCCCCAAGTAAAATCACCCTCCGTCTGCCACCATCACTCTTTCTCCCCTAATGTACCCTGCTCTGATTTTTGTCTGAAATACACAGCACACTTATAGATTTATAAGCAGTCTGCCTCCCTATGAAAAGGCAAGCACTCCGAGAGCCGGGGCTCACACTGCATCTGTTCATTTATATACCCAGTGCACACACTCTGCCTGGCACCTGAATATCCAGCTGCATAAGAAGGAATAGTTTTCTTTTCTTCTGCTAAATTATAAAAACCTGACTTGATAGCACCATCAAGAGAGACTCTGTTACAGCTCCAACAGGCAACTATGATTTTTGAAGTCTCTGAGAGTTACAACCCCTCATCCATTACATCAAAACACAGTTAGTTGATCAAAGTGTGGCTTTTCCACTTCTATTACTGGAGTTAAGATAAAGCACAGTGTAAAGGAGAGATCTAGATCCTTGAGCTACCAGCCATGTGACCCTAGGTAAATAATTGCCCTCTTTGAACCTGGAGAATGGAATGCTGAAACTTGTGTCTGAATCCACAGGACGCCCCTGAGAACCAACTGAGGTCATTTAATCAACAAAGTATTTCTCTGGATATTGTGCAGGCCAGATGTTATGCCAGCATGGTGACACAGTCAAAACCTAGACAAGGTATGTCTGCCCTTACCAAACGCAGATCCAAGCCGACAGCTTTGCAAGTGGCAAGATGTGCATATGTAAAAGCAGGGGGGCTGCAATGTGTGCTTGACACTCCAATGTAACCAGCTCCCCATTTCCAAACTGTTCAAGGCTTTCTGCTCTCCATACTTCTTAACACAAACGTGAACAAGAAGATGGATCTCCAAAGACATCGATTACCCTCTTCACTCGACCACCCGCACAGTTCGCATGGGAACCTCATTTGTCTCCTGCTGAGCAATTTCTAATATAGAAAAAAAAAAAAAATCAGAGCTACTATGAACAAGGTTATAGCATTTAGTCATCTAAAAATGGGGATGGGACAAACCGTGAGACGTTATTTATTTATTTTACTTATTTCAAAATAAACATGCTATTTTAAATACGTACCAGGGGCATGAGCAATACCAACTTAAGGTTGTTCATATGTGGCCATGTCACGATAGGTTTTTGTTTTTTATTGACGCACAGCTGATTTACAGTGCTGCATTAGTTTCAGATGTACAGCAAAGTGATTCAGCTACACATGCATGCGTGTGTGTTCCGTCGGTTTAGTCCTGTCCGACTCTTTATAACTCCGTGGACTGTAGCCCCCCAGGCTCCTCTGTCCATGGGATTCTCCAGGCAAGAATACTGGGTTGCCATGCCCTTCTCCAGGGGAACTTCCTGACCCAGGGACTGAACCCACGTCTCTTACATCTCCTGCATTGCTGGTGGATTCTTTACCCACTGAGCCACCTCAGTGGGTGGCTCCCAGTTACATATACATATGTATATTCTTTTTTTTAGATTATTTTCCATTATAGGTTATTACAAGATTCTGAGTATAGTTCCTTGTGTTATATAGTAGATCCTTGTTGTTCATCTGTTTTATGTATAGGAGTGTATATCTGTTAATCCCAAACTAATTTATCCCTCCCTACCCCCACCACTTTGGTAACCATAATTTTTTTTCATATGCTATCAATTATATGTGGAATCCAAAAAAAAAAAAAAAAGATACAAATGGACTTACTTAAAAAACAGAAATCAACTCACTGACACAAAAGAAACTTATGGCTGCCATGGCCATTTTTAATCACGTAAAAAAAGGTAGCCCACAGCTTGCTTTCTGTAACTCAGACTTAGCATCTTATCCTCAAAGCTGTCCAGACCTTTCAATTCTACATCAGTGGTTCTTATAAAACTCTGGAGGGCCAGAGAATTCTTTGAGAATCTGGTGAGAGCTATAACCCTTGCACCAGGAAAACACATATTCATATAATGTGATGTAAATACGGTTACCGCAGTCATGGGGCATTCTGAGAAAGTCCAATGACCAGAAATGCAAACTCTCCAACCACTCTACTTTACTGTCAGCCCACGGGCACCTCGCCCAGAGTCCTCACCTGATCACTCACCTGTGTTTCTCTCCCCTGCTCTTCCCTTGGTATACGCAAGTGCTGAAACCACAGTATATATAATAATTTGTAAAATCCAAAACAATAGGGAAAAATTAGATTATACAGAGAAAATATGTCAAATTATAAAGTCCTGAATATTCATTGGAAGGACTGATGCTAAAGCTGAAACTCCAATACTTTGGCCACCTGATGCAAAGAACTGACTCATTTGAAAAGACCCTGATGCTGGGAAAGATTGAAGGCAGGAGGAGAAGGGGACGACAGAGGATGAGATGGTTGGATGGCATCACCGACTCAATGGATGTGAGTTTAAGTGAACTCCAGGAGTTGGTGATGGACAGGGAGGCCTGGCGTGCAGCAATTCATGGGATTGCAAAGAGTCGGACATGACTGAGCGACTGAACTGAACTGAACTGAGTCATCATAGTAAGCAAATCTGATCCTATACAAGCGTTGCTAATTAAGCTCTGCTATTAATATTTTCTATAATAAAAATTAAGGTTTTGTCATTCAAGTTCTTTAAATGAGTAAGTTAATGCATCTAACTTGCTAAAGTTGAACATATAGTGTTGCTTCACCCACTTTGTTAGTGACAATACAAGTAGTAAATGTGGGTAACAATAGTAGTGGTAAGTGTAAGTAACAATACTGGTATAAGTGTGAATAACAATACTATAAGCATGAGTAACAACACTAGTGGTAAGTGTGAGTAACAATACGAGTTTCCCACTCAACCAGAACTCAAAGTTCTGTTATGGTAGGAATTAAAAGGGGAAAAAAAACTAAGATTTTTCTTCCAAAAAAGGTACAAAGCATTTTTATCCAAGAACTTTGAATGTGCACTGTCATGCATAAAGTTGTCTTTAAGGAAGGTTGGTATGCTACATTTTAAATACTTAAGGTTATGTTCATATAAACATTTATGCAGGCTTCTTAGAAATAAAGAAGAATTCTGCTAAGGATTAAAAGCCAGTTCCATGATTTATAAATTATTTCAACTAAAAATTCTAAACTATGAATTCTTTAAGGTTATTTTCCAATAGAAGAGGTCACTCCTTCAAGAGACAGAGTAACGTACTATATTATCTTTCTTTCATACTTTAAGGTCTCAGGCAGGCCATCTCTGGGGACATTTTCACTTAAAAAAAAAAAGCCTTTTTGTGAGCCTTTAAAAGGTAGTCTATCCTTATGCACTTAAAATGAGTTCAATTACCCATGGTCAGATTGCACAAAACCTATTACTATAAATCAACTACCAAAACAACAAGCTACAATTATTACTTAATCCTAAAAAAGGGTTAAGAGACAAAACTCAAAAGCAATCTTTTATAGATAAGATAAAATTTTGTTATATATCATCCCTTTAGTTAAACCTTTTATTTATAAATCTAGCAAATTTCCCTGTGTAGGCTAAATTTCCTTAAGCCTTTCTGGACAAATTCCCTGCATTCAACATCATAAATTCCAATGTTTAGTCAGAAAAGAGGCTCTGGAGCATTAAGATAATTACACAACTTAAACTTCTAAGTATATATTTTTTAAAAAATTAATAATATACTGTACTTCCTTGCTTAGAAGGAAATTTAAATTACAAAGAATCTGACTTTCAAAATTCTTGAACCCAAAAGCTATTAAAGAAAAAAAAAAACAGCCCATGAGCCAAGGAGCTTCACGAAATATTTATCAGAGTATAACATTTCTATAATATGAAAGCTTCTGGCTTTCAAACTCATGTCCATTTTTACTCCATGGTGTTTTTTAGCAAAAAACAAATGTGTGTTGATTCTGGTACAAATCATAAAAGAGACGATGAGGAATGTTCAAAGTAACCTCAACCATGATGACTTCACGTTCAAAAGATTTTTCTCATGTTAATAACATTTAAATCTTTGCTTCTGTCTGACTCACATGCTTCAGACTGGAAAGTTAACCAAATGGGCTCTCCCAACCAGGTGTGGGAAGAACTTCATTGTCATAAGCACAAAGTGGATGGCATTCCCTTTTTCAACTGGACAGGCTAAATATGGGCACATTTCATGAGACAAAAAAAAAAACAAAAACCTTAGCACTAATTCCTCAATAGGAATCTAGAGAAAATTCATGAAATCTCAGCAGCTTATTTAAGGTGTCTTTTTGATTAACGGGAAATCTAAAAAGTCCCCTGGCGTTCAGATTCTGTGGGCACCAAAGTTCTCCTCCAGGCATGTATGATCATGAAGAAGCTGTAATATCTTCCATGATAATGGCCTCTAACCAAGTAAAGTGTTCATCCTGAGACAGGCTGAGACCTGGGACCTAGGACCCTTTGCTGCAGCGCTTGCACCTGGACAAACACCTCCTTGAGCAACAAAATACAAAGAAATAATATGGAACTAAAAATAGCTGGGTGCATGTACAGTTAGAGCAACGTATGGACAGCAAGATGCTAAAAGACCAAAAACCCAGCTGCCACTTCTGAGGAGCTGGGAGCAAAAACACGGTGCTGGGAATGACAGCCAGGTACGATGCATGCCCCACGCACAGAGCACCACCGAGGGGGTGGGCAGGCCACCTAAGCCACCCTTCGGGCCCGAGCCCTGAACCCACCCCTACCCTCAACCCATATATGGAACCAGCTCGCCCTACCCCTGAGTGAGCAAGCAAGGGAACCTGTTACTTGTTTTTGGCTCCTTCCTGCTGCAGCAGGAGCCCCAGTAACTCAGCCCTCACCTGAATTTCGCATTTGGCCTCTTACCAGTTTCTATTGACTAGGGAAAGTCAAGAACACCAGTTGGTAATGATCCCTAGATTATATGCCTGCTCCATCTGCCACCACCAGAGTAAGCAACCCTATGAATAGAGTGGATGGACATACCCCCAGGAGCTATTATAATCTCGTTGTGATTGAAAATTCCAATGGGACACTCAATGGGCAGACCAAGGTGGCATACGGACAAGCAGGACCTGGGCAGCACTCCATCTCAGGGCTGGGCTCACTCCATCTCAGGGCTGGGCTCACTCCATCTCAGGGCTGTGCTGATTCACGTCTTTCTCACCAAGGTCAAGGCCCCAGGCTATTCCCAGTTTCACCAGAGAAAGACAGGAAGTGAAGAAGCCCCAGGCCACCGTGGGGCTCCCAAACAAATACAACCCATTTTAACAAGTCAAACCTGCTGATCCTTTATGGTCTATTTGAGGGAAGGAAGGGGAGAAGACGGAAAATAATTTACTTAGTAAGTTCTTAAAGAATGAAAGTGGCTCTATGGTTTTCAACCCACAGTCCCTTGGACAATTAAAATGAACATTCATCCCTTTTTGCTTTACACGGTGTATCTTGCCTGTATCTGTTAGACGTTAGATTCCTTCTCTAGAGCCTTCTTAAGCAGGAGAGTGGAGTTTTCTGTTTACTCAGGTTTCCAGAACTGCTGTTTATTACTCTGCTACCGAGTGTTTTCATTCCAGTGGAGTGTGATTGTTAATTTGTTATTGCGAGTTTCTCAAGGAGTCAAAACAGCCAGAGAAAAGCATGAGCTACACACAGCAATAAAGGCTGGAAAATGTCTCAACAACGTGGAAATGATTCGCTGCCTAAAGATCTCGGGCTTAAGAAACACCCTCCCCTTCGATTCATTGTAAATTTGTTCAGATGAAACACAAAAACAGCCCGGTCCAGTTTTCAACTCAGAAACCAAATTCAGAAAAACATCTTGCTTGAAATATCCTGCAAGTGAAAAGGACTTGCAAACTACTTTTCCCTCCTCCCTCTAGTCAGTGAGGTCAATTATCACTTGCACCCAGGATTCCGACTTTACTACTTACTCCCACCTTCTCTCCTCCGACAAGACTTTGCCCAGGTAAGAGAGACAGCTATCTCCATACAAATGGACTACACACATGCCAGCACTCTTCTGCACTGCTTCTTAAAAGGGAGGTAAAAGCAGCCAAGTGAAGCCTAAGCATTGGACCTTTTTGATCAATTCAGATCCCGGTACACAAGGAGCACAGGGGTAGAAATGATTGGTAAATATCAATATTTGCTGTAATAAAAGCAGCTGACGTTTCTCTACCCTCGTGACCCCAAGTCCTGCAACCTCTCCTTCCCCACAACACCCGGAGACACTTTCCTTTTGGTTATAGCATGGAAGCCAACCACTGGATTCCTATGAAAATACTAGGAAGGAGCTTCTTACTGTTACACTCAGTGAACTATAAAAGATTTGAAGTGTGTGTGTGTGGTGGGGGGGAGGTGAGCGGGGGGATGTTCCCAGTAATATGAAAGAGATTTTAATGTAAATCTTAGTGTCACTGTGAAGCTGAATCAGAAAACATCTAAGGTCACAGATCTCATCTGTGAGGATGATGCCAATTATCGTTTTTCAATGCAAATTACAAAGACCTCTTGAACACGATTATGTAGACACAGAATAATTTCTTAACAGGGTCCTATTTCAGGTGGCTCTCTGAAGAGTTCAAGCCATATGGAGCCTAATTAGACAGTCAACTTACACCCTCCTTGGTCTGAACTTATATGACAAATAATATTTCAAAAGCTATTTTTTTTCCAGAGAGTAATATGTTTGAAAAAGTCATGGTTTATTACCATAAAGTCTTCTCAATCATGAAGTCATTTCTCTCATATACAAAGATGATTACAGACATAAACAAATGGCCAAATTCTATTCCATCTGTATCTCTCCTTCCCTCTCTCTTTTCCTAGTAAATTAAGATCAATAAGTTCAAAACCTTTCATAATTGTTTAAAATTTACAAATATTAGTAAAAGCACAAAGTAAATAGATGCCTTAAATATGATCAAGGAGCAATCAATTTTGGATCCAGATGTAGATATTAGGAAAGAGGAATAAATGAAATGCATAAATAATTCCAAATTATTGAGACCTGATGCTGAAAATTTCAGCCACTATAAATGTATCAATTCTCCTAACATACCAAAAACAACAAAACATGCTCAGCAAATTGGGTTCAGATAAGGTACTTAAATGGAGAAGGAAATGGCAACCCACTTCAGTATTCTTTGCCTGGAGAATCCCATGGACAAAGGAGCCTGGTGGGCTACAGTCCATAGCGTCACAGAGTCGGACACAACGTAACTGATTTCGAATACATACGAGATGCCTAATATGAATAAAAAAATAAGCCTAATTACAAATTTTTAAAGCGAGATATAGTTTCAAAGAAGCAAACTCACAGAGGAGACAAACTAGTGGTTATCAGTGGGGAGAAGAAAAGGGGTAAAGGAGTAAAGAATTAAAAGGTTCAAACTACTATGTATAAAATAAGCTACATGGATCTATTGTACAACACAAGAAATACAGCCAATACTTTAAAAATTATAAATAAGCACAACCCTTATAAATTATGAAATCACTATATTATACAGCTGTAATTTATATAATACCGTACATCAACTATACTTCAATTAAAAAGAAGACATAGTTTTAAATTTCTGAAGTACTTATAGAAAAACCTCAACATGTGCAATAAATTACTAAGTGAATAGGCTAAGAGCTTGTATATATAAACTTAAATAGATAATATATATATAATACATAAAATAGATGCATGAAAATAGGGACTTCTAAAGTGCTTTCTTGTATACTCTTTTCCTTTCTAATGTGCTCACTTTTTTGTCTGTGATATAATTTGTACTTTTTCTCAGAAAGTCTTTTATCATTGGCAAATTACTAATATAAACTCAGATGTGGACATGAATTCAGACCACGAAAGGATCAAAATGAACAAAATCTCTATCCAATGAAAGTGAAACCATCATCTAGCCTGTTTCCTCCATTCACCAAGCAGAGATGCTACTGGGGACAAAAATAGCTAAAGCTGTCCTGAGCAAATGGAAGCGTGGACACTCGTTCACTCTTTCCTCACATTTGTATGCACATGTGTACGGCCCTCAAACGATGAAGCTGTAGGGGAAAATTTAGAGAGCACTCAGTCCAGACCCTCCTTTTACCTGCGATGCTCTGAGGGTTAGAGATCAAATGCCTTGAGCATGCCGAGTTGATTAGCAAGGGCAAAGCAGGGTTCTTTTTTCCTGATCCTTGCTCTTTCTGCCTCACTGCCTGAGACGCTGAGAGGCGGCCAGAGCCTCCAGTCACATGGAGGCTGACTAGGAAGCAAGACTTGTAAGTAACAGGATGAAGCAATAATGACATGATCAAACGAGCTGTGCAGACAAGTACACAGGAATTGAGGGAAGTGGGGAAGGAGGCTGGTTTGAGCAGAAATAGCTGGGGAAGGCATTCCGTCCTAGAGAATGGGAGGCTCATGCTGAACATTCAGGGTGGGGCAGAAGGTGGGGGTGAAGAGAGAGAGTGAGGGAAGAATCTGTGCAAAGCCTGGTGGTGAGAAATAAACATGATATGTACAGGCAAAGGTTGACGCCTGGGGTGGACACCAGATTATGTCCACACTCTACCACTCTCAGTCTCCTTTACACCAACCCCACCACCTGTACCTCCTCCCACATGCCTAGGAGTCTGCCCTAAACACAATAGAAATAAATTAGAAAACCCCAAAGGAGAACAATGGGGATTTCCAGGTGGCTCGGTGGTAAAGAATCCTCCTGTAAATGCAGGTTCCAGCCCTGGGTCAGGAAGATCCTCTAGAGAAGGAAATGGCAATCCACTCCTGTACTCTTGCCTGGAGAATCCCATTAACAGAGGAGCCTGGCAGGTTACAGTCCATGAGGTCGCAAAAGAGCTGGACACAATTGAACAGCTGAACAACTACTACCACCCTTGGTCTCCCAGTCAGCAACCACATCGCCACTACCTCCCACAGACCTAGCACGCATGCAAGCGTGCTCAGCCGCTCAGTCACATCTGACTCTTTGCAACCGCATGGACTCTGTCCTAAACACACACAAATACTACACAAATAAATTAGAAAATCCTAAAGGAGGACATTATCATGATAAAAAGTAACGAAGTCATAAACAGCATTTACTAGGTACCAAGGGCTCTTCTAGGTATCATGAAAAAAAATGTAAAGTGAAAGTGTTAGCCTCTCAGTCCGGTCCGACTCCTAGGCCGACTGTAGCCGACCACGTTCCTCCATCCAGCGGATTTTCCAGGCAAGAATACTGGAGTGGGTTGCCATTTCTCTCTCCAGGGGATCTTTCTGACCCAGGGATCGAACCCTGGTCTCCTGCATTGCAGGCAGATTCTTTACCATTTGAGCCAGAGAAGCCCTTCTAAGGTGTCATATGTATCCTGATTCATTTAATCCTCATGCTGATTATAATCTCCACTTGGCACTTTTCAAATGAAGAAACTGAGGCCTTAAGTGACTTGGTCAAGGTAGTATATGTCAGGGCTGGTATTTAAATCACAGAAGATTTCAAAATTCTGGGACATCCAATGATAACAGAACACATGGGCATAACCAGCCAAGTTTAAGCTGCAGTTGCAGGACAGCTTGGCACCCCGTGCCCCACTGCACAGGCTTCATTCCTGCCTGTTCTCTGATAATTCAGTCCTCATTGCTAAGGAATCTCCAGGCTGTAGTCACACCTGTGGGGCTACCTCCAAATGCCCAGGAGAGCTGATCCAAAAGGGACCTCAGCAATCCAGACACAGTGGACATCTGAGACAAGCCCTTCTACAGAGAGATGGCTGCCTGGCCACCGAGAACAAATTTTATAACATCCTTTCTTGCTGTACAGAGTATCTGGTCATAGAGTTTGTTATCGGCAGAACCAGGATTAAAAAATACTGTGAACTGTGTCTGTTTTCTCTCTCACCCTTTTTCTCCCAAGGTGTATATTTATATTTTTGGCAAAGCAGTCAAAGGGAAAACATCACAAGAAGCCTTCCTGTGGGGTTCACGGTAAAATGAGTAACAGCTGGAAGGAGAGAGCAAAGAGAAAGTGAGTCATGGATACGGAGTTTAATCTGTAAGATTTTTCCTCTGGCTTTCTTTTAAATGTTTTCTCTAAACTCAGAGCTAGAGGCTTACATTTACACAGTCCAGAATTCCACCTGAGACTGTAGCATCTCAGCCCTCTGTCCTTTTCACAGCAATGCAACTTAAATGAGGCCATAACTGAAAGAGATTGGCCAGGGAGAGGTGGGCTAGGGAGACCTGTCCACATTTGGTTTACTAAGACCTCACAAACTCCTTTTCCAAACAGTCAGGGTCTTTTCCAATGAGTTCGCTCTTCACATCAGGTGGCCAAAGTTTTGGAGCTCCAGCTTCAGATTGACCTTCCAATGAATAGTCAAGGTTGATTTCCTTTAGGATTGACTCGTTTGATCTCCTTCAAAATGACCCTGAGTCTGGGAAAAACTGAGGACAGGAGGACAAGGGGGTAACAGAGGATGAGATGGTTGGATGGCATCACTGACCCAATGATGAGTCTGAGCAAACTCTAGGAGATAGTGAAGGACAGGGAAGTCTGGTGTGCTGCAGTTCATGGGATCACAAAGAGTCAGACGTGACTGAGTGATTAACCCAACAACACAACCTCCTGCATCGGTGTGCAGCTCTGGGTACCGCAAACTAAAAAGCCCTCCTTTGATTATTAATCCCCACAGTCCCATTTTACTTTCTCCTATGAATTCTCGTCCTTCCAACTGATTCTTGACACAGTAGAAAGGGGAAACAGACCCACTGGCTGTAAACCACATGGGTACTTAATGTTTTTGTGCTTCCTAGGGCTCCTGGCATTCTAAATGTTGAATACTCTTCTTCCTGACTCCCCAGATGAATGAAAACCATTGAGATCATCAATGCAGGGGCAGCAACAGACTAAAAAAGAAATAAAATTTTCAAAATAAAGAATAACTTCAAGTATCTTATTAGAAATAAAATTAAATGTCTTTGTATAGTAAATGAAATCTCTTACTGCACAATTACAATTTAAACTCTTAACTATCTTAAAGGAAAGAAAAGAACCTTTATATAAGGTGGAACTTACAGGGGAAAAAAATAGATGAACACAAAGCTTTCTGGAGTTAAAAAGCAGAGCAAAAAATATAGACGTATATACACTATTGATACTATGTCGAATAGATAACTAATGAGAACTTACAGGGAGCCATGCTCAAAGCTCTATGGAGATCTAGATGGGAAGGAAATCCCAAAGTGGGGATATTTGGATACGTATAGCTAATCTGGGGCTTCCCAGGTGGCTCAGAGGTAAAGACCCCACCTGCCAATGCAGGAAGTGTGGGTTCAATCCCTGGGTCAGGAAGATCCCCTGGAGAAGGAAATGGCAACCCACTCCAGTATTCTTGCTTGGGAAATCCCATGGACAGAGGAGCCTGGTGGGCTGCAGTCCACAGGGTCACAAAAGAGTCAGACATGACTTAGCAACTAAACAGCAACAGCAACGTAGCTGATTCACTTTGTTGTACAGCAAAAACTAACAAAACACTGTAAAGCAACTTATGTCAATAAAAAAGCTTTTTTAATGCTCATGGTAATGAAAATGATAATAGCTCTTTAAAAAACAATAAATATATGTTTTTTAATTCTACAAAATACAAGAAGAATATCAGAAGAAAACCCTCTATCACTCTTAGGAGCCATGTGTACCAAGACTTATTAATCGTACCCTACATAAGGCTTGCATTCAGGTCCACTGCTCTTGTCTAATAAAATTTTCCTTCAAGTTCTCCTTTTGTCGTGAACTTGGGTTATGGCCTTCCCACTGGCCATATACAACCACACATATCTTTCAAAAGCTAATTGAAGCATAGAGAAGTTAAACATGATTTATTCAAGGTCAACTCTCCAGTCAGTGAAAAACCCATAAATACAGCCTCTCCATAAATACAGAAAGCGAAGAGGAACTAAAGAGCCTCTTGATGAAAGTGAAAGAGGAGAGTGAAAAGGCTGGCTTAAAACTCAGCATTCAAAAATCAAAAATTATGGCATCCAGTCCCATCACTTCGTGGCAAATAGATGGGGAAACAATGGAAACAGTGACAGACTTTATTTTCTTGAGCTCCAAAATCACTTCAGATGGTGACTGCAGCCATGAAATTAAAAGACGCTTGCTCCTTGGAAGAAAAGCTATGACAAACCTAGACAGCATATTAAAAAGCAGAGACTACTTTGCCAACCAAGGACCATCAAAGCTATGGTTTTTCCAGTAGTCATGTATGGATGTGAGAGTTGGACCATAAAGAAAGCTGAGCACTGAAGAACTGATGCCTTTGAACTGTGGTGTTGGAGAAGACTCTTGAGAATCCCTTGGACTGCAAGGAGATCCAACCAGTCCATCCTAAAGGAAATCAGTCCTGAATATTCATTGGAAGGACTGATGCTGAAGCTGAAGCTCCAATACTTTGGCCATCTGATGTGAAGAACTGACTCATTAGGAAAGACTTAGATGCTGGGAAAGATTGAAGGCAGGAGGAGAAGGGGATGACAGAGGATGAGATGGTTGGATGGCATCACCAACTCGATGGACATGAGTTTGAGCAGGCTCTGGGAGTTGGTGATGGACAGGGAAGCCTGCCTGGCATGCTGCAGTCCATGGGGTTGCAAAGAGTCAGACATGACTGAGCGACTGAATTGAACAGCCACTCCACCATGAACTTGCTGGGTGCTGGGCCATACTGCATGGTGAAGTTTTGACTCTTGATTGTTGTTTTCAAAATTCCCTTCGGTATTTTAAAGCAGCTCATGTTGACAAGCTAGCAAATTTCATTAACATTGCACAGTTTCACATTCTTGGACCTATCACACATGCCAATTCCTTTTTAACGTGTGCATTTAAAACTTCCTTTAAGACACTGTGTAACTGACTCAAAGATACAGGAATGGGAATGGGTATAGAAGCCTAAAGTATATTTTCTTCCTATTAAATGCAGCTGAATCACAGTACAGGGTAAGCAGTTGCTGCAAAAAGAAACCCTCTGCATTTAAGGCATCACTCAATCCTAGGAGACCATGTCCTAGGATAAGACTGCATGAGCGATGTCTGGCAAGGGTGGAAAAGTAGGCTCTGGGAGTGCACGATGCTGGGGAAACATCACGAGAACTAAACTGTATCAAGAAATGAGGGCGCCAGAGCTGTCATAAAAAAAAAAAAAATTCAAGAGCATGGACAGATTAAACAGATAACAAGAGGGATTTTTTTTCTTTCTGTTTTATGAAAAGGGAGGTCATTCCTCTTGCTTTCAGGACCTTAAAATTAAACCAGAGTAGCCAAGGGCTGGAAAGTTTTGAAGAGAGCCTTGAGCAGAACTCAGGACCTTAAAACAAGGAGAAACCTAACCCCAGGGAATTTGTTTTACTTTGCTTTCTGCTACCACACTCAAAGACAACTTGAATGAATAAATGGGCTTTTTTTTTTTTCTGGTATCACTCTATCATGAAAAAGCTCATTTGCCATTTAATTTTTATCTAATCATGCTGGCTGTTTTCTGTCTGTCTCTGTCTCTTGTCTACCCCCACTCCACCTACATTGGCATTCTCTGTGGTCAAAGAATCTGTTTCAGAATTAGTGTTCAATATAACAAATGTCAAGTAAACACTCTACACATTTCCTGTGCTATTTAAAGCATCCTAAGCAATTATTTGCTCTAAAGTATTAAACTGTAAATTTTCTTAGCTGTGCCAATTCCTATAGTAATAGCTGTCACAGAACAGTACTTAGAATCCTCAAATGCAGCTTTTAAATCAGCTACACTCTAAGTCTACATTTGCCAAGATTTTTCTAGTTTCCATATTTTTACAGCATGTTTTTGAGACAATGTACAAAACTGCAACAAAGTGTTATATGTAGCTCTTTTTTTCATATTTGAAGCTTATTAGTAGGCACATTGGTATCTTTGAACATATAGATTTTCTCTAAGCAAAAAGATGAGAGCAAAAAGATACACAGTCCCTCGCACCTTAACCTCAGTACTACACTTTTTTATTACAGGCCAAAATCATGACCTTTGAAAAATCACATTTGATAAAGCTCCAAATCATATAGTTGCTTCAGAAAAAGGTCTCCTAACATTAGTTCTGTAAACAATGCATACTGTATCTATACATACAAACACATGCAAGCCCAGAAAAATATTAATACAAGACCAATGACTATCTACAGATGCATATATGCCTTTATAACCACTTTTGTGTTTAGCTAGATGCAATTTTTTTAATCTTTTAAATTCATTACATATTTCTGTAATGCTATGAGAGTAATATAAAAGTAACCAAGGTCTATGCTCTTAATAACTAAGAGTGCATTAAACTGCCACCTTCTACAGAACTGTATGACCTTGGAAAAAGCTTTCATGCAACAGAGTATGATTTACAGACAAAAAAACCCAAAAATCTCCCTTGCTTATTTTTTTCAAGTAGTTAATTATTAGAATGTATTTTCCAAGTGATGAAAGAATTATATTATTCCCATCATACCCGAGCCCATTTTGATTTTCACACGCTGCACCAGGTATTATTACTACTTGCTGAAAGATAGCATGAAAGCATTAAGGGACAACAAGGTTATATTATCTTAACATGTTCCACTCAATGGCTCTCGACTGTGTTATGAAGTGCCCTCACATTAGTTACCAAAAATGTATTGCTATTTTAAGAGTCACGCTATTAAGGAACCACGTTTGTAGGGCTAATATTTGTGACTTATAACCTGACAAGATTTTCAGAGAGGTGTCTGCCCAGTTACATGTAATCAGCCTCTTGGATGGCCTGTTTGTTACCGTCCCTCCAGAGCATGCCTTGCCTGGGAGAGGATGCATCCTTCGAGAGCACCAAAGAAACCATCACCCCACCTCAAAATCCCCTACACTAGTCCTGGTCCTCCAGCCTGCACAACACAGCAGAGGACACGCTCCCTAACCTCTTTGTACAGATCTGACTCAGTTCCTCTTCAAGCCCACAATGGTGAGAACAAGGAGGAAGAAGTAAGAGATGACTGAGCCACGAGGAGAGACGAGAAAAAGGAGGGAAAACAAAATAAATATCTGACTGGGGATTTATCTCTGTGCACTTTCGTTAAAAATGTTTTCAAACATCACTCTTCTTTATTGGCTACTGCTGCTGCTGCTAAGTCGCTTCAGTCGTGTCCGACTCTGTGTGACCCCATGGACAGCAGCCCACCAAGCTCCCCCGTCCCTGGGATTCTCCAGGCAAGAACACCGGAGTGGGTTGCCAGTTCCTTCTCCAATACATGAAAGTGAAAAGTGAAAGTGAAGTCGCTCAGTCTTATCCGACTGTTCGCGACCCCATGGACTGCAGCCTACCAGGCTCACTCCATCCATGGGAATTTCCATTTTGCCTGCATCACGCGACATGGGGGATCCTAGCTCCCTGACCAGGGACTGAACCCCTGCCCCCTGCCTTAGAAGCACTGGGTCACCAGGGAAGTCCCAGCAGCTGCTGCGAAGGTGGGAAGAAAGGTGACGTGATGCGGAAGGGCCCCACAGAGGGGACGTCAAATTCGTGATAATTATGACATCTGGGTGGACAGTTACTAGAGTGCTCACTGAATTCTTATGCTTTACAGTTTATCTTAATTTTGCAAACTATGCTTTTGTATAGGGCTCACATTGATGAAGGATTTTGCAAGTCTCACAATGACATGGGTGGTAAGGGGTAAAGTATAATTAGTTAAGGGCATAGGGCCTGAAGTTAAAACGGTATGAACTGAGTCACAGTCCTACCACTTACTGGTTGGATGACCTTGGGCAAGCTACTAACCCAGTTACCTTATCTGCAGACTGGAGATAATAACTCGCAAATAAGTTGACTGTGAAGATTAAGTGATCAGCACAGTGACAGACACATCCTAAATCCTCCATGTGCCAGCTAGCCGTTACTATTATTAAAAGGGTAGGTTCTTTGCACAATGACCTTTCCTGACTGTGTCCAGTAGATCATGAATCTGGTAGATGAATACTGGTCAACCAATTTACAGTACTGAATAAAGATATCCACAATCAAATGCAGACTTTTAAAAATGAAATCCCATATGCTGTTGTCTAGAAGATGCCTAAACGAAGGAGGGAAACAAATGTAACAGTCCCACAAGTAAACTATGAGGAACCTAAGGGTCAAGGCACCTTTTCCAGGGAGCCTAATTAATATTAGCAATGTTAGCTGCCTAATGTAAGAGAAGATCCATCCAGCATTAACTTTCAAGCTTAAAAACATTTACCATTCACCCTTAGCAGTATTCACAGTGCACAAAATATGTTAAGTCCTGATATCTTACGTGAGCAAAGAATAGCAATTAGCAAAATCCATGTATATATCTTTCTAAAAGTTACTCCCCTGGTAATTATGAAAAGGCAATCAAACATGAATTTGTTTGAAGCCACAGGCCACAATTTATTCAACTTTATTGTTCCCTCTGAGCAGTGTGCTTTGCACATACATAGTAGGTTTACAAGAAATGAACAAAATTAGGTTGACTGTAAAATGAGGAGGCTGGACAGAAAAATGTACACAGTCCCTTCAACATCATGAATGACAAACTGCCCAAATGATCAAACTACTAAATTCTGAATTTCATGGATGACTAAATGTCTCAATAATCAAACTATTAAATGTTCAACTTCCCAAATGCAAACTGCCTATATGATCAACTATCATCAACCTTAGTTGATCCTCACAGCTAAATTCAACAATGAGCTGCAACATTAAAAATGACAGTTATTGAAGATATTCTTCCTTCCTTAATTTCAATTTATGTGAGCATGGTCAATCCATAGCTCCTGGTTTCAGTATTTAATTCTATTATCACAGTATTAAGAGTATGCCAAGGCTCTAAGTCCCTAGAAGCATAAAGAAACTGGCAACTCTGAGAAATACATGTTTTGAAGCCACAGGAAGAAAATTAGGACATTTCCTTTTTTTCCTCAATAATTCCTAATCTCCTTTTAGTATATTTTTTGAGCATTAGTTGTTATTTAATACAATGGCTTTCCAGGGAGAAAGAAAATCGACCTAAAAATAAGACTTTTCCAGAGATAAAGAGAGATAGTTGCAATAGAAATTCACCAGAAGGGAATAATCTTTATTTTATATAGCAGTTAGAACCTTATAAATAGAAAATATACTTTTAAAGTCATAGCACAGCTTTAGAACTGGCCAAAATTGAGTTTGATCAGTATTTGATGAGTTACTGATTACTGATGAAAGCAAAGGAAAATCCTAATTGAAGGATTAAATTTATCTCAAAATCAGCCACTCATGTCTGTACCTCTGTCATAAGGTGTTTATGAGTTTGATGTACAATATAGTTCAGACATAAGTCTCCTTCCAGAGAGCAGAAACTCCTTATTATCCACATTCCAAACTGAGGTAGATCCATTAGCATTTCACCTACATAAGAACAACTCCTAAAAGTTATTGGCAAAGGTTATTTGTAGATAAAGAATCGAAAGACATAAAGACTTCCAAATCAAAATGTAATGCTCTTTAATCTTGTGAATTGTGGTTGTGGTTAGTCACACAGTCGTATCCGACTCTTTGCGACCCCATGGACTATACCCTACCCGGCTCCTCTGTCCATGGAATTCTCCAGGCAAGGATACTAGAGTGGGTTGCCATTTCCTTCTCCAGGGGATCTTCCCCACCCAGAGACTGAACCCAGGTCTCCTGCATTGCAGGCGTATTCTTTACCACCTGAGCCACCAGGGAAGCCTTGTGAAATACGTGTTTAAAGAAAAGTCAACTAAAGAGAAAAGCAAGAGCCAAACCATGTTCCCTCTACAGAAACTAGCAAATAAAGAATACATGCACAGAACACCTGGATTTGCTTTCCTGTTTCCTTGCTATGACTTTCACATACACACACACACACACACACACACACACACACACAGATAAAACATTAACTAACAGTCAGACATTCGGAGCACTGAATGACATGCAGTCACACAGATACATTCTCACACAAAAGAGAGCAAGGCTGATGCTATTTCAATATCATGAAATATTTTCCTAACTGTGCACAGATGGAAGTACAGACTTTTCTGCCAACTGCCTGGTTCAGAAACTTTGCTCTATTTTTAATTATTTGGTTCAGAGGACCCGTTTGTGATTAACTTCTGTGTTGGATGGAAAAGCAAGTAAAGTTCCTGACCCCACAGCAAAGAACACCGAGAGAAGTTTAATTATTTTTCAACAGTGAGTGTAATATTGTAAACCATGTGTAGGGACAACTAATTTATCAAAGACCTGTTGACAGTTCTTGTAGTTCCAAGCTATGAAGTGTTATCAGTAAAACAAAAATTCAGGAAGTCTTAAGGAAGTGACATCAAAATGAAGTTCTGTTTTTGTCTCTTTTTTGTTGTTTTTTAAAAATCGAGATATTGCTGACATATAATGTTAGTTTCAGGTGTACAACATCATGGTTCAATATTTGTATACACTGCAAAACAATCACAGTAAGTCTAGTTATCATCATCTAATGATGTCCTTAATGACAAATAAATGTTCATCTTTGAGAAATGCCAATGGAATGAGAAATGGGGAGGAAAGAATTAATAGTATTACAAGGCCTAATGTTATTAGCACTGGAAGTTGCAGTTTTGACTGGGATCCGAGAATGGAATGCCAAAGTTTTACACACAGGAAATGGACTCAGATGCAAGGAGAAGTTGGTCAGGAAACTCAAACCATAGAATTCAGAATCACACATCAGAATCGCTGAGCAAGATAAAATCCCAGAAGAGAAGTAGAAAGAGAAGCAGAGGTTTAGCAATAAGACAGAGAAGATAGTCAAGGTAAGAATGGAGCAGGTTGGAATCGATTCATATTTTTAAGAGCTGTGTTACTTTTTTAAAGTTGTTTCAAAAAGAAAAGAGTAAATCCAAGGAGCAGATTAATATAAATATAGAAAGAAATAAAATAGAAGGGATCCAGTTAAGAACCTTGAAGGTAGAATAGAGCTAAAACCTAAAAAACCTTTACTCCTAGAGAAGTTTTCTTTTGATCAATTTCTCTAAAAGTTTAACACATCTTGTATTTTAGTCTTTGATGTACCTGTAAAATCTCAGATTCTACCAAACCATACGCCACAGAGAGCCAAAATGTTTTAGGGGTAACAGTCATTGCTAAAAACCATGTTTGCAAATGAGTCCAGGATCTGGAAATTGAAAAAACAAAGCAACAAGCACCTAATTTCTCCTCGAGAAGTATAGACATGGAGAGAACCTTTGCAGGTGGTCTTAATTCTGGGCTTTCCAGGTGGCGCTAGTGGTAAAGAACCCACCTGCCAGTGCAGGAGATGTAAGTGACGCAGGCTTAATCCCTGGGTTGGGAAGATCCCCTGGAGAAGGGCATGGCAACTCACTCCAGTATTCTTGCCTGGAGAATCCCAGGGACAGAGAAGCCTGGCAGGTTGCAAGTCCATAGAGTCACAAACAGTTGGACACGACTGAAGCAACTTAATTCTGAAGTTCAGCTTCTTAAACCACTAGCACTGGCTACTAGCTTGTGACTGGGTTGGTTGACATGGCAGGACCCTTAAATGGACACATACACAGTTGTGGGCAATTATGAAACTTCAATAACTGGAAGCAATTCAAGCAGCCATCATATGGCAGGAAGAAAGGTGATCTGTTCCAAAATGTCCAATATAAAGCTGACTCCTGTTATGCATATTCATGTTCTTCCTTCTCTACCATGTAAATCGGAGAAGTAGATGCATGGGTATGTGTGTTGGCAAAAGACTAGAATATTTTTTAAAAAACAGAATTAGAAAAAAGCACATCTAGGACTGAATTATTGATAGTTGCAAATGGCTTCATAATTCCAATGTAGTATGATTACTATGGGCCACAGGCCATGGCTTAGAAATGGTTTTTATTTCGTTTAGAAATGTTTCTATTTGCTCTAACAATAGCCACTATGCTAGGATGGGATTTGACCTGTGTCTTTGTCCATAAAACAATCCTATGAAATATGTAAACACAAATTCAATTTTCTTTAAGTCAAGAAAAGCAAAAATACGGTTGTCAGAACAAGAACGGCTTTCTGTGGGATATTCTAGTTAAATGAAAGCTATTCAACTTGAATCAATTGCTGTATCCATTCTCCAATACACAGCAGATTTATATTTCACAAGGTTTTTGACACAGAACAAAATGTTACTGAAATATCTCTTCCATTCCTTTTGTCCTACATAACATTCCAGGGGCTGAACTCCCAACATGGGGCATATATTTGTCAGCTTCTGTTTGCACTGTTCTATTCTAGTTTGTCTTTGTTGCAAATTTTCCATGTTGACCCTTTCCTGGCCAAACATTAATATAGACCTTTGGTTGTGTTGCAACTCATAATTTAAAAATCTTCTGTTTTTATTCTGCACCATCTTTAAGAATCCCTAACTCTTAAAATTAAGCCCTGCTGTTTACATCAATGATAGAACTTTTTTTTAACATACATCTGCTTATATAAACAATAGACATCCAGGGAGAAAATTATTGTGATCCAACAATCCACACATTCCTATACAAAACCAATCACTTGAGGATTTAAAAGCTAGATCTGTGGCGACAGACAGGCTAGAACTAGCAGGAACAAGTCTGTACAAGATGAATTTATCCTCTACTGCCTCTGTGCCAGGTCATCCCAGGACTAGGCTTGTGGGCAAATGCCAAGATGGAAAGAATGGGCTGGTGCCTGTTTTCTAGCATATCTGTGTAAAGACTCAATAAGAGCTCGGAAGGAGTTGCTGCTCTGAAAGCGACACACGGTGTGTCCCTGCCATGCAGTCCTGGCCATTGAATGCCTAAAGCCGGGGCAGCTCAAATTCGGTCAGAAATAGATTTCAGACAGTGGGGAGCTAAAACACTGGATCTCAGAGATGATGTCCAAGAGGAGGTCTCTGAAGCTGGGTGTCATCCTTTAGGGTGGCCCAGAATTAAATGGTGACGCATTATGCCTCCTGGTGAGTTCATATATACTTTGAATGGCCCAGACACCAAGTCCCGTGGACTTCCACCGAAGATCTTGGGGCAGGGAGAGTTGTCCACCAGCACTCTCTGTGACCTGTTAGAGAGAAACATTCTTAGCTACTCCGTCACCAAGCAAAACACCCCAGCCAGGCTCTAGTGCCTTAACACCTAGGAAAAATCTGTAAAGAGCCTGCGGCGAGGACACCTACAAGAGACATGGCCTTTGTCTGGTCTGCAGAATCACCGGGAAGATTCCACATCTAAACTCTAGCTTCAGAAAGTCTCAGGGCGAATCAGACTCTAAGTTTATTTGAAACCCACAGCACAGTCAACCATCAGCGATCAATTACTTCTGCAAAGACAGAAAAGGCTCTGTGATAGTTGTTACACATGCTTCTGCCATCAAGAGATGGATGGTGATTTCTACTCAAAGATGAACCGCTAGATGTCATGGGACCGTAGAGGATAGTCATCCAAGCGATCACGACCCAGTGTCCCGGTGTCTCTCCAGGCCAGTACACTGGGTTCACAGGGGGCTGCATGGGATTCCTTCACTCGCTTCTGTATTGGCCAGCAGAAAGACACACAGGACCTATCTATCCGGAAGTGATCTGTCTTCCCTTCCACACAGGAAAGGACTTTCCAGAGAAGATGGCATCAATTTTCAAGATTCCATAGACGAGATCAATACAATTTCCTGATTTTGGGTTTTTTTTGCTAACACTGTTGTATTAAAGGAAATAAAGCTTGAGAAGCTCAACTTTAAAGGTGCAGTGACTGCAGAAGAAAAAAACAAACACTCTCTACCTATCCATCAAATTCAAGCTAGGCATAGGAACCAACATCAAAACTCATAAAGAAATGTTTCAATAGGCAAGAAGGGCTGGCTTACATTCAAGGGGCTATCCTCTTTGGCCATCTTTCCAGCTCTATCTCAAAGCTGCTGTTAGGTCACTTCAATTAAGCAAAGTTGTCTTTTCAGTCTACAAATTCAGAGACACAAATGCCTAAGACTTGAGAGATCTTGGCCCCACAAGGTGATGAAGAAACTCCTGAACTTCACGCAAGTCAGAAGCTCTGGGTAGACAGCCCAGGCACATGCATTTTAGTCCCTGGAACCGAGGAAACCTGTCAACCCCTTTGGTTTTGTTTCCTCCTCTAGAAAATGCAGAGGATACCCTCTGCTCAAGGAGTTATGATGACCGTCCAAGGAAACCCTTCGTTCAAGGCACTCCAACTCCTGTGATACGCTATTGTCATCTGAGCTGGACCCATGACACGCTAGTCACTGCACACGGTCCAGATGACTGTGGTCCTTAGGGCTATATTTACTCAATCAGAGGCTCAGACTGCCAGACATCACTAAGAGAAAAGGGTAGTTGTGACCAGTCCTACTGGAGAAACAGGAAAACACAGAACTTTCATCCCAGCAAAGTCTTTGAAGACCCTACACATTTAAAATGGAAAAGTTTTGTGTGTGTGTGTGTGTTTTTAATTTTTTAAGGAAATCATTTCTGGAGACTTCAGGGCAAAGAGTAAAAAGGGTAGCATTTAAAGAAAGAAAGTCTGAGATTAGTCAGGTCACTGAATGTTCTCTGCACAGCAGAATAGCAAACAGTGAGTGTTTGTTCATTTCCATAGATTAATAACCCTCTCTCCAGGGCTTAAAGATGATATGAACTGTGACTTCCAGAGTTTTGTTTGGAGAAGGCTCATCTACTCCTGGTAAGACTCGTGTCTCAAGGACACACTCAAAAATATTTTTCTTCATTTCAGATTGTTTCTTACTCACATTGGCCCATTCTAATCTCTAGGATGACCAAAATGGATCAAAGGCTTGCTGGGGAGAGGGGGGCGGGGAGGGCAGGGAAACAGTTCTTCGTCTTTTTTGGATCTGTTTACAAGGATGGTTAAAGCAGTCTTGTTCATTTGGATGACTCTGGGATGGAAAAAAAATAATAATAACCTGTTCCTTCTGAACAGGAGACAGAGGTCTAAAGGGTTACAGAGGCTTAACAGAACAGGAAAGCCAAAATAAAACACAAAATTTGATCTTAGATGCTATCACTATATTTCCTTCAAATGCAATAAAAAGCCAAGTTTTATGGATGGAGATTTTTAAATAAATAACTAGATCATCTTTTTTTTCCTGTCAACAAACAATAGATAACTGGTCTTAGGGGCCTAGAGCCACTTATAAAAGAAAAAAAAAACACCTGCTAATCTTATGAAAAATGTCGGATCAAGCAGCAGAGGCAGCCGCCGAAAGGAAACATTCTTTTCCCAGCTCCCTATAGAAAGACTGTCTCCCCACAAAAGTCACAACTTGGGGTCACACTTCTCAATGGTGTGGGTGACAGCCACAGAGGCAGCTCCAGAGGTGAATCGGGAATGGAGCCCTGACAAAGGGAAGAATTTCCAAATGCACCCAGCGGTCTTTCTGCCCCCCTCTGAGAACCTGCCAGAACAGAGCAAGGTAGAAAGGGCTTTGAGGCTCTGCGATGGACAAAGGGCCCCGGGCCTCGGTTTCTAACGACAGACTCCCTACAGGACCTCCATGATCAGTGATCGCCAATGGACATCCTCTACCTGGAAGAGGCATTTTCACCCACCAGCAGCAGGGCAACTTCTAGACAAACTCACAAGACAAGACAGAGGAGGTGAGCACTCAAAAGGGCAGGGAACACCATGGTCAGCTGCTGGCCCACCCCACCAGCCCCCTTCCTCCTGACCGGGTCAAAGCAGGAGGGTTTTACGGCTCCCCGGTCCATGGGGTGCTTTACTGCCACATGACCCATCTCGCTTAAGCCTCCAGAACTACTCTCTTCCAGATAAAATGATCTCCCTGGGGAAATTATCCTATCAAGAGCTTTCACCTGAACTGGAGAGCTGGGTCACAAGAGCACGCACGTAGGGAGGCTGCTCGAAGCAGAGAACAGATGTTAAGGAGGTGAACCTCGAATCTGCTCATTCATCCCACAGGATGGCAGTGTTCCTAAGAATCCTCTCATACAATCAAAATCCAACAGGAAAATATTTCCATTACAGAGAAAGACAGTTTTAGACATTCAACTGCTGCTGCTGGTGCTAAGTTGCTTCAGTCGTGTCCGACTCTGTGCGACCCCATAGACGGCAGCCCACCAGGCTCCGCCGTCCCTGGGATTCTCCAGGCAAGAACACTGGAGTGGGTTGCCATTTCCTTCTCCAATGCAGGAAAGTGAAAAGTGAAAGTGAAGTCGCTCAGTCCTGTCCGACTTTTAGCGACCCCATGGCCTGCAGCCTACCAGGCTCCTCCTCCCATGGGATTTTCCAGGCAAGAGTACTGGAGTGGGGTGCCATNCCCGAAGAGCTCTCCCCAGGGAAGAGCTGCAAAGTCAGGGAGGCCGGGCAGAGTGAGGAATGTCAAACCCGCAGGAGGCCTTTAGAACCAAGGGAGCAGAAGGTGTGGGGAGCCCTGGAGAAGGGGTCGACCTCAGCCGGGCCTGAAAATCCAGACTGATGGCTCCAGGCCCCATGAGGGCGGCTGCCAGGCCTCCTGCAGGGCCCCCAAGTTCCCTGAGAGGAAGAGGGTCAGCCACAGAGGGCGGAGAGCCCCAGCGGCCGGCAGAGGAGACGAGACACCTAGAAGAGCCGTGTCCCCTTTTTGGCACCAGGAATCGGTTTTGTGGAAGACAATGTTTCCACACAGGAGGAGAGGCGGCGTGGTTTAGGGATGACTCAAGAGCACCACATTTATTGAGTTCACTGAGCAGAAGGGAGAGCTCAGGCTGTAATGCTGCGAGCAATGGGGAACAGCTGTAAACACAGATGAAGCTTCCATAGCTTGCCCGCCCGCCTGCCCAACACTCACCTCAAGCTGGGCAGCCCGGTTCCTAACCAGCAATGACTGGGACTGGGTCTGTGGCTGGAGGCTGGGGACCCCTGACCTAGAAAACTGGCCCAGGAAGAATCAAGGTCAAGGAGTGAGAAGTAGGTGGGAAAGTAGAAAGGGCCCTAAGCAACGGAAAAGCAGTAGGTGGCGCTAGTGGAAAAGAACCCGCCTGCCAACGCAGGAGACATGAGACAGGGGTTCGATCCCTGGGTCAGGAAGATCCCCGGCAGGAGGGCCTGGCAACACACTCCAGTGCTATTGCCTGGTAATCCCATGGACAGAGGAGCCTGGTGGGCTGCAGTCCATGGGGTCACACAGAGTCAGACAGCCTGAAGCCTAGCACACACGCAGGGTTTCAACGTGGAGCAGTTACCAAGGGGTGAAGTGGGCAGATGAGAAGGAGAACTATTCCAGCCAAGCCAAGTTGCTGACCAGCCTGGTGCAGAATGTGACCTGGGGTCACCCCTCTTTGTCCTTCCAGGTTGGCCCTGGGTACAATCACAGAAGAAAAGAGAGACATCCTACCAAAAAATCTTGAACTTTCTTACAACACCAAGTCAGAGAATCCAAATAAAAGAAAATCAGACTGGAGAAACAGCTGCAGTACATATGACTTTAAAAAAGATCAATATCTAGAACACACAAAGAGCTCAGAGACACAGATGAGAAAATATCAAGACTCATTGCTAATTGTGTAAAAGAAAGTCAGTAAATAAACACACATGGAAATGTTCTATGACTGAGAGAGATCAAAGGAATGCATATTTTAAAGCCAAGGAGGCTATTAAATTAGCCAAAAAAGAGTAAGTCTCACCATTAATCAGGTCGAAGCAAGACAATCATATATCATCAGTAACAATGCAAATACTGTCTTTTAGAAAGTATTCAGAGCAAGGGCCCCTCTATCAAGGAATTAAGCCTTCTGATATGACTGTAATCCTAAGAAAATACTTAAGCGTATAGAGGTATTCACTGCAGTTTTCTAACAGTAAACAATTAGAACCAACTCCAATGTCCACAAATAATACAAAACTGAAATTTAAAAAAACAACGTGATGGTATCCTTGCAAAGGATAACTGCACAGCTGAAGCTGTAAATTGGAATGCTCATGCTAAACAGAAAAAGCAAAAGTGAAAAAAGATATATGTTAAATTGTCAAGAACTAAAAGACAACACCTAACAGCAATTAGGATTTATGGACTGGGATGGCAGAATCAAAGGGAACTTTTGCTTTTATTGGTTTCCTCTTACTGTTGTAAAGTATAGGCAACAGACGTTTAAAATGTAATATTTCTATCCATTCTATAGCACAGTGAACTCCCTCTGCTGTGGAGCAAATCGACCTTCTAGAGAGCATCACACACAGATCAAGGAAGGCTGTCTACATCCTCTCAAGTCTCAATGGTCCATGTTGGATTTAAACCTGACCACAAAGGGCTCTGAAGAGACCCTCCTACCCTTAGTACCCACCCCCCAAAAACACAACTCTTTCCTTTGCTTTTTTTTTATGGCCCTTAAATTCCATATCTTCCCCTTCTTTCATTTTATAAAATTACATATTGATATTGTTTGTTTTGGAGAAGGCAATGGCACCCCACTCCAGTATTCTTGCCTGGAAAATCCCATGGACAAAGGAACCTGGTGGGCTACAGTCCATGGGGTCTCTAAGAGTTGGACACAACTGAGCGACTTCACTTTCACTTTTCACTTTCATGCATCAGAGAAGGAAATGGCAACCCACTGCAGTGTTCTTGCCTGGAGAATCCCAGGGATGGCGGAGCCTGGTGGGCTGCCGTCTATGGGGTCACACAGAGTTGGACACGACTGAAGCAACTTAGCAGCAGCATTCTTTGTTGTTGTTCAGTCACTAAGTTGTATCTGACTCTGCAACCCCATGGACTAGCCCACCGGGCTCTTCTGTCCATGGGATTTCACAGGCAAGAATACTGGAGTGGGTTGCCATTTCCTTCTCCAGGGGATCTTCTCACATCAAGGTTCAAACCCATGTCTCCTGCAGGTGGATTCTTCAACCACTGAGCCACCATGCAATATAAAGTGAACATTCATTTGATTCTTCCAACAATCCTGTGAGATAGATGTTTTCATCATCCCCACTTTACAGATGAAAAAATTGAGAATCACAGACTTATGAAAAGTGAACATCCATTTGATTCTTCCAACAATCCTGTGGGATAGATGTCATCATCCCCACTTTATAACTGAGGATCACAGACTTAAGAAGTGTGGCCTGGGACACACATCTAAGGAGCCGGAGCCAGAATTCAGACCTCAGTCTCCCTGTCTTCAAAGCCTTCACTTCTTACCATTCTACATCCTGCCTCTTCCCTTCCTTCCTCCCTCCCTGTGAAAACAAATAAGACAACAAAACAAAAAGACTCTTAAATGTCACCTCTTCTACTTGCACTGGCTGCCTAGAAACACCATTCCATGAATCAGGAGACATCAGTACCAACTGCTTACAAATTAACCAATAAGACAAGGTAATGGTCTGTGCACACCGATTGGGAAAGTTGATGCAGAAGAAAAAAGAAATTACCTCCAGCCTCAACTCTACACCTGCAGGTAAAAGCCAAACGGCACCCAAAAATGATTTCTTCTTGCAAATTAAAAGCCAAATGTGACCCTTGACGCTACTGCAGAGAAGAGATTCTTCGCTCTCCTTGCAAAGAAATTATCCATAATTAGCAGAAAGATTCCTTCCAGCGATAACACAGTCACTCCAGAAAAGGATGTTGTTTGGGGTACGGTAGCAAGAAGAGGGAAGAGAAGTTGAGGAAGCAGTAAGGCATAAAACTAATAGAGATGGGGTGATAGATGATTTTAGGCACCCCTTCTGACTTACTTTATAAACAGTGACACAATAATAGCTGAAAATGTAAATTCTAATTAAATACAAAACGGAACAAAGTCAAACAACAGCAAATGATGTTTGACAGAGCAAAGGTCTGGTGCGNNNNGGGGGGGGGGGGGGGGGGGAGGGGGGGGAGGTATGGAACCAAGAGGAAGAATGACAATAAAATCTATTCATGGAACTGTGCCTGGTGAGAGAAAGAAGGGGCCTGAGTGCTTATTTCTTCCACCCACTTGCTTTACTGTAAATGGAGAAACTGAGGCCCAGCAAGGTGGGTGGCTGGTCCAACTCACCTTGCAGCAGGGCGGTTAAAAAGAAACTCTGGGTCTCCCCAAAACCGGTCTAACAGCTTTCCACCACACCCCATTCATGCCACAGAGTCCTGGAAAGCCACTCCATATGAAAGCTTTTGGGGGAAAAAAAAAACATTAAACATTCTATAACTATTAAATTCCTTTTTTAATAATTTTCAAATGCACAGGAGCATGCTGAAAAAGAAAAAAAAAGAAGCCTGGTTTTGATTTCTTTTGGAAAATTGCACAGCGCTCAACACTTAACCTCGTATTGAGTGAAATATTAACAGGCCATAGAATGGTTTCAGTGTTCCTTTGGTAAAGCTAAACAGAATTCAAAAAACATATCCCCCAGGCCTACAGTGGAGTTTCTGGAGCACACATTAAACTCAACGCTCCGCTCAACAAGCCCGTCACTGTTAAGTAACTCATCAGAAAATAAAGAGGGAATTACCAAAGGGGAATTGCCAAGCAATTAGTTCTCTGAAGCAGATGACATACAACTGTTGTAAGGGAGGAGCTTCCCCGTTAGTCATATGTCAGAGTCAGAGCTTCCTAATCTGTAAATAAAATGCATCACATATGATTACAGCTGGGCTGTAGGCTGGGGTTGCCAGCCTCACGCACAAAGAGTAAATCCCAAATCCTTCTGTTCTGTGCATCTACAAAGCAAGACTGGGCTCTGAAGACACTTTAAAAAAAAAAGAAAATCCATGGTAATTTTCTTTCCTTTATGGAAGTAAAATCGACCTACAACACTCCGTTAGATCCAAGGGCATGAGAGAGTGATTCGATATTTCTACATGTTACAAAATGATCACCACGTTGGTAATTTTCCTTCAATGTAAGAAAGACAAGCTCTCTGTTTTCCCTGCACAGCCTAAGAGAGAAAAATGATCTTGCTTCTCTATCCTGTTGACATGAGTCAGTGAGGATGCATCTCTGGTCCAGTGGAGGTGAGACTGGGAGGGGCAGGGACAGGAGGGGACCCTTACTCACCTCCCAGTGGATCCCTGACGTAGGTGTCACCTCCCTTCACTGCATGCTTTGTTCTTAAGAGTTGGATTCGGTGCCACCCCCCATCTATCAAACTGGAGACAAAAATAGTTCCAATCGGCCAAATCTGGCAAGCGGAGCGTGGACCCAGTAAAGCTCTTTTTGAGAGTCAAAATTTCACCACCTCGCTGGGACTCTGGACGCCAAACATTTGGAGCCCAACTTAAGCCAATCCTCTGAAACACAGATAAGCATATGCCATGGTCATCATTTTCTTCCATTAATAATTATTGAAAGTGCGTAGGAATCTCAGGGAGGTAGGACGAAGACTGAAAGAATGGGAAACAACACCGCAAAACAGCTCCTAGGTGGCCCTGGACAGACAGGCAAGCCTGGAAAATGAGGGCTATGGCCCAAACCTCCCCTGATCCTGACCTCCGGGAGCCTGCCACACCTCTGCCGTGTCTTTAAATGCTACTCCTGGGCATTACCCTGCGGTCTTACAGACTTGAGAGACAGTGCCTGGCAGCAACAAAGAATACAGGCTGGGGTTCCAGCATGACTCCACCACTTGACAGCTGGGCAGTCTTGGGCAAGTGTCTTAACCACTCTGTGCTTCAGTTTCCTCACCTGTGAAATGCAGATAATAGCATTGCTTGCCCCGGAAGGACCGCAGTGAAGATTAAAAGAGTTACAACACAGAAAGTGTGGAACATGCATCATCTCTTTATTTCCTTTAGGGTCTAGCTGGCATAATGCCCTTCACACCTTAGATGTTCATTAAATCTTTAGAGACAGCACCGTCTGCACCCCTCTGGAGTTGCTGACCTGTTTTCTCCAGTTATATCACTTCTATCTTAACCTTCCGGAGAAGGCAATGGCACCCTACTCCAGTACTCTTGCCTGGAAAATCCCATGGATGGAGGAGCCTGGTGGGCTGCAGTCCATGGGGTCGCTAAGAGTCGGACACGACTGAGCGACTTCACTTTCACTTTTCACTTTCCTGCATTGGAGAAGGAAATGGCAACCCACTCCAGTGTTCTTGCCTGGAGAATCCCAGGGACTGGGGAGCCTGGTGGGCTGCCGTCTCTGGGGCCGCACAGAGTCGGACACGACTGAAGCGACTTAGCAGCAGCAGCATCTTAACCTTTTGGTCTTTTATAAAAGTTAGTTAAGTCACAGCCTCATTCTGGGCTATTTAGGGGAATACAGAAGGCCCAATGAAATAACACAGGTTAAAAAATAAATAAACAGTCCTCAAATATTCCTTAATTATATTAAGACTGAGCCCCCCGTAACAGCAATACAACCGGATAATTTCCAGCCTTCTCCTTCACTTTGAGCCATATCCGATGGTCATGTATGGATGTGAGAGTTGGACTGTGAAGAAAGCTGAGCACCGAAGAATGATGCTTTTGAACTGTGGTTTTGGAGAACCCTCTTGAGAGTCCCTTGAATTGCAAGATCAAACCAGTCAATCCAAAAGGAAATCAGTCCTGAATATTCATTGGAAGGACTCATGCTGAAGCTGAAGTTCCAATATTTTGGCCACTTGATGTGAAGAACTGACCCACTGGAGAAGACCCTGATGCTGGGAAAGATTGAAGGCGGGAGGGGAAGGGGACGACAGAGGATGGCATGGCTGGATGGCATTATGGTTGGATGACATGAGTTTGAGCAAGCTCTGGGAGTTGGTGATGGATAGGGAGGCCTGGCGTGTTGCAGTCCATAGGGTCCCAAAGAGTCAGACACAACTGACTGACTGAACTGAACTGACTGATATATATATAAATGTGTATACATATGAATATTCATACACATTGGAAAAGGAAATGGCAACCCACTCCAGGATTCTTGCCTGGGGAATCCCATGGACAGAGGAGCCTGGTGGGCTCCTGTTCATGGGGCCACAAACAGTCGGACACAACTGAGTAAGCACACACACACACATATACACACTAACACACACACATCACAGTCAAGAGTCCACGTGGAAGTTATCAAACACACCCATATTACTGTGATTTATCAAAGTATAGTAAATGAATTACCACAAATGAACAATTGCTCCCGAATCAAGTAGGTGGCACAATGTGATTTATGCATATCGTATGAGATGAATAAATCCACGGTGGAAAAGATCAAAGGCAAAGCTGGAATTGTTGTTAACATGTACAGGGCCTCACTGAAAATCTTCTTAATAAAACTGTTTAGAGGAAAATAGAGGGATCATTTGTTTAAATGAAAAGAGATACTGCATATGCTGAATTTCAAAAGCAGCATTCATTTTCATACACACACATTAGATCTGGCTAAAATTAGCTCCAGTTTCTACTTTATTTTTTAAGGTCTTAAAGAATAAAGGTTTCAACAAAATTTCATTGAGCTGAAGCTCAGCCCTGAGTTTCCAATGTACCTGAGCATCTAGGGAAGACACTCCCCCTTGCCGCACTCCATTATCCACTTGGGCATCATCCCAAGTTTTCCACCCACTCTCCCTTCGCCTCAGGTCTTAAACAGGAAACATACAAAGGCTGTGTCACACCAGTGTTCCATTTCTGCTGCCTCCACTGCCTCTTACCTTCCCTCATATATTCCACTCTGGCTGACTTCATTGCTGAAAGAATACTCATTCCCGCCTGCCTGGTAAACTTCCTACCAGGCACAAAAACCCAAAGCCCAGACTCAAAGATCACTTTTAGGCCAGTGGCTCCTCCAAATTTATTTCCAGATCGGACCTCCCAGCAATCTTCTTCCCACACTCTCCAGTGTCTGCTGGACTCCAGCAACTCAGATGTCCACCAGCACCTGGGCTTCCGCCAAAACGGCCGGATCGATTACACACCATGCTACTTCCCTGTTAGGGCCCAGCCACCAAAACAGTCATCCTTCCGCCCTCTCCATCTCTTCCCAAAGAAATGTTAACCAGCCTCCAGAGTTCAACTCAGATGGTGCTTCCTCCTCCAAGTTTTCCCCATCATCCTACTCAGCACCATTCTTCTGAACTCCCTCTGTGTTAGAACCTACCCCAGTAAGCACAACCCACCCCCTTCTGCTCTGTATTAGTAATTTCAGAGCATGTCTTCTTTCCCCTACTTGACCACGAAGAATATAACCTCCTTCTGGTAGCTCTTACTCACTCTGTGCAGTAGTAAAAAAAAAACAAGTACACAGTGAATAAATGAATGAATCATTTCTTCATATAGACCGTGCCTGTGAACGAGGTAAGTCATAACTTGCTATAGCTATATCATTGATATGGCTTTCCTGGTGGCTCAGTGGTAAAGAATCCGCCTGCCAATGCAGGAGATCCAGGTTCGATCCGTGGGTTGGGAAGATCCCCCGGAGAACGAAATGGCAACCCACTTCAGTATTCTTGCCTGGGAAATCCCATGGACTGAGAAGCCTGGTGGGCTATAGTCTATGGCGGTCACAAGGATTCGGGCACAACTTAGCTGGTAAACAACAAAAACATTGTATTGATAAAATAGCTAGAACCTAAAATAACTGTAATCTAGGTTTTATTTAAAAAAAAAACAACAAAACCTAGTGACTATAACAAAGTACAACAAGAATGATACTGTTTTCCTGCTCACGTTTAGCTATCAGTTGTGAGGACTGTAATGAGGCCATTATTTATGCAACATGTTTAGCTAATACTTATAAGCTTCCTTTAAATGTGATCCTAGGACATGTCAGCTGCTTAAAACTCAAGGTGACTCTGTACTACTTTGTCAGTAATACAATACAAACATTCCTACAACCCTTAATGCACTGTACTATATACTACAAAAACCTGGATCTCTTCTCAATAAGCTTCACGTACTGAGAGACAGGACCGTTTGCTGCCTGATTTTTTCATAATAAAATTCTTGAGACATTCTTGTTTTAACATCTGACTCTCTTTAAACACTGCAGGTTAAAAAAAAATTGCATATGTATTAACCACATGTGCAATTAAGCTACTTCCCCAAAAATGTCAATGTGAGAACTTTCTGCCTAAAATGGATAATACCCCTAAGAGAGAAACTAGCAGTAAGACATTGCACCCCTTTCAATGGAGTTGATACTTATAGACCTCATGAGGCTTCCCTCTGCACATAATTCCAGAGTTATTCTATTTTCTTTTAAAAGACACCTCCCTAACCCACAGCCCATAAAATATAAAGTATCCAGTTCCATATTTCACAAGGACAGAACGTGTGTAATAACTTCCCCTCTCCCCTGCCTTGCACCCCAGTAGGACTTTACTGATCCCCCTTCCTGAGTCACTGTACTTCAATCATTCAGGTGTGTGTGTGTGTGTGCGTTTTCACTCAGACCACAAATAACTTCACTTACGCCTGCAACCCAGCAGTTCATCCTACAGTAAAAAACAACACACAGGGATCCTGTGTCAGGAATCGAGGCAGACTAACATAAAATCCAGAAAAATAAATAAAAGGCCCTTTGGCTTTGAGGGCTGCAAATGTCCACAGTGTTGGTCCAAAGACCAAGGTACAGGGATATTTACTTACTCCTCGTCACTTATGGTTAAGGAGCAACCATCACCAAACAAGAACGTTACAATCACCCTGTCAAGACAAGTCACATGCTCACAGTGATAGTTTATGTTCATGGATCATAAACTATATACCAGGTTACTATTCTGCCCAGTGTACAAATATTACATCATTCCAACCTCACAGCAGCCCTAGCGGAAGTTCTCATATGATCTCCATCTTACACATGAAGAAACTGTGGCCCAGGAAGGTTACAGGACTGCCCCGGGTCACAGAGGCAGTTCTACATCTTAAATTCAGACAGGCTGGTTCCAGAGCCTCGCGTCCTTATTTTAAATACCATGGAATTCATATAGAACTTAAAAAACTGGACCTTAGAAGCAGGGTGTCAGGGGCGAGGAGGAAGCTCTTTATTTAAAGAAACCTACTGAATCAGTTTCAAAATGAACATTCTGATAAAGCAAGGATTTGCCTCTTAAACATGAGCTGAAAATCCAAATTTCTGTATGTAAGGTTGGAGAAAAGTGGTCGGTCCACCTTATCAGGGAAAGAAAGAGAACATGACATACCACCAGATCCAGCACACGCCACAGCAGTGGAACATCAGTGTGACTCCAAGAGACCATTCCGGTTCATTTGGATTCAGTGGGTCTAGGGTGGAGTCCCGGTTCTATTTTTTTCTTTTTTTTTTAACCTCTCCTGGCGATTCTGGTGTCCCGCCAGGCTCGAGAACCTCTGAACTAGTCTATTTCCACAGCTTGGACCAGGACTACTCCCAAGGCAAACAGAAAGAGGGAATCGATTTCACAATCTCCTCTGGTTGCGAATACCAGTGTTCCCAAGCCCTTATTGCCCCAATTTCAGACTAACTTCCCGTGCTCTCCTGATTCTAGGCAGGCGGTCTTCCCTTCAACAGAGAGCCATGAGTCATCAACCCTGCATCCACCCTGTGTCTGCATGACTCTCCAGGTCAGAAAATGTTACTGTACATGAAGAAAGCAGGAAGTTGTCAAATCCAAAACAGACACAAAGAAATTCAAGATCCAACCAACATGGGTTGCTACCAAACCAACAAGCTATCTCCCTGCACCGCGGTCACACAACGACCACAACCTAAAACACGGAGACAGTGACTTAAGGTAACCGTTTGGTAACAAAACCTGCTCATCAGCTCCAAGTACAGGTTAAAACAATTAAGCTCAACCCCAGCACACAATAATGAACCATCGGCAAGGCAGAGGCAGACTACATCATCAACCAAATAAATCAAAAAGGAAGATACCTTAATCCAAGTGAAAAAAAAAAAACCTCTCTGCAATTTCTCAATTTCCCACACAGTACAGTTTGCAAAGACAATTACCTTCAACAGTCTGTAAAGTGCTAAAGTACGACCAATAGGCGATTTTCCCAGGCCAGACTTTATCCTCAGATAGAAACCAGAGAGCATCGCAAAACTCTTACCTGATGGGTGTCGGACTCCCGCGAAGCAGCCGTGGAGGAGGAGACTGCTGTCCAAAGATGACAGACAAATCTGCAGCTTGAATGGAACACCTCGGTGATTTGCAGCCAGATCCTCCTGCAGTGGTCCAGGGGGTGCAGAAGAGGAAATCCAAAATGAGAAACCGCATGAATGGCTTTAAAAAATAATAATAATTCCACCTGAAGACACCATGCAGGGAAATCTAAACTTCAAGAACGTCAAATTTTGCATCGTTTTATGAGAATTACACAGGCACCAGCCAGCTCAAAAGGCAGGTCTGGTTTGATTCAACAGGGCTCGGAGGGAGGCCAACACACAAAAAGGTCATCCCTTCAATCAAATTAAAAGCTTGGTCTCTCCATTTGAGCCAGCTACTGTCAATCTTTCCTCTAAGATTCTAACGAATCACCTCATAAACACATGCTGGTCATCACTGGACTATCAGGTGGAAATGGGCATGGACTGAATAGTAATTGAGCCAAAGTCTAATTTTCATGAGGCATATCTTACTATCAACATGCAACTTTAGGCACAATCATGACACAGAGCAGTTGTTAGCATACCAGTCTAATGGGATAGAAATGCAGAAAATTTAAGTATGCATATACTCACTAGTTTCCTCTGAACTTTAAAGGATTTAATTATTGAATGTACATCTACTTGATTTTCATTCTGCCATAACATCTTGAGCATGTTTAAGTAAAGATTACCCACTGTAGGATGAATGAGTGAATGTGTGAATGGATGAATGAAAGAGAATGAATCTATCTTCCATGTACCTTTCCATCAGGGAGCTTGGCCCTCGTAGTAGTTTTTGTGAGGTAAATACCTATGCATAGAAACGGAAGAAGTTGAGGACTCAATCTGCTAACATACTTTCCTATCTATTCAAAGCATATTTTTAAATACTGGTAGTTCCCAACTGTCCACATTAAATAGAATCAGGAGCACAGTTATTATAAACTAATCCCCAAACTCGTCATTGCTGGACTGATTTTTTTTTTTTTCAGCCTTTCATTACTGGAGCTGATCTGCATATTTGCTTAGGCTGGTTTTAAATTTAGTTTGGGTTTCCTAAGCCCACGCCAGGTAACAGTAGGAAGGAGAAGGCCCAGGATTATATTGGGTGTCAGAAAGAAACTATTCTGGAGCTATGAATATGATCTCCAATGTGAATAATCTGTAAACAGGTAAGTGAGCCAATTAGCCTTGGGTACATGGCAACACATCTCATGATTATTTTCATCCATACACACTCACTATTTTTAAGAGCACAGCCCAGCTGGAAAGGAAAATAATGTCGATTGCTTTCCAACACTTTGCAAAGTAATGAATAGTAGCCAAAGTATTCTTACTTCTAGCTAATCCATTCACCAAGTATTTATTTAAGCATCTTTTGCATGCCAGAGACTGATATGCAGAAGGAAGTTTTCTAGGCCTTGGTTTCCCCATATGTAAACAGTTAAGTCTGTGTGCTGTTGTTTCAGTCATGTCCAACTCTTTATGACCTACGAACTGTAGACCACCAGGCTCCTCTGTCCATTGGATTCTCCAGGCAAGAATACTGGAGTGGGTTGCCACACCCTCCTCCAAGGGATCTTCCGAACAGATCGAACACAAGTCTCTGGTCTCTTAGGCTTCCTGCATTGGCAGGCGGGTTCTTTACCACTAGCGCCACCTGGGAAATCCCGAACAGTTAAGTGCAGAGAAAGAAAGAAGCCTTTCTAGACTATCACGTCTCTGAAGTCCTTGGAAGACAAGCCCTCCAGTAAGAAGCTTGTTGAGTTACAAACATTAATAGTGGCCAAGTTAAATAAAAGCTCACAATATTCTATTTATTCTTACACAGTACTTGGTTTAAAGGCCAGGGGGTGATCTTGATTTTATCTAGTAACATCTCAAATGAAGCCTCAAAATCCTTGATCATCATTTTCAAACAATGTGCAGGTACCATGGATTTGCAGACTGCTTGCTTTACGAGCTAACAATTGAGAGTGTTGGCTTGTGTATCGACGTGTGCGCGCACTATCCTATTTACCTATCACCTGGCAGATAAGATTTTATAGAGTCCAAATTACAGTCTCCTCCTATTCTGCTGAAGTGCAGAGAACAGTCAAACATGATGCAAATGCTGTAAGATATTAATTTACTCTCACGTCGGTATGCCTACTTATTTTAAAAGTATCTGTGTTGCTACACCAGTTAGAGTAACTAAAGAGCTAACATAACTAGCTGTGTTCTATCAGAGGGAAGAAACCAAAAATAAAAGCAAGGCAGAATGGATTCATCGCAAAAATATACAGACAACATAACAATAAAATAGCCTATAGACTGTTTAAGACAATATATCTACTAAAAACAGAATTTTTAATATTTAAAAAGCACAGCAGAGCAATATAACACAATACTATAAATAGTGAGAGATAGAAAGGTGGCCTAAGTAATACTGATGTGACACTCAGTAAAGAGGAGATAATATATAAATAATGTAGATACAGAAGAAAACATAAATACTTCCGGGAGAGTAGCCCAAAGTTAACGGTGCAATAAAAGAAAATGTGCCATACACGGTGAGAGAAAAAATACATTTTCTTTGAATGCTAGAAACATAAGCATTTACAGGTTAGCAGCTATAACAGTGATGACTAAAAACTTCTGATAAATAACTCAAAAGGTATCCGTTAAAGAGCACCTAAGTAGAAAAAAGAGAACTTCCTCTTAGCCTGAACCCACATGCCATCACCAGGGGAGCCTCTGCCCCCTGAAGCCTCAAATTGTGATTACACTACAATGAGTTTTCTGAAAAGTAATGTTCAGGTTTAGTATACACTTTTTGCTTGCATTATTGCCATTACCAATGCTTTTTCATTACTTCACAAATAGGATGCATTAAAAGTTATATTTTTTTAAAAAATCAATGGAACAGTTCTGCTCCCATCAAATATGTCAAAGAGGATATAATGCTTGTTGATTTTTGTCTTTAATAGTTCTAAACATGTTTAGTACATTTGAGGTGGTAATATGTAGTACACGTATTTATAGAGAATTAGCCTGAAAAGTTCAGATTTATAAGGGTTATAAAATATACTACTACACTGATAAAGACAAAGATACATAAATTATGAAATAGGAAAGAGATTTCTGAAAACTGTTTCCACCATTAAAGATTATTTACCTAAGCCTTTTTATTATTCCTGGAATTTTAAGCATTTACATATTTTTAAAACCTTGATCCAATTACAACTCTTTCAGCCAACATTTGAAAATATTCTCTTAAAACTAGCACGGAGTATACACATATCACCTCTTAAAGAAATTTTGAATGTGTATTTTCTCAAACTGAACTAAATGAAATTAAAATTTGAACAGCATAATTGAGGACTACAAAATTCTTTCTTTAAAAAAGGGCAGTCCTGTGTGGAATGCCTTAGAACAGAAATTATTATCTCTTTGGGGATTTCTATGATTTCTTATTTTCAATCTTTTCACAAAATAAGGATAGCCTGCTTCTGATAAGCTGGGAAGTATAAGCAGAACTAAATCTGCTCTTTGAAGCAGTTAAGCTCCACATATCAAAAGATATAAAGCAATGGAAATCAAATCATCTGTCTCGCCATAAAAATAATATTCTGTCTTACTGCACTATGTCATCTTACATATGCACGTATTTAAGCTTTTCAGAATCGAAACTATGTGTTACTTGCAGACAACTATAGTTTAAAGAATTAACATTCACTCCTACCTTCACTAAATTTCAGGCTTTTAGTAAAAACATGTTTATTGACTAACTTCTCATAGGAAACAAAATGAGCTGGTGTTACCATGCGTTAGTCATCAAAAACTGTCATTCAAGGTAAGTGCAAACAGAAAATCCACTTGACATTTCAGAATGGAAAAAAAAAAAGGCACATTATACAAAACGAATGTGAATTAAACTCTGTAATGACAACAAAACAAGAAGTCACAGAAGCATGTTTATTAATATTTTAATAAGCTCTTCAGGCTGGCCTTTCCTGGGACCCCCAGACAACTGAGTTAGGCCTATTGAAACGTAAGGCCAGATACATGTACAGTCTGATGGCTGAAGAGTTGTTCTTGAATCTATTTGCAAGAGTAAAAGACAATTTAGAGGCCAGGAAGCCTAGTTATAATATTTCTGATTAAATATCACTTGTTTATCAAACCCTCTTAAAATGAAATCCAGAAGGGAAGGGGAAGATACACAGGGAAAGATTTTCACAGTTCCCAATCAAATACATTTTTCATACTTATTTTAACAGAAATTTATTTGTGCACTCAAAAATACACGTTCACATTTGGCTGCCAGTGAAGTGTTTTTCTGTACATAGTAAAATGTAATTCAGGACCTCCAAGGTGTTGTGTAAAACTTAAACTTCTGTACTTCATTTTATATCCTTGCCTCTCCCATCTATTTACCTCCTAGAAATAATGGCTTGCTTTAAACACAACAACACTTGATCTGAGCAGGTCGAAATCATGTTACCAACTGCATAAATTCACTAAAGGGTAGAAACTCATAAGCCCTCTGTGAGGAACACTGAATAGCTCTCTCAATCAAGGCCCCAGAGGTTAAAAAAAAAAAAAGGATTTACCAGTTTAGCTATGGGGTTGTAAAACTGTAAACTGACTAGCAGGGTCACACAGACACCCAGACATTATTATTCTCAATTATTTTTTCTTTCAAATATCAGTTATTAAAATACTCCCTCTTATTTGGATTGCCTGAGCAACACATACCTTCAGCAA
>SJYQ01029897.1:12322-56821 GCA_006410935.1 Redunca redunca
TTGGGGGGGGGGGTGGGGGGAGATGATGCAAAGAGCAGTGTCTCTATTGATTCAAAGAATTAGTTTTATAAAACACTTCATATTAAAATAAGGAAATTTAAATTGGAATAAATTACATACCTACTATTCTGGAAGGCAACAAAAAAATCGTAGTTGCTCTCAGTTTGACCCCAGGCATTTGAAAAGATTCATAACAGAAAATTCATGAAATAATATGTATGAAGATGACAGATGATTCCGTAAAAAGCTTTGCATAACCGATCAGTCTAATTTCTTTCTATAATAAAATTACAGGCTCATAAACTAGTAGAAAGTGACAAATCTATGGGCATTTTCTTAAGACCACCAGGAGTTGTAAAATTCACAAACTCCCACCTGAAACTAGCTTAAGCTACACAATTAGTATTCAGCAAAGTTTATGGAACTAGTTGTGACAATAATAACTAACCTTCATTGGATGTTTGCCCTGTAGTAGGTACCATTTCCAGCAAACATTTTCATTGATTCATTCATTTAATCTTTGCAAAAACCTGTCATTAATATCCTCAGTAATCCCATTTAATACATGAGAAAAGTCATGAGCAGCAGGATCACATAAGTCCCCCAGGTTATATAAATCAGAAGTGTTGGAGCCAGATTTTGATCCCAGGTGGGCTGGCTCCAAAGCCAGCATGCATGACCCACATGCTCGACCAGTAACATGACTATTTATCAATCAAGAAAAAGTGTTATCTTCTGATTTTATTTTGGTCTGAGTTAGAGTAGGGGCTTGCAGATTGAACTCAGAAGGTAGTAGTGTTCAGTAGAACAGTGTCTACCTGTGATGGTGTGGAGAAAGTCTCACGGGGTTCATTCTTAGAATCTATTTCATTGGATATCGGTATTTGGTAGAAAAAAGTTAGAATATATGCCCTCAATTTTTATATGATAATGACTTTAGTGAAATTAATATCAGGGAAAACAATAGAAATTCAAACTAACTCTCAGAAAATGGGGGAAGTAGTTCTATAAGAATCATTCAGTTTAGATGTGCCAGATGTTTATCAATCACAGTGTCAGATCATCTCTCCCCACTGTGCTCCTTGAATTACAGCTCCCACGCCCAGCACAGATGACTAGACATGGGTGAGTACCCGATCCAGGGTGTCGGGTCACCCTTGGGTCACAGTGAGTCCACAGGCTGGAGTGAAAAGATGAGCTGGGCTTATCAGATTCCCACTCCTGGGAATTTGCTTTGGAATACAGAATGACCCAGTGGCAACAGTAAGTCAAGGTGAAAAGTTGTGATGTAGGGAAAGAAAGGACCACTGTGGCCACATCATGGGCAAGTCACAGCTGCTGGCACATGGAAGCAGACTCTTTGAGTGAGCACGGCAAGGCAGTCAGTTTAGAGGGGGGAACGAGGCAGAAATAAAAGGCAGAGAGGATGTATACACGGGTGAACACGAGAAGCAGACAAGATAGTGGCTGTGCTTGCTGGTGCTGTCAGGCTCCACTGTGGTCTGCAGGGACCTGGACGCACCCCATGGACTTGCAGAACTCAAGGCAGTCTTTGTTCCTTGCAAACAGAAAAACCTAATCTGAAAAGCATATGGGTGAAAAGTACTTTGCTTTTAGACAAAATCCTTCTACTTTAAACTAGATTACGGAAATATTGATAAGAAAAATTATGCATAATTAAGTATAATTTACCTCTGTGAAACCACTGTTTAAAAATCCAATGATTAGGTCTAAATGGAATGTATTATATAAATTGTGATTTTTTAAAGAGGTAGGTTTAAAAAAACTTTTTGCTTTATTTTAATCAAATTTTTCTTCATATACATGGTCATTTTAGCACCCTTTAAGGAAAGAAAGAGATACAGAGATCCTAGCAAGGGTTCCAAGAATAATTAAAATTATTAAAGTATGACTTACAAGAGAAATAACAAGAAATTGGGGATATTTGGCTTAGAAAATAGAAGGCTAAGAGTGACTTTTTATTGTTGTAAGGAATATGGAAGGTTTACAGTCAGTTCTGTCTTGTACTCATAGAAACAGAAATGACCTTCAGTCAAAGCTTTTCTAATGAACACAAGGGAAGAGTCTATTGGCCAGTTACAGGAGAAGGCCAAGGACTGTTTAGTTCTAGAGATGTTTCAATAAGAAATTTAGAAAATACCTGGAAGTCATGGATGGTTGACAAATAGAGCTCAGTAGCATCTCTGAATCTGAGCTGCCAACAGAAACACACAATGCCTATCCATGAGCACCATGGGAAGCCGTCAGTCAGATAAGAAGGAAGAAATAGAAAGAGTATAGAAGAAAAACAGAGGAAGAAGAAGAAATAAATATGAATGTACATCTGAGGAAGTGGTCAAGCTAGCATTCACCTATCAGATACTTCTGAAGGTCACTGACCTCTGCTATTTTGTACAATATAGAGTGTAATAGAGTTGTCATCATGAAATGCCATGCTTGTTTAGAAGTGACCCAAGTTGAGCATGACAGATAGCCAAAGTTTCAGGCACTCACTCTGAATGCAGTATCGCTCCCCAACTCTCCACAAGAGCTCCTTGGGGACAGCTCAAATACCACAAGGGACAGGCCAAGACTGATTCACCATCTCACTTCAGGAACCCATCTGAGAGTGGCCCCCACCAGGGTGGGAATGCCTTGGCCAGAAGAATATCAATTGTAGTGCCCACCTTGCCCTGACTGAGCTACATACATCCCTATTCTTGGAGCTTGAAGGAAAATGGGCGATGTGGCCCCTATTTCTAAGAAACTGTGCTGCTGAAGACCGACTTGAAGGCAGCCTTGTCTCCAGGCTGGAGTATGGAGGGCTACATCCTAACCTCGAATCCGTGTGTATTGCATGAGAAACCTTGAGCACAATACCCCTCTCAGTTCTCCCCCTGCCATTCCTACAAAGCAGACTAGGCTGACTTTCCTCTGACATGACATCCTACATAGGACACGTAACAGACATATCTGACTGAGTTGCTGTGTTTTGTTAAAGTTGGGTTTAGGGACTTCCCTGGTGGTGCAGTGGTTAGGAATGCGCCTGCCAATGCAGGAGACATGGGTCAACCTCTAATCCCAGAAGATCACACGTGCTGTGGAGCAACTAAGCCAATGCCCTACAGCTGCTGAGCCCTCATGCCCTAGAGCCCACGGGCCACAACCATTGAGCCCATGTGCCTAAAACCTGTACTCTGCAACAACAGAAACCACCGTAATGAGAATCCATGCAACAATGAAGCGTAGCCCCTGCTTGCTACAGCTAGAGAAAGGCCTGCACAGCAACAAAGACCCAATACAGCAAAAAAAAAAAAAAAAAAAAAGCTGGGCTTAAAATAAAAAAGGATGAGAGAGGAACTATGTGGTACTCACTACTCAGAATTCTTGGTTTATGGACCACTATGGAGGCCATAAAGTTTTTATGCAAAAATAGACCTTGGGCAGCATGTAAAATTCAATCTTCTCATGTGTGTACCGGTAAAGGACTAGGAGGAGCAGAGGATGGATGGGATCAGGAGTCCCCCAAATCTCACCAAGTATTTTTCCCAGCAGACCAGATCAGTGACATGTTCTTTTTCTCAAAAGCAACCCAACATACTACAATTAAGCAGGTTGTGTAGTAGAACACAACCATGGAGGTTCTATTTGCCCAGAAATCCTAAAGTGGTAGAGGCTGAGGAGATTCTGTGACTGTGTCCTGACATCATGTTCCACTGGGGCTGGGTCCTGTCTAACTTTCAACAGAACAAGGTGACCACCAGTCACTGCCACCCAGAATCCACACAAGGCTTCCAGTCTTCCTGGTTTCATACTACTTCTAATCCAGAGGTTTAGATTAGAAAAACACTGGGTGAAAGTAAGCCTCCTGTTCACAGCAGAGACTCTACCCTGGGATATATCAGTTCCTCCTAAAGTCAATCAATTCAAATCAACTTACTCCAATACGCCTTGAATCATACTTGTTCCTGGCATGAGTGTGAAGCCAGCTTAATTTTTCACAACTGAATGAAGAAGTTATACTAAATAAAAACAATGTTTTTAAAAAGTTAAAATATGAGTCATTATTAAACAAAGACACTTAGACAATAGAAATGTAAGGAGCAGAAAGTGACATTTTCCACCCTGTCCAATACCACTCCCCTGAGACAATCATTGTTAACAGTTTGGTTTATATCCTCCCTTTTAAACATGTAGGAACATGTTTATAAATATTTGTCTTTCAAACTTTGACTAACTTAAGAAGCTCCCTATTAAGACCATAGGTCAAATCCCTCTAATTAATGTATTAAGCCTACTGTGGGGATACTAAAGACAAACAAAACAACATAATATGGAAGACGGTAACCTTCTTGCCTTGCTGTGACAAGCTTCAGAAGGATACCCCAAACATGAAAATTAGTCAAATCTGGTAATTTAAAAAATAGGACTCCAGCTCTTTTTAGAATGAAGAATAAGAACAGTGGAACTGGAATTATTTTCTAATACTATTCTGCTGGATTGCAGATAGGTTTCTACAGAAGAAAGCTTTATTTTATACTAAATGGTATCTTCTTTAACACTCACTGGGAATCTACTTGGCACAGTCTCTCTGATGTTCTATGTTCTCTGCTGATTTCTTTTGGTTAAAAGAGTATCTATGGCTAGGGTGACTTCCCAAGTGGCGAGAATGGTAAAGAAGAACCCACCTGCCAGTGCAGGAGATGTAAGAGACGTGGGCTCAATCCCTGGGTCGGGAAGATCCCCTGGAGGAGGGCAACCCACTCCAGGATTCTTGCCTGGAGAATCCCATGGACAGAGGAGCCTGGCAGGCTACAGTTCATGGGGTTGCAAAGAGTCAGACATGACTGAGTGACTAAGGATGCAACAATAAACATTATGGGAATCATCACCAACTTACCCTCAAATGATTCAGAAAAAGAAAAAATATATATATATATATACACATACAAAGATGGAGAGAGAGATTTCGAGAGAGAGAAGCAATGATAAAGCAAATGGGCAAAATTTTAGCACTCATGGCTAGGGTGATGTTACCCTGATATCTGGAGAGGTGGTTATAACTTGGTCTAATTTGAAGAAACATTCTCTCCAGTCTGACTGTAAGGCAAGTCCAAGCCCAAATACCTGAGGGTTGTGCCCATACACGCTGCGATTGAGGCAACATAACCTCAGGTGCTATTTATCTGAAGGGCTCCCAAGCCGCTGAGCTCCTGGCAGCTGCTCAAGAAGGAACGTCTGTGCCTGGGAAGGTCTAGTAGCTCCTGTTAAACTCGGGACCTGTAACTAGGTCTCAGACAAGCAATTAGCTTTCATTCAGTCCCTTGTAACTGAATAGGACACAAGGGCTTGAGACCCAGGGAGTTTGTATTTAGCACAAGCACTAGATGAGGCTCTGTGCACTGTGGTTTAAGATACCAATGAGTCCTTTCTAGGCAGAAGGAGATGGGTACAGCTTAAGTGACTGTCAGCGCCTGCCAAAGCTGAGCAATTTGTGTGATTACCCTTCATTTTTCCTCGCAACTGGACACAACTCTGACCTCTAATCTAAATTTCCCCACGATGGTCTCTGTGGCCTTGCAGTGCTGTTCGCTGCCTGACTTTCTTCATCTGCAGAATAGGGTTCTCAGTGCCCATCTCCAAAGGAGGAACAGCTGGTTCAAGCCCAAGATGGGTGTCGAAAATATGGATCAATGGTCACAGAATCTCATTACAGCAATCACAGAAGATTGCCCAATGCCTTCTGTTACCCTGAATTAAAAAAAAAAAATCAATTACAACTTGAAATACGTTTGGGCAATATTTCTCAAACTGAGATTCACAAGTTCTGAAAGAATTTTTTGATTTGGGGTTTTTCTAAAGATTATGATTTAAGAAAAATAATAGAATGCTCTGCACTATTGGGATGACCATCTTGTAACCAAATACTGTCTAGAGTTCAACATCTGCATTTGTGCCTCCAAGAGACCCAGCACTAAAGAGAGCTACATACAACACTGTACACACATTGTATACAAGGCAATGTACTAAACTGACTGGACAACCAATATAAGGATCAACGGATAGGATCCCAATCGTAAAAACTAAAAAGAACATTTTTGTCAAGTTCTCCCTAAAATTTCATTGGCAGTTTCATTAGGAATGTGTTAGTAATTAAAACTTAACTGAGGAGACTGACTTATTAATAATATTGTGTCTTTAGTGGTAGAAATCTAGAACGTGTTTCTCCATGTTATTCAAATCCTCCTTTCTGTATGTCAAAAAGAAATAGGTTTTTTCCCTAAATATAGGTCTAGAATATTTCTATTCTCATGTATTATATATTTTGTGTATGTCTGTCTTATTGTGAACAGGATCTGGTTTTTTTATTACATTTTCCATTAATTGCCTGCATACAGAACAGTATTGATCTGCATAATTATTTATAGCTGATCCCCCTAAGTGCTTGTTAGTTCTGATAATTGAGTAATCCTAAATCATTTGACCCAAATGCCCTGCATGGCAGATACCATTTTAACTGATGTTATTAACTGAAATTTTTAAAAATCTCTTATTCTATCATAACTTTCATTTGATTTCTTAATATTGTATTTGTTGTAATATACAATTTGGAGACACAATTTTATTGTAAGATTTATTTTCTAGGATGACATGTCCTTCATATTTCCCAGTATGTTCATTCCAATTTGACAAACATAGGTTTTCAGTTGCTTCCCTTGCTTTTTAGACAGTCGTCTGAATTATTTATTTTGGCCATGCCATGCAGCTTACAGGATCTTAGTTCCCTGACCAGGGACTGAACCTGAGCCATAGAAGTGAAGTGCTGAGTCCTAACCACTGGCCTACCAGGGAACTTCTAAGATAATCTTCTAATTTTTTAATTAGAATTATTTCATCTCCTTATAAATATGTAAGTCTCATAAGATATTTTATTGTAACCAGCAATGTAACAGGTTCTAAATATTTATGCTACACTTTCTTTAGTCAGATGCCTTATATTAAATTTACTGATAACATTGAATAATAACACATTGTTTCAGATTTCCAAACAGTGACAGGTCAGAAGCAAAAATCTGGTTGCTATCGGCTGCCCCTGTGCCATGTCAAACTCTGGTTTCAAGCAGCAGAATTTGGCATTTTCGTTCTGTTCACTCACTGCCTTGGCCCAAGGAAATGACTTGGATGAGTGCCCTTCTTTTTTATTCAGAGATGCCATAGATTAATTGTAAAGACTTCCTTTCATCTACATAACAGAATGGGTTCAGATAGCCTTTTAAGCTATTATCTGTAGTTTGGAACTTTGTGCTGGAAAGTCAGCAGTTATACAAAAGGGGTCTGTTAGAAACATTGAACAATGAGAGTTTGACATTTTTCTCCTTCTGCCTCCAGAAAAGAACCAAAGCAACTATTTGATTACATTTATGCATTTCATAAAAGAATGTGGGGATATATTCATCTGCCAGCAAACCTCATGGAAATGACAAAACTGTGCAGCTTGTTTAAGGGGACACTCATTAATACCTCACTCCCATTGAGCTGGAGGAAGGAGAGCGGCAGCAAATGATTCCATGTGCTCTACTAAGCACCCAAACTGTGTGCTTTCGTGAATGTAAGAGAAACAAGAAGCCATGCAGAATCTAGGATGAACTCAGCCTTATATTGTAAGGGAGAACAGTGAGGGAGGGGGAGAATAGTAAACAGTGTGCAACACAGTTAGGATTTTGGCTGAAATAAAGCAATGTGTACAAATACTTTAAACAGAAATTAAACCAAAAAAAATTTCTTTTGCCCTTCTTTGTAAGTACTTCTTGGTTACATCAGTTGTTTTTCCTCTCTTGACTCCATTGATTTTGTGTGAGCCTGCATGCGTGCACATTCTTTGAATATAAATTGCTTTAATTAAAAACCACCTGAGCCAGAGAGCTCAGCTTAACAGGGTGAAGATTCAGCAGCAGGGCTCTCACATCCCAGTTGCCCTTCCAAAAGAGCTGAGATTTTCCAGGACAAGCTCTTCTTTGAACTTAACATGAAAACACGTTAGAGCTCTTTTTGGAACAAAGAAATATACATAGGAAATAAAGACATTGTTTTTATCAAATTCTCTTCTTTTACTCTGACGTAACCTGGCTAAGAAATAAAGTGTCTCCTTCCTGAGAGGAAAGCGGATCGAGTCTGTTTTCTCCATATCTAATCCTGCTCCCCGTGATGGGTATTATAAAAATGCAGAATCGAGGTTTCCCATCTTCTCTTCCCTGGAGTTTCATCCCAGTCTCCCTTCATTTATCCAGCACAGTCTGTGAGCCCACAGCTATTGAGCCAGTGTGAACCATGGGCTGGGTAACCAGGGCTGGGTCTGAGCTCCTTTATCTGGACCCTTCTGACACATTATTTATCATATTTATGTAAGCTAGTTCAGCCTCATTCTGGGACAAGAAAGAGTTTTTGGCTGTCAGAGACTGGGCTGCTCAGAACACAGAAGAGAACAACAAACCCATCTTTCCTCTACCGCATCGTGCCCCAAAGGCCACCAGGCTAAGACCAATTCAGGGAAACTCATCATTCCGTCTATACCATGTCCTTTGACATACATGGTATGTTTGTGGTGGTCCTCAAGCGTGCTACTGCATAAAGCCAAGAGGTCAACTTCTGGCTCTTTCAGAGCTCACCCATGGCCCCAAACAATCCCTCTCCACCCACAGACCCAACTGTAGGTTTTCAGAGACAAGGTCCTTGCTGCATTTCATTGCCTCTGAAGTCTTTCCATTACTTCCTTTCGGCGTCTCTCTAGCTTCGGCTCCCTTTGAATCCTCTACTTGCAAACCAGTTCTTGTTCTCCTTCTACCCACATGTACTTGATCCCACCACACCTTCAGTTTTGGATACAAATTCCAGTCCATTTACATCCAGTACCAGCCTGAGGTCTTGGAATCCAGTTCAAAGACTTAAGTCCCATCTGCAAGACGCTTAATAAAGACACATTCAGGACATGGGATGCACAGAATGTCCAAACTGTGCTCACTGTCTCTGAGTTTGTTGTCATCATAATATCAAGAGGAACCAAAGTCTAGTCATGCTACTCAACAGTCTGGTATCTGAGAGCACCTAAGGAACATCCAAACCAAGTGCTGACAAAAATCACATGGTTCACCTCATATGAAACTAGCCAAGCATTTTAGTAAATCTAAAAACAAAAGGATATGTAATAAACTGCCACTGTGAAACTTTTTAGAGTTTAAAATATTTTTGTTACACTTTTTTAGCACCTATTATATACATGGCAGGTGGCAGACTCAGTGGCAGATAACAAATTTGAATGAAGACATAGTTAGCCCAGGAACTTTACAATGTCTCAGCGGAAATGAGATGCATAAACAAATAGCAGTGATGCTGTAACAAGTGTGAGCCCTGAAGACAGTGGGGACCTAAGGCAGAGCCTAAGAGACCCTTAGTGGAGGGGTTAGGTCATTCTCCAGAAATTTATCAAAGGGCCTAGTTTGTTCCCAACACTAGAAATAGAGTTAAAAGACAGTCCTGGTTTTCAAGTTGCTCACTGTCTACCAGGAAAGCAAGATAAACAGATGAATACAGAACAGCAAAATACATGACATAATAGGGGATTTCAAGATATATAACTGACCAATCCAAACTGACTCCAGTCATAAACTGTTGGCTCCATAAATGGCTATACCAGCTGATGAGGAGAGAACTTTGTCCCTAGCCCAGTCTGGATGGACAGGGGGCTCCCTGAAGGAGGTGATGCCTGCTTACACACTTGAAGGACAAGTAGAAATTAGCCAGGCAAGGTCATTTCAGACAGAGATGACAGCACGAATGCTTGGTGGAGTCAGAGCACGCTGCATATCCAGGCGAAGGGGCCTAACTTCACCACACAGTCTCGGTGAGCATCCCGGGGGGCTTATCCGAAGCAGGCTCTGTGAAATGAGACAGAAACCATCTAGAAGACATCAGAGTGACATCTGAAGATAATCAGGACTGGAAACAAAACACACACACAAACTGTTTATAACCAGAGGCCCGAGATACACCCTGGATAATGAAGACCAACCCTGAACTGAGGACTAAAATGGGGGAGATATTGGTAAATAAAGGGAAGCAGACCAAGGATGGAGAGTGGGAAACAAGAAAACAGGCTACTTCAGGAGAAGCCTGAAAACATTTACCAAAGGGGAAAAAAAAAAAGGTAAAGACTGAACTAGAAAAAGGATCCAATTATAATTGAATTCACAACTTAAAGATAAGATAATAAGACTGAATGCAAACATGGAAAAATAAATGGAAAATGAGCATGCCCAGTGTAACAACTGTAGCAAGCATCTGTTGCTTCTGCCAGCCCAGACCCAACCCCATTGCCTCCAAGGCCATGCAGTTCAGTGGACCTGATTGCCTGGCCCGCCCTTAGCCACAGGTGTGGGAATATGACCCAAGCCTGTCCAAGGTAGCCCAGCCCTCGGACGCCAGGGGTGGGTTCTCTGGTGAGCATGTGATCGTGAGCATGTGATCTCAGCGTGGCAGAGACTGCCTGCACTTTCCTGGTGGAGCTCAAGGGAAGTTGAAAGTAGGTTGCACGTGAACCTTGAGATGCTGAACCATCTTCATCAATGAAAGTGGGGTTTTAATTACATCATTTCAGATTCTGCACCCCTGTTATTTGTACTAATTCCTGTTTTAGCTAATTTCAACTGGAGTCTGTTGCTTGCAACTGAAAAGTTCCCAATTAACTCAAAAAAAATTTTAACTGCTAAAATAATGGTCTTCAGTGACAGGACAGGCATTCTGGATAATTCCTAAGAACATCCCTAAATGGCTAGATCCTACATATACTGAACTCTCCCAAATGGCAATACTGAAAGTGAGAGCCAGAGAGAGCATTCACAGAAAGCACTCAGTTCTGACTTGTTATAAAATTTTGGGGACCAAAAATTTATACAAAATTTACTCAAAAACTTCTGAGTCAGAAACATGGCCTAAATCTTTTTTTTCCAGTTCAGGATGGCAGAGTAGAAGGATGTGCGTGCATCTCCTCCAGCGAGAGCACCAAAATTGCAACTAGCTGTTGAACAACCGTCAACAGGAGAACACCGGAACCCACCAAAAAAAGGTACCACATGTCCAAAGACAAAGAAGCTGCAGAGAGACAGTAGGAGGGGCACAATCATGATAAAATCACATCCCATACCCATCGGGTGGGTGACCTGCAAACTGGATAACAATAATACAAATACAGAAACACAGCCAATTGATGCCTTCACTCCACAAACACAGGTCCAGGGCAGCACTGTGCTGGGCACTGGGAGGAAACAGCAGCCACACAGAGAGCACAGTCTAGAGAGACAGACATGCGAACACGAGCAGTCGGAGCTGTCATTTAGGGAAAACAAAGTGCTGTGGGAGCTCAAAGGAAGAAGCAAACAGCTTCCTTCCCTCCGAAGTCAAGACAACCCTTCCGTTTCAGTGGAGAATAGATCCCGGACGTGCTCAACCACCACATTCACTTGAAGCGTGTTAGCCATGGCTCAGGCTTTGAGACGCTTCCGCACTCAAGTGGAAGAAGGGGAAGCTGTACTTGTCAAGTTCCCACCCTGTGCCTCTGTGTTAACTCAGGTGACAAGGTGCTCTGTGACATGATGGAAGTACCAGGGCCTTGACATGCTCTGAGATCCTCAAGAAAAAGCAGCTAACCAGTCTGACAGTCCTGGTGATTTAAATACTACTGACTCAGTCAAAATGTAAGGAGGGTGGGGGGCAAAGAAGCCAGTAATCAAGGCAATTATAATTTTAATGCAAAAAAACCCAGAATAAACAAAATATCCACATTTTAAATAAAGATGAGATCAGACCCTGCACTTGAATGACTCAGCCTCACTCACCTCCCTCTAACTCCAGCCTTGCTCCGGAGATGGGGGTTCTGTGCATCTTGTAAGCTTTGTCATCTCCTGTCTGTCTTCCTGTCCCAAATAGCAGAATGGTCCTCAAAATGGGTGTGACTCATGTGCCCATATTTGGGGACAACAAGATCATGTGAAGTCAGAAACTGCCTCCTGTGACTCCTATGGAGAAAGGGAGGAAAGAAGGGAGGCTCCCCCTGCACCCATGGGGGCTGGCACAGAGGGTGGAGCCCAGTCTCACTACTGAGATATGGAAAAGGCTTGGGTAGAGGGTGAGGAGACTGTGTGTCCTGTGAGAAGACCTCGCTCACCAGGATTATTAAAAATGACACCAGGGACTTCCCTGGTGGTCCAGTGGTTGGGAATCTGCCTTGCAATGCAGGGGACATGGGTTCCATACTGGGTCAGAAAACTGGGATCCCACGTGTGTGTGTGTGTGTGTCTCAGTCAGGTCCAACTCTTTGCGACCCCATGGACTGTAGCCTGCCAAGCTCCTCTGTCCATGGAATTCTCCAGGCAAGAGTACCGGACTGGTTTGCTATTTCCTTCTCCAGGGGATCTTTCTGACCCAGGGGCTGAACCAGGTCTACTGCATTGCAGGCGGAGTCTTTACCATCTGAGCCACCAGGGACTCTCACATGCCTTGGGATAAGTAAGCCCTGGCACCACAATGAAAGATTCCTGCATGACACAATAAAGACCTGGTGTGCTGTAACTAAGGCCTGATGCGGCCAAATAAACAAATATATTTTTTTAATAAGTAAAAATAAAAACAACACTAGACCCTCTTGAGCGGTGATGACCCTCTGTAGTTCCCTGATGGGATTAGCCGAAACCTCTCAGGAGTTTTGAAGACACCAGTAGGTAATGAAATTCCCCAATTCCCTCCATTTCTCCTCTCTCCTCAGTCCTTTACTCCAGCCCCATTTTCTAGGAGCCTTTGGGGCCAAGAAAGCCATGAACAGAATTGTCCTCACCAGGTTCCATGCAAAGCCAAGGGAATGAGGCAGAACAGAGGATGAGATGGGTGGATGGCATCACTGACTCAATGAACATGAATTTGAGCAAACTTTGGGATATAGTGAAGCCTGGTGTGCTACAGTACATGGGGTCACAAAGAGTCAGACGTGACTTAGCGACTGAACAACAGTAATAAGCTACCAACTCAGAGGTCCCTGGAGAGAGACTGGGACCTGAGATCTAGCCAAATTCTTCTCCTAAACCATCCTTTTTTTTTTTCATCTACAAATTGAAGGTAATATTTGTTGCCTTGCTATATCAAAGTGTTCCTAAAGAAAAAAGGGCTACAAAACAGAAAGTGCTTCAGATATAAGACATTATTCTGTGTATTTAGCTACAGAATTTTCCAAAAGTTATTTTTAACTTGCTTTTAATAAAACATAAGGGTGGGGAAGTTCTTGGCATTAGCTGTGATTTGTACTGAATGGGGAAGCATGACACTTCATTATCCACAATAAATTAACCAAAATAGATGACATTATGTGCCACACATCATAGTAGGTTTGTGTATATTATCTCATTTAAAGGTAGGGTTTTTTTTTTTTTTAAATAATGGAGTTCAAAGATAATTAAAGGGAATTTATATATCTTCTGTTTATTATGAGACTCATTCATTCATTAGACAAAAACTTATGAATGGATAAATGAAGATACAGTCTCTTTACATCTACATGTTTAAGGCCTCATGGGATTTCAGGTTATCTTAAAAAATTTTGGAGTCATTTATGAAAAAAACAATTTAACCAATAGTTGGATTATACTGACACCAAAAGTTATCTCAGGCTCTGAACTCAAGAGTCAAATGTTATTTCCGCTACTGATACCTTAACACCCCATGCAGTTTTTTACATTTTGACTTTTGATGGCCTCCACTCTTCCTGGAAATCATCATAATACCCTCATGTAGTTCAGGCAAAGCAGCCATTCAAAAACATTTAGTTAACACCTACTGTGTTCTAAGAACCTTGTGTTACTAGTTACTGAATCAGCAGGAATAAATATAGCCCAGCTTTCCTCTGTGAAGAGATCATTGTTAAATGAAGACACACAAAACAATTGGGCTTCCCAGGTGGCTCAGTGGTAAAGAATCCGTCTGCCAATGCAGGAGATGCAGGTTGGATCCCTGAGTCAGGAAGATCCCCTGGAGAAGGAAATGGCAACCCACTCCAGTATTCTTGCCTGGGAAATCCCATGGACAGAGGAGCCTGGCGGGTGGCAGAAGAGTCGGACACATCTTAGCAACTAAACAACACCACAAACAATTACAACTCCTTCTGATATGTGGCAACAGAGAGGAATGGGCATGAAGTATCCTAACCACAGATTCTGAATTCTTCACATTCTAGGGAAAAACTCACTTTGTAACACCGAATGATGTTTTCAGATGATCAAGAGAAAGATCTACAACCAAGTGAGAAAAAAATTGAAGTTGGTGTTCGGAAACCTCATCAGGAAGTGTGGATTAACACACTCTTGAGAGATGTCCCTCTTACCCCGGCATGCAAGGCTTTTGGAGTCAGATGGTGAGATCAATCATTGAAGCATTGGATTTCGGAGCCAGCTGGAAAGAACTGGCTGGACTCCAGCTCTATGGAATGGCCTGGGAGGGGCAGCCCTCTGGATAGGCATTCTGCACTGTTTGCTTAAAGCCTTTACAGCATGTGCTGTGGGCAGCAGCTGACCCATCTAGGACATCCCCGCCCCCGTGCCTTTCCCAGGTGTTCTGGTAAAAACTGGGGAAAGGAGAAGGGAGAGAGAAACAGAGCCCAGAGGAAACTCTCAAGTGAGTTAGAAAATGAACTCTCTAGTTTACTAAGCCATAGAGGATCCATTTAAAACATTAAGGCAACAACCAGGGAGCTACAAGTCCTCCCCAATCAGCCCTTTATCTTGGCCTTGGCTCCACAAAATAAATAACTGACACCCAAACGATTCAAGTCACTTGGAAATAGCCCCTTCCTATTCTTGCCAATGAAGTGAAGTGAAGCCACTCAGTTGTGTCCGACTCTTTGTGACCCCATGGACTGTAGCCTACCAGGCTCCATCCATGAGATTTTCCAGGCAAGAATACTGGGGTGGGTTGCCATTTCCTTCTCCAGAGGATCTTCCCGACCCAGGGATCGAAGCCGGGTCTCCCGCATTGCAGGCAGACGCTTTACCGTCTGAGCCACCAGGGAATTGTAATTATTTTCCCACACATGATTTGAGGACTGTTGACCATCCATGCCTTATCCAATGAACATTCTGCCTAATTGTAAAAATCTTGTTGCTAGAACAGGTGGATATCCAGATGTAAGAAATTGGAGGCCCAGGCCAATCAGCCGAATTGTCACACAGGAAGTTGGTAGTAAAAGGCCTAGAAGACCACAGCCTAGAGCTGGACTCCTCCCCAAGGGCTCCGGTCAAAAGTTACAAAATACTGAAGGAGAAAGAATGATAGGGTGTAATTTGTGAAAGGTTTTATATATATTAACAGGTTTCATGTACCTTTTTTTTTTTTCTTGGCAAGGCTGGGGTCATCCGCCCAGTCTCTGACTGCGCCTCAGGTTTTTGACTCAGGGAGAACAGGCTTAAGGCGCAGCCTGAGAACCTTGCATACACTCCCTGGTCTCCTCACCTCCATTACGGAAGGTTTGCCTGGAAGCCGCCCAGGCCAAATCCTCCCCAGGGAAGAGAGAGGATCCCACCCGAAGAGCTCAGGGATCTCCCGCCACCTCCAGTGCGCATGTGCACCCCGGTTCTGGCAGAGGCCATCGCTGGAATTTAGCAAGAAGCCCGCAGAATAATTACTATTGCTGTGGGGCTAACAGCTGTTAAGGGCTCATTAGGGAGTGTCAGTTTTCCACAGGCAACAGCATTTCTGAGAAAAGGATATGAACTTGGCGGGGCGGGGGGGGGGGGGGAACAACCCACAAACGGAGCAGCTCTTTCTATTTCAAGAAACAAGTTGTTGAATCTTAAGTGGCAAGAGAGTTTGCCATCCCCTTGATCTCCCACTTCTGGCACGTTCCAGCCACTCTGGCCTAAGATGTGGGTCTGGACTATAAAATAAGCACTTCCCCTGGCTGCCTCCAAAAAACATGCTGAGAACATGGTGAACTGCCTTAGGAATTCTTCACAATCAAGGAGGAAGTCAGCGAGACTTGGGTTTGAAAGATGTGGCCAGTCATTTATGGCGCATGCTTGGATATCCATTTATCACCTTGTATTTGGGAATGTTAGCAAGTACATGTACAGTGACTGGTGTTTTGAAAGAAACAAAGGAGGCATGAGATGCAACCCCTGCCCTAGAGGAGCATACAATCTGGAATAAGGGCTAACCCCTTGGATTCAAAGACCAAAATAAGACTCAGTAGTACACATAATTCAGAGATGGTATCCCATGTCACTCAGAAGCTCAGGAAGCAGAGAGATCACCGGAGGATGGAGAGCGGTCCTAAGTCTCCCTTTCTTCAGGCCCTCTGTAGATGCCATCCTCCCAGAAGTCTATTCCAACTCTCTTGTTCAGTCTGACTCCTCGGCTTCAGTGGCTCCTAAGAACCCAGTTTAGGACTCTCTCAGGTGCTACTGACACGTACACAACTTGAATGAGTATTAAGAGAGTGGGTTTCATAGAGAACATATTTGTGGCTGTCAAGGGAGATGTGGGAAAAGCAGAAGGATGGAGTGGGAGTTTGGGGCTGACAGATGCAACCTATTATATACAGAGTGGATAACAATGAGGTCCTATTGTACAACACAGAGAACTATACTCAATATGTGATAAACCATAATGGAAAAGAATATATACATATATGTGTATGTATGTGTGTACAGAGGATGAGATGGTTGGATGGCATCACTGACTCAATGGACATGAGTTTGGGTAAACTCCGGGAGTTGCTGATGGACAGGGAGGCCTGGCGTGCTGCGGTTCATGGGGTCGCAAAGAGTCAGACACAACTAAGCGACTGAACTGATGTGTGTACAAACATACATGAAGAATGTATCACTGAATCACTTTGTTGTACAACAGAAATTAACACAATAATATAAATCAACTACACTTTAACTTTAAAAAGTAAAAAAAAAAACAACCAAAAAAACAAAACACTGGGTCTCCAACCTGGAAGCACATCAGAATCACTTGGGGACCTTTAGAAATGACCTTTGCCCAAGTTCCATCCCAGGTGAGGGGCCCAACATCAGATTCCAACGTGCAGCCAGCTGGAGAACCACTGGTTTAAGAAACAGAGGGTAATTTGCAGGCTCACCGAGGAAACCGCAGGAAAGGCCCGGAGGAGCTGCCCATAGACAGAACTGGAACCAGGGCACTGAACACAGATTTCTGCTCCCTGCTCACTTTCCCCCCTGTCTGCTGCATCTTCTCAGGGCACTGCCTCTACAAGGTGGGACTCATTGCCAGTAGCAGCTCCCGCTCATGCTTTAGCAAATAGAGAGAATAGGGCTTCTTTCCTTGGGTCTATATTGAATCCCCAAACTTCAATTTTTTAAAAAAGGCAAAACTCTGATTGGCTCGTGTGCTACCTCTTGACCTGTGTTGAGATATTATCATTGGTCTAGCTTGGTTCATGTTCATGTGGCTCCCTCTTAGGAGGAATACTGGGGAGACTAAAATAAAGCCTTGCTGTTCAAACTGTAGACCATGGACCAGCCATGTAGCTATTACCCATGAGCCTGTTACTCATGCAAATTCTCAGGCCCCATCTCAGACCTGCTGTGCTGACTTGGAACCTGCCTTCTAGCAAGATCCCCAGGTGACTTGTATGCACGTTAAAGCTTGAGAAGGACTACTCTATACTCTGCTATCATTTTCTCAGTTTAGTGAGAATATAGGTATTCCTTTCTCTTGGTTTTATGTCAAAGCCTCAGAAAAAAGATGTCACCATTTCCCCTCTGCCACTCCTGCCAGCAGCAGTATCAACACCTGGTCTCACCTGGTTGGTAAGAAAATCAATCAAGCTCGTGGTGCTGTCTCTTTCTCCTTCTTAAAAGCCGGCTCTGATCAGCAGACTGGGATCTGTGGTTTTGTTGCAGTAGCTGATATGGAAGAGGATGTGGCACTCTGGGCCAAATAGGATCCAGCAGCTGGCGCTTATCAGTCCCACCCCACTACACACACAGATGTGTTCATGCTGACCTTCCTGGCCAAGGATATGTGGGAACTCAGAGCTTCCCATGGGCATGGATGACAGAGCAAGGAAGCGAGAAGGTTGTAGGTGTGATGGCATCCTGCCCATTGCTTCTGAGTGCAAAGCCCTGGTATCATCTCGGCCAGTCAGCAAGGGGGTTTGCCTCTGAAACCGGGAAGCCCATAGGAAGCACACACACACAGTTCAGGCATTTGCTCACTCTGTTTGCTCAGTGATGCTTTAAGCCCCCCTGGAGGACACCATTCTCACGGTCAGGGCACTCCAGAGGCCTCAAGCCCACCTTCTGTGACTTGAAGGTCAGCCAGATTTTTCCCCTTACCTTTCCCTCCCCCTATCCATTTCCTTTCCCACTCCAAGAGGAAAGGGTAAAAATTAGTGGGCATTCAGTAAATATTAGTTGAAGAAATAAATAGATGAATAAATAAACAAATGAACGTTTTCATATTTTTTGAGCAAAGGGAGTTGACCTTGGCTTTCATCTGCTTTGACGGATAAATAGCTTTACTTCTGGGAAACTACATAGAATGACCATATAAAAATGTCATCACTTCATTTTTGTTAATATCTTTCCTACATCTCCACCCTCCAAAACAAGAAATCCGCTATATATTTGTATTCTAGAGCCTCAAATTTTTATTCTCCTTACAGGAAAAGCCTACCTTTGGTCTCAATGGTTTCTTACGAGCAATGCCCCTAAAGGATGAAGATAATTTCCCCACCATTATTTGAGTATTTTCATCCCAAGCAGAAATAATTTCTATCCACTTATCCCAGAGCACACTTAGCACTGAGTGCTGGCCTAACTACATCTTACAGAGGCGGCAACTGAATTTCAGGGAGGGACTGGATGTGTCCAAGACCCCACAGCTATTCATAGTAAAAGACAAACTGGGAGTCTCCTGAGTTCTGATCTAGTTTTTTCTTTAATTCCACAGTGCAGCCTATTGACTGCCCTAGTATTTGCCCTTAACTCAGGGGCAATGGTGTGGCCACTTTCCTCTGACAAGAAGCAGCCTATGAAAGGGGCCCTCAAGTGTTCAGTCCAGTAGCTCCACCTCTAATGGGGGGCTAGGGGAGGATGGACCATGCAGAATTCCAGTGGCCAGTTCCACACCAGCCCCAAAGTTACTGATCTGATGTTGCAAAAGCTCATTTTTCTTTTTTTCTCTCTCTCCCTTACCCAGCCTAAGCAGCAATGGAGAGAACTTTGCTCAAACTTTCCAAGTTAACTTCCCTTTGGGCTGACACCAAGCATGTGTAGCTTCAGGCCAAAAGAATATTGGGAAGTTTATGAGCCACTAAAAATAGACAGTTACAACAGAAACTCCCTCCGACTTCTGCCATTTTCCCTGTTGGCTACACAAATACAGAGGCAGACTCTAGCCATGAGAGGTAGAAAAAAGCATCACTATAGCTCCAAGCTATGGTATAATCTGAGCGAAAATAAGTTTTAGAAAGAACAGTGCCATTTCAGGAATTACAAATAACATACCTGAGGAATAGAGGACCCACTGGGTCATCATGTGGTGCTGAACCCTTCCTCCCATAGCCAAGGAAGGAATGGCAAGACAAACCCACAGCCAGAGGGACAAACCTAGCATAGGCCATAGCTCATTTGTAGGCTCTCATTTCTCTGGGGGATGAAAGCCAAGTTTAATCATGGTATGGGTTCAAGAACATTTCAGAAGATCTCCAATAGGACAATTGGTTTCTCTGAAGTACATTGGGGCTGGTTATATGGAGTCTTTTGCTTTGTGTCTGGTCTAGGTCTGTACCTGGATGTTTTAAAGGTTCTGTTTCATTTTAGTCACTTTACAGAGCCTGGAAAATAGCCAAATTAAGTACGGTCTTTAGGTCCCAGTGTACCTGGTTTCCTGCCAGCCACATACCAGGAGTCCCTGAAATACACTCCAGTAAGGTGAGAGCTATAATTTGGTGACTTAGGTTAACCCAGTGTCTGCTAGGACTGTGCAGCACTCCACGTAGCATTAGGATGAAAATAGAGAATCCCACCAAAAAATGAGGATCCGTTCAAGTGCTTCAGAGAAACCAGTTGTGTGTTTAGTTGATCCTAAAGAAAATCTTTCATGGCCTTCAGGCTGTATAGGTGTGAAACATCTGAAATTATACCAAAGAAGGAAAAAAGAATAATAGAAACAGGTCTGCAGAAGAGAAAGTGTCTCTTTTCCATCCACTTTGTCCAGAAGGTAACTGGGGCCCTGATGCACTTCTCCATGTTCTGGTTCTCCTCCAGAGGAATACTATAAAGTTGTACGTGTTCCAAGCACCACCTTGGACATTCCTTGTACCTGAACTCTGCTTGGATCCTCTGCACTGACCACTGACCCAATGTAAGATGGCTCTCTTCTTTCTATTTTTAAAAACTCCCAGAGGAGAAGCAGCAGAACCTTCTTTCACTGGCCATTTTAGTATTTTAACAGCTCTTTAGAGAAAATCAAATCATCCTTATTCCTAACCTAAACCGCTCATGCTGCAATTTAAATCCATTTCTTCTTGTTTGGCCTTGGTAAATATAGGAAACACCTGGAGCCCCTCCTGTGTTTACTGCACAACTGTCTCAAGTTTCCCATTTTATTCTTTTTTTACCTTCTTATCCACCTCTTCTGAGTCCTCTTCAAATTCTTTATCCCCCTTTTTTATTATGGAAGAGAAATGGTTATAATAATATGTAGTCCACATGTAGGAAAGATATGTGTGTATATGTGTGTGTGTGTGTGTGTTCAGTTCAGTTCAGTTGCTCAGTCATGTCCGACTATTTGAGACCCCATGAACAGCAGCACGCCAGGCCTCCCTGTCCATCACCAACACCCAGAATCTACCCAAACCCACATCCATCGAGTCGGTGATGCCATCCAATCATCTCACCCTCTGTTGTCCCCTTCTTCTCCTGCCCTCAATCTTTCCCAGCATCAGGGTCTTTCCAAATGAGTCAGCTCTTCGCATCAGGTGGCCAAAGTATTGGAGTTTCAGCTTCAACATCAGTCCTTCCAATGAACGCCCAGGACTGATCTCCTTTAGGATGGACTGGTTGGATCTCCTTGCAGTCCAAGGGACTCTCAGGAGTCTTCTCCACCACCACAGTTCAAAAGCATCAATTCTTCGGTGCTCGGTAAGTATATATAATTATGCAATGTAAATAATATTATATATGTATATATAATGCAAATAATATTATATAATACAATTATATGCATTAGCTCATTTGAGCCTCTAAACCACCATTCTGTGTGATGAGTAAAGCACTATTATTGTTTCTGTTTTGCAGGTTAGAAAACTCCGGGAGTTGAATTGCTCAGGGTCACAAATCTAGTTAAGTAGCTGGACATGCAGTAGCCAGCAGACCTGTTTCCCAATGCCCAGGGCAGGACTCTTTCATGATACCCTCTCATCTGTGTTTCGTGGTAAATCCTGCATCAAGTAGTAGTAGGTAGACCAGGCCCCTGTCAAGACCCAAGACCCATTTTTCCTGCACTCTGTTCACACTTGAGTCAGAGCAGGTCAAACACTCTGGTTCCAATTGTTTTTTATTCCTGGAGAGTGAAGACCCAGGCCTACTCACTTTGTGTCCTTGCACCTTACTGAGTAGCTTGGCAGCTCTAGGTGCTCAACAGGTGTTAAGTAGAATGAATGAATAATGAATGACTTAAATAGAGTGAATAAATGAATGACAAAAGCACCACAGGAAGGCACAGAGGAGGGTGTTTATGCAATCAACTCTACTACCACCAACAGGCTTAATAAAATAAAAGGTACAATTACACAACTACTTTAGAGCATTTAACGAAGCTTCCGACTTGATACTTTTCATGAAACAGGCTTTACTAGGCAGAGCACATTATCCAATATTTTACCATTCAAATCACAAGCAGGTATTGTCATGGCTATAAAATATTAAAATGTATACAATACTAATGTTAAATGTTAACTTCAAATCCTGGAAATTCTTTTCGCTTGTTAGTGAATAGTCATATTCTCCATGGTCAAATGACTTCTACTTTCTTTTCAAGAATGTTTCCAAATAGTAAATGCCTAATCTATCACTAAGTACATGGCAAATATTTATTGTCCACATTGACAGGTCATATTTTTATTCCTGACTTCCCCTAGAAAGCTATATAGGATAATTCAGCTTAACGTGTATGGAGCCTTGCCAATACTTTTCTTCCCATTAAAGATTATAGTATATTAGAAAGCCCAACCTCTGTTTAGAGAGTGACCTGGCTTTTAAGTTCTTCAGGGCTTGGGAGAAGTTAAAGTTTAGATAATTAAAACTAAATATCAGAGCTAGAGTTTACATCTAAAAGCATCATTTTAATCTAAGCACTTCATATATTTGGAAATTTATGTTCCCAACGGCATACTGTAAAAATGGTCTTATTCTCTGCTTAGGGAAAATATGCATTTGGTTGTGCAGTCATGCAGGGTTAGCAAATCAGGAGACAGCAATGCATCCATAACAGCATCTTCTCACAACTAATGAAAGTCTTAAAGACCAAGCACTTATTTGAATTCTCTTCCTATTTTTATCCACTGTGAAAACTGAAGAGGAAGAGTGGTATTTGATGTTTTTGCTAAAGTACCATTATAGGATTAAAAGAAAAAAGGCAAAGGCTGAGTAATTGTTTATCTAATTATTTATGGCTTCTTATCTAAGATCAAATTTTTTTTAGGTTCTCCTAAGGGAGAAGGGAAGCGGTTGTTTCCTGTACACAAAACTTGCTTTGTCACAATCAACAATTTGGAGACCATAATAAGCAGTGTAGGACCTGATGGTTTCTTCATTAGAAAGTGCTCCTGAAAGACTCTGAACTGAACTCTTTGATCTTGACAAGCCCGAAGTTCCCTTGCTGGCACCCACCATGATGCTCAACACTGCACAAAGGGAAGAAGTTTCTGGCATTTGCAAATTCTCACAACCTGGAGATCCCCTTTGACTATGTTCGATGTGAAGAAAAGAGGAAAGAACATTTCCTACAAATGAAAGACTAGACTTTAACCTAAAATGTCATAGGCTGGACTAAAATTTGGTACCAAAGACATCTTAGCAAACTGGAGAGAGCACCATAACTGTTTGTTTTTTTTTTAATTTACTTATTTATTTTAATTGGAGGCTAATTACTTTACAATATTGTTTTTGCCATACATCGACATGAATCAGCCATGGGTGTACATGTGTTCATGTGTTCCCCATCCTGAACCCCCCTCCCACCTCCCTCCCCAGCCCATCCCTCAGGGTCATCCCAGTGCACCAGCCCTGAAAACCCTGTCTCATGCATTGAACCTAGACTGGCGATCTATTTCACATATGATAATATACATGTTTCAATGCTGTTCTCTCAAATCATCTCACCCTAGCCTTCTCCCCACAGAGTCCAAAAAACTGTTATTTACATCTGTGTCTCTTTTACTGTCTTGCATATAGGGTCATCGTTACCATCTTTCTAAATTCCATATATATGCGTTAATATACTGTATTGGTGTTTTTCTTTCTGACTTACTTCACTATGTATAATAGGCTCCAGTTTCATCCACCTCATTAGAACTGATTCAAATGCATTCTTTTTAATAGCTGAGTAATATTGCATTGTGTATATGTACCACAGCTTTCTTATCCATTCATCTGCCAATGGACATCTAGGTTGCTTCCATGTCCTGGCTATTGTAAACAGTGCTGTGATGAACATTGGGGTACACATGTCTCTCAGTTCTGGTTTCCTTGGTGTGTATGTCCAGCAGTGGGATTGCTGGGTCATATGGCAGTTGTATTTCCAGTTGTTTTAAGGAATCCCCACACTGTTCTCCATAGTGGCTGTACTAGTTTGCATTCCCACCAACAGTGTAAGAGGGTTCCCTTTTCTCTGCACCCTCTCCAGCATTTATTGTTTGTAGACTTTTTGATAGCAGCCATTCTGACCAGCGTGAGATGGTACCTCATTGTGGTTTTGGTTTGCATTTCTCTGATCATGAGTGATGTTGAGCATCTTTTCATGTGTTTGTGAGCCATCTGTATGTCTTCTTTGGAGAAATATCTGTTTAGTTCTTTGGACCATTTTTTGATTGGGTCGTTTATTTTTCTGGAATTGAGCTGCATGAGCTGCTTGTATATTTTTGAGATTAATTCTTTGTCAGTTGCTTCATTTGCTATTATTTTCTCCCAATCTGAAGGCTGTCTTTCACCTTGCTTATATTTTCCTTCGTTGTGCAAAAGCTTTTAAGTTTAATTAGGTCCCATTTGTTTATTTTTGCTTTTATTTCCATTACTCTTGGAGGTGGGTCATAGAGGATCCTGCTGTGATTTATGTCAGAGAGTGTTTTGCCTATGTTTTCCTCTCAGAGTTTTATAGTTTCTGGTCTTACGTTTAGAACTTTAACCCATTTTGAGTTTATTTTTGTGTATGGTGTTAGAAAGTGTTCTAGTTTCATTCTTTTACAAGTGGTTGACCAGTTTTCCCAGCACCACTTGTTGAAGAGATTGTCTTTTCTCCACTGTATATTCTTACCTCCTTTGTAAAAGATAAGGTGTCCATAGATGCATGGATTTATCTCTGGGCTTTCTAGTTTGTTCCATTGATCTATATTTCTGTCTTTGTGCCAGTACCATACTGTCTTGATGACTGTAGCTTTGTAGTATAGTCTGAACTCAGGCAGGTTGATTCTTCCAGTTCCATTTTTCTTTTTCAAGATTGCTTTGGCTATTCGAGGTTTTTTGTATTTCCATACAAATTGTGAAATTATTTCTTCTACTTCTCTGAAAAATACCATTGGTAGCTTGATAGGGATTGCATTGAATCTATAGATTACTTTGGGTAGTGTACTCATTTTCACTATATTGATTCTTCTGATCCATGAACATGGTATATTTCTCCATCTGTGTCATCTTTGATTTCTTTCATCAGTGTTTTATAGTGTTCTATATATAGGTCTTTTGTTTCTTTAGGTAGATTTATTTCTAAGTATTTTATTCTTTTCATTGCAATGGTGAATGGAATTGTTTCTTTAATTTCTCTTTCTGTTTTCTCATTGTTGTTGCTGCTGCTGCTGCTGCTAAGTCGCTTCAGTTGTGTCTGACTCTGTGCAACCCCATAGATGGCAGCCCACCAGACTCCACCATCCCTGGGATTCTCCAGGCAAGAACACTGGAGTGAATTGCCATTTCCCTCTCCAATGCATGAAAGTGAAAAGTGAAAGTGAAGTTGCTCAGTCGTGACCCCATGGACTGCAGCCCACCAGGCTCCTCCATGCATGGGATTTTCCAGGCAAGAGTACTGGACTGGGGTGCCATTGCCTTCTCTGTTTCTCATTGTTAGTGTATAGGAATTAAAGAGATTTCTGTGTGTTAATTTTATATCCTGCAACTTTACTATAGTCATTGATTAGCTCTAGTAATTTTCTGGTGGAGTCTGTAGGGTTTTCTATGTAGAGGATCATGTCACCTGCATACAGTGAGTTTTACTTCTTCTTTTCCAATATGGATTCCTTTTATTTCTTTTTCTTCTCTGATTGCTGTGGCTAAAACTTCCAAAACTATGTTGAATAGTAGGGTTAAAGTGGGCACCCTTGTCTTGTTCCTGACTTTAGGGGAAATGCTTTCAATTTTTCACCATTGAGGATAATGTTTGCTGTGGGTTTATCATATATGGCTTTTATTATGTTGAGGTATATTCCTTCTATGCCTGCTTTCTGGGGGGTTTTATCATAAATGGATGTTGAATTTTGTCAGTGGCTTACTCTGCATCTATTCAGATAATCATTTGGTTTTTATCTTTCAATTTGTTAATGTGGTGTATCACATTGATTGATTTGTGAATATTGAAGAATACTTACATCCCTGGGATAAAGCCCACTTGGTCATGATATATGATCTTTTTAATATGTTGTTGGATTCTGTTTGCTAGAATTTTGTTAAGGATTTTTGCATCTATGTTCATCAGTGATATTGGCTTGTAGTTTTCTTTTTTGTGTGGCATCTTTGTCTGGTTTTGGCATTAGGGTGATGGTGGCCTCATAGAATGACTTTGGAAGTTTACCTTCCTCTGCAATTTTCTGGAAGAGTTTGAGTAGAATAGGTGTTAGCCCTTCTCTAAATTTTTGGTAGAATTCAGCTGTGAAGCCTTCTGGACCTGGGCTTTTGTTTGCTGGAAGATTTCTGATTACAGTTTTGATTTCCATGCTTGTGATGGGTCTGTTAAGATTTTCTATTTCTTTCTGGTTCAGTATTGGAAACTTATACTTTTCTAAGAATTTGTCCATTTCTTCCAAGTTGTCCATTTTATTGGCACATAGTTGCTGATAGTAGTCCCTTATGATCCTTTGTATTTCTGTGTTGTCTGTTGTGATTTCTCCATTTTCATTTCTAATTTTGTTGATTTGCTTCTTCTCCCTTTTTTCCTTGATGAGTCTAGCTAATGGTTTATCTATTTTATTTATATTCTCAAAGAATCAGCTTTTAGCTTTGTTGATTTTTGCTATGGTCTCCTTTGTTTCTTTTCCATTTATTTCTTCCCTAATTTTTATGATTTCTTTCCTTTTATTAACCCTGGGGTTCTTCTCCTTTTTCTAGTTGCTTTAAGTGTAGGGTTAGTTTATTTATTTGATTTTTCTCTTGTTTCTTGAGGTAAGCTTGAATTGCTATGAACCTTCCTCTTAGCACTGCTTTTACTGAATCCCATAGGTTTTGGTGTGTTTTCATTTTCATTTGTTTTTATGCATATTTTTATTTCTTCTGTGAATTGTTGGTTATTCAGAAGCAAGCACCATAATTGTTAAGGGTTGGCTAGACTTTCCTTGTGGCTCAGCCAGTAAGGAGTCTTCCTGCAATGCAGGGGACCCAGGTTCGATCCCTGGGTTGGGAAGATCCCCTAGAGAAAGAAATGGCAACCCACTCCAGTATTCTTGCCTGGAAAATCCCATGGATAGAGGAACCTGACAGGCTACAGTTCATGGGGTCGCAAAGAGTCAGACACGACTGAGCAACTTCACTTCACTTCAGACTGAAACCAAAAGCTGTCTTCCTAAGTGGGCTGCCCCTTCTTGCTGTAAAGTGCTGAGCATTTAGAAGATTGCTGCATTAGTCCATTGCAACATTCTTGTCCAAAGACTCAACTAAGAAATCAAATGAGAGTCAGAAAACTAGGTCATGGCCAGTGGATGTTCAGCACTCAATTTAAACAAATCAAGTGCCAGGGCTCAGGAATCTGGAAAATTGATGAGTATACACAGACTTCCAAAAAAAGTAAATGCACAGGTGAGCTAATTGGATTCAATGTCTGGTCTTTCAGACTGAGTCGGGTTGGAAGCAGTGAATGTGGTTGGGTCAAAGTTCAGCAGTGCTGAGAAGACAGGCAGGGATAGTTGGTGCCCTCACAGGCTTGAAGTTCAGAGTTTGGGAGGTACTGCCCATGGCCAGAGCACTGGTTGAGGATGTGAAACTGTCAAGGAGGAGTAGGCAGGTGGCAGCCCTTCACTCTCATCTTAAACCAAATGCTCCAGCCACATTGAACACCTTGCAACTTTTCTGAAGAAGCTGAACTTTCTTTGCCTTGCTTCTGGGACTTCACATGTGTTGCTACCTCTGCCCAGAAGATACATAATTACCTGACCACACCCTACACACATTCAGGAATCACTTTTCATGGAAAGCCTTCCCTGATCCATGTCATACCCTAAGACTGGATTAGGGGTCCTTCCCCATGCACCCCCATGGCCCTCTTAGAAATACCACCAGAGGATGGGGTTTGTATGTCTCAAAGGGTTTCAGTCTTATTTCTAATTTCTTCAAAAGAAATCTTAACTCAGAACCTAAGGCAAAACCTCAGAGCAGATGTCTGAGGAAGTGGAGGCAGGAGGAGGGAGACCCAAGGCCTGACTGCCCGGACCCACTGCTTACTCAAGGAGGTCACCCCTGAGAAATTTCCAAGGAAAGGCTAAAGGGATTCAGAAAATGCTTTTCAATTCCCAGAACTAATTTATACAATTGATTATACATAAAATACATGCATTATTCATTTAAAACTATCCAGTGAAGAACTTATTTATATTAACACTATTAATCACTGAAATGGTTCTAATCTGTATGGCATGGACACCAGCTAATCAGAAATATACCAGCTATTAGCCAACATGTAGCTCTCCCACTGCATACTAGATGAACGTAAGCACTGAACACCTACAAAATCCTTCCACTAGAAATCCTCCATTAGTGTGTATGTTCTCCAGACTATGAGTCACGAGCACTCAGCTATACTCCCCTGAGCTAAACAATCACTTTTTAACCTGATAGTGTAAACTTCCTTCCTGCACATCATTTTGCATGATGGTGAACACCCTTCATGGGTAATGAAGTATGAAATGAAGGAGTTGGGCCTCCCAAGAGGCAACAGGAATGATGCACGTAGGATCTGGAATGCAAGTTTCAGGGTGCCTCATGTCACCTCCAAAGAAGTGGTTGTGGAAACAAGGAAGTATCCAGATGAGCAGACAGTTAGGGACTGGCGCACATCATACACAATATAGTAATAGCCTGGGAGGAATAACCCACAGCTGTAAGAATGAGAGTTGAAAGAATGAGTGTTTTTGCCAGTATGCCAGGAGTGGGATGGGGCCCCGTGGGCCCCGCTAGTGTAACTGTACACTAACTACTTCAGCCAGAGGCCCCATGTCCAGAAGGCATATGCCCGCCTCACCATGACACCTGGGTGTGCACGGTATCCCTGGAAGGATGCTAACTAATTGGCTGAAGTTAGTGGGGAAGGGAACTGGGGCTCTGCACTGCAGGAGTGGGCATGAAATGTTTCACTGTAAATCCTTCATATAATATGACTTTTATATGCCCACATATAAAATCACTGGCCTTTTCATTTGTCTGCCTGGTCCATGAAACGATGAGTCCCTTGAAGGCAGAAACTATGTCCTATTCACCTCTGTATCTGTGGCACCAAATATAGCATGAGGTGTGTAGTAGGAAGGCAATAAATGGACAGATGGATGGGTTGGTGACTGTGTAGATGAGCAGATGGATAAACTCGCAGTTATCATCAGACCAGCAGTTTTAGCACCAAAGAGGTCTGACCCAGGGACCAAGGGCAAAGAGCCAGGAAAGGAAAATCTCACAGAATCAAAAAAGTGAGGCTTAAAATCTAACTGCAGAGTGCTGGGCAGCAGCTGCAGAAGGGTATGATGGTAAAACTGACCTTACTAAATGCTGTCTCCCTGCCCAGCCCCAGAGCTGGGTGCCATCCAGGGCACAGGCTGGGAGTAAATTGGACTCTGTTGTGCACAGTAAGATTTTCAGCAAAGTTACCAGAGGGACATTCGAAGCCTGATGTTCAGGGCTTGTAAGATACTTATCTATCTTGACTTGAGTGGCTTTCCAGCCCCTAGAAAGAAAATGAGCATTATGAAAGGCCCTTAATTGGCCTGCATAGTGCCAACAGTAACATAAGTTGCCATGGTAGTGAATACATTCACTTCCTTCTCAATATATAATACCTCCTTATCTGCTTTCTAACTGAAGAATGAATGAAAGAAGAAGAAAAGAAAGCAAAGCCACATCTTCTGCAAAAGATGCCTATTTCCTTCTACTTTTCCTTTTCAGAATTCTAGCTGTTGCCTGAGATGCTGCCCTGTGATAATTTGGATCTCAAAGAGCAAACCACCATTATTTCATAACAGATGCAGTAAAGCCGTGCAAGGCGCATTTTGCTCCATTTGGCGGCTGTAAGGTGGAGGGCCTGTCGAGGCACCAGAGGGAATCTGGAGCATTATTCAGAGTCCACTCACCATGACATTTGAAGTAATTATGGAAGGAGCAATGGAAACACAAACAGCTCTTGGAAATGAATTCTCTCTTCAAAGTGGAAAGGATGATCTTACAGTATTTTGGGATGACATGATGTGTGGACGCTTTTAAAACTTCTTTGGTGAAGACAATCTGGAATCAGAGCCCAACTGAAGATTAAAGGGCTTGGGGGCGGGGTGGGGTATGAACTTACTTCTTTGTTTCATTGGTTCAGCTCCACTCTTTCTCCTTCACAGAAACCAGACACAGGAAAAAAAGAAAGAGAAAAACCCTCTGAGGTCATCTTATGGATGCCCTGCAGGGTTAGTGCCAGTCTATTCTCCTTATGTCTGAGTGAAGTGCTTTATTCAGGCAATTTTGAAAGGATTTAAGTAATGCAGTTGCCACCACTTCCTTTGGCAAATTTTAGTATTCATAGCCTTGAGCAAAGGTTTGGGAGGGCGTTTTTGTTTGGTTTTTGGGTTTTTTCTCTTTTGCTTTTAGAAAACGGCGAGCTGCTTTCAGGCCAGCAATCTACAGGCTCTGCTGTTGGCAGAAATGCCAGAGATGTTCTGGGAACCTCTCTGCTAAAAGCAGGCTCCCACAATGCCTCAGTATCAGGGGTACTTTCGGGTTGTTTTGGAATCAGAGAAAATCTCATTTTCAGCCTTTTCACATTTTGTCCTACATTCTGGAGGGAACTGTCAAGTACTGCAAGCCAGTTTTTCACTGGGAATCCCTTACTGACATCCCTTCCTCACTCCCACCCCTCCTTGCTAAGGAACAGGTAAGTCACAGAAGGTTCATTGCATGGCCCAGCATGAAGCCTCTGCCCAAAGGATTGTTGGTGACACACCCGGGGCCAGTTAGAGTCTGTCTCTTGGAGCATCTGACAATGAGACATAAGAGCACTGCTTGGCAGTGGGCAGTGAGAGTCCACAAGTTAAGCAAAGTTAGGGGTTAAGTGAAGTCACGAGTACCCCTGAATTGGGACTAGCAGAAGTCCCTAAGAGGTGACTCATTGGAAAAGACTCTGATGCTGGGAGGGATTGGGGGCAGGAGGAGAAGGGAACAACAGAGGATGAGATGGCTGGATGGCATCACTGACTCGATGGACATTGGTTTGGGTGGACTCTGGGAGTTGATGATAGACAGGGAGGCCTGGCGTGCTGTGATTCATGGGGTCACAAAGAGTTGGACATGACTGAGCGACTGAAATGAACTGAACTGAACTGAACTGAAGTCCTTAAGGTAGAAAAAAGATGTAGAGGATGCAATATGATACAGGTGGTAGGTAGCCACTGGGAAAATCCAAGGAAAGACAGGAAGAGTGCCACCACTGTGATACCTTGTGGATTCAAAATGTCATCCTGAGGGAGCAACAAAACAGACCCCAGAGAAATCTTAGCTCTTTCCAGTTCCTGAACTCTATTCCCTCTTCCATGAGGACCCTCTGTCCTCTAGCCTGGGCTCCTGCAGGACCCCCGTCTCTGCATCGCTGGTGTGTCCTTACAACATCCCCCATTACCTGGGGCAGCCTGAGAGCATCTCCAAACCAGAAAGAGACTCTCGCCCACGGGGGGCATTCAGAGATGGACTCTGGCATAATCTGCCACACAATTCTGAATGGAAGCACACTGGAACAGCAGGTGGAGTCGGGGCAGAGTCATAGATCTGCCCAGTCCTCAGCACCTCTTCCCCTCAGGCAGCAGGGCTGGGAAGACACAGACCCAGGAGCCAGGGTGAACGGGGCCCCCAGAATTGTACAGGTCAGCCCTGAGTGGTAGCACTTTAGGGGCCAGAAGTAAGAAAGCTAGTTCCCTCAGCATCTGCAGACCCTGAGCCCACCCCTCCCCATCCCTATACCTCTAACCTGTGCTATCTCATTGTGCTTCCAACTTTCAAATCCCACAGTCACCTGGCTCAGTCCCTCTTTCCCTGCTCCCATGCTGCGGTTGTTTTTCAGTCCCTAAGTCGTGTCTGACTCTTTGCAACCCCATGGACTGCAGCACGCCAAGTTTTCCTGTCCTCCACTATCTCCTGGAGTTTGCTTGAACTCATATCCATTGAGTTGGTGATGCCATCCAACCATCTCATTCTCTGTCGCCCCCTTCTCCTCCTGCCCTCAATCTTAACCAGCATCAGGGTCTTTTCCAGTGAGTCTGCTCCCATGACAACTCCTGTTACTGTAATGTGAGGGACCCAGAACAAAAGCATGAGCTGACCATGACTTTTGACCGCTAAGAAATGGCAACTCTTCTTCCCTCTGAGTAAGGAGCCTGTGATCTCAGGTGCTCCTCTCCCATGTAGGCGCCTGGTTTGCTCTCTGAGCAGAAGAAACTGGGGTGCTAAAGGAGGAAGATCAGTGCAGAGCAAGCACATCTATCACTAAATTTCTCTGCAGCAACTCATTACCAAAATAAATTGTAAAGAGAAAGAAACTCTTGTGACTGCATTTTGTGAAGCAAAAATGCACCTTATTAGTGTGTTTGCCTGGAGAATCCCAGGGACGGGGGGAGCCTGGTGGGCTGCTATCTATGGGGTCGCACAGAGTCGGACACGACTGAAGCGACTTAGCAGCAGCAGCAAAGGAGGAAGAGGCCATTGGCTTATTGGGTTTTATGTTCCAAATCTAGTACTTGTAAGTGGTTGGGAAAGGGAAATGTGTTTTAGATTTTTTTCTGATTAAGATTTTGAGAATAAGCAATTCCAGAAGTTTTCTGGAATTTGTGGCCCAAAAAAGTAGGTGGGGCAAAAATCAGCTTTCCCCTCATAGTACTGTTGGTCTTTTATCTTAATACTGAATTCCTTAAATCTCTATATAATATAGTTTTTGTTCCCAACACGTAATTTTAAGTTCAGGACAGTCCATTGCCCAGATCCCGCATGGTCAGACCTTCCTGCTCGCTGTGGACTCCCATGGAGTCCTGGGTCTGGCCAGCAACACCTCGCAGGCCATTGTACAAGCTGGCCAGTGTGCCGGCCTGGAGGGCCACTCAGGCGGGACGCATCCATGGAAAAAACTGGGATAGAAGCAGGTACATGCAGGCCTGTTTCTTCAAGAAATGCATCCCCTGGGACTTTGTATTTAACTAACACACCCTGCTTCCCACCCTCAAATCCAGGGTGGGTCCATCAAAAACTAGGGAACCGTCTACAAGATGCAAGAAGATCCTCTGGCTCTGAAAGTTAGATCTAAAGAAAAGCTTTGAGTCCTAAGAGAATCAGTAATGGGCACCACAGACAGGAAGAAAAAGAATTCTTGCCTTCGTTCAAAATTTTTATTTTTTATTTAGTTTTAAAATATTTACTCTTATTTATTTATTTGGATGTCCTAGGTCTTAGTTGTGGCACGTGGGATCTAGTTCCCTGACTGGGGATTGAACCCCAGCACCTTGCATTGGGAGCCCAGTCTTAGCTACTGGACCACCAGGGAAGTCCCACTCAAAATCTTCAAATGCTTTCACCAGCTGGAATGGAGCTGGAATGACTGACAGCTGTGTGTTATTTTTTTCAGTTAAGACCTCTCCCTAGAGCAGAGCTTATTCTAGTAGGGCTTTGCAATGCATGACTTTCTGTCCAGATGGTTCCCTTCCGTGCTTCTGACTTTCTGAAATTCTTTTGCAAAACAGTATCTCAAATCTCTTGCTCATGGGTCTATCAAGATTCTATGTGAGATGATCATACCAAGTGGAATAAGTCAGACAGAGAAAGACCAATATGATATGATATCCTTTACATGTGGAATCTTAAAAAATAATACAAATGAACTTATTTACAAAACAGAAACAGACTCACAAACATGGAAAACAAACCTATGGTTCCCAAAGGGGAAAGGAGGGGGAGAGGGATAAATTAGGAATTTGAGAGTAACATACATGCATTATCATAAATAAAATAGATAATCAACAAGGACCTACAGTATAGCATAGGGAACTATTCTCAATATGTTATAATAACCTATATGGGAAAAGAATCTGAAGAAGTATATACATTTCACTTACATAGTTCACTGTACACCTGAAATGAACACAACATTGTAGATCAACTATATTTCAAAATAAGTAAATAAATAAATTGCAATGGTAAAAACAGACAAACAAAAAACGATTCTCTGTGAGGATTCAGAACAAGGCTCAGCATTCACCGGGACGACTCATCTGTTGAATGGTCAGCCTCAGGATTCTGGCAGAGGGATGTGTGGCACTCGGAAAGGAAGAGAGGCCCTGGCCAGGCAGAGGGGGTCGGGGAGTTTAGGAAGGCTTCCAAGACTCAGACCATTGTGTGGAGATGTAAAAGATCACAGCTCTCTGGGCTGTTACCATTGATAAATGGCTGGGCGGGCAGTTGTGCACAGGAATTGCTGAAATTGAGGAAGCCTCCTGGAATGAACAGCAATTGAGGAGGAAGCTAGAGGCCTATGGCAGAGTGACCTCAGTGGCAGAAAAGCCGTGTGTCACATTGCTGTAATAATTTACGACAAACATTTCTCTGTCTGGGATTTGCCTTTAAATAGAAATCGCAGATGATGCAAGCTCAGGGGCATCACCTCTAGGCACAAAACCCGCCAGTGGGGAAAACTGCACGGAAGGCTTTCACGGGTTTTGGGGGCTGTGGCATGAAAGAGCCCAGCTGTTCGTGTTCCATCTGCTATTTTTTCAAGGTCAGTGGATATGGGAAAGTTGTAGCTGGGAATGAGTAGCTTTTACCTCACAGGCTCTTAACAGACTCAGGGTCTGTGCTCATTGTGGTGTCTGGATTCTCCTAAGCAGCTCAGCCCCCAGATCTGTCTCTTACAGGCCCACCCACTTGGAGTTCATGAGCATCTCACAACTCAGGAGAGGGGCAGTGATGTCTACTGGTCTAGACAAAGGAGCTCATAGCCATGGAGACCCTCCGGGCCCATGTCAGCCACACAGATTTCCACTGGCTCTCACCCAAGGGACTCAGGCCCAGCTCTTTCAAACTGCAGTTCTGCCTGGCCCTCCCTAGCATTTATGGTTCATGGACTTGCCTCCACTTCCTCTTGGTCTCACTGAAAATTTCTACGCTTGCATTTTCTCACAGAGGACTGTCTCTTAGTTTGAGCCAAGGAAAGGGCTTGACTTGGTTGTCAAAGCTTAAGTACTATAATCTTCCTGTGTCCACTCCCCATCCTCCTAGTCAAACAGGGCAACTCTGATGCTTATCAGGAAGCCTCTGAGAGCAAGACATTCCACTCTCTAGGGCTCAAAGTGAGTCAACAAGGAAACAGAATCTATTCTTAAGCAAACACTGTCTTTATGGATATTGGACCCATACAAGTTCTGTTACATGGAACATACTGATGGAATTTAACATGTAGAATATTTAAAACTTAATGCCAAGGATTAATGCCTCAAAATAAACACAGAGGTGAAAGATCACAGAACATAGGTCACAATTCAAACACATAATACCATGTTCTGAAAGCAGAGATCCAGAAAAATGTCTGTTAAAAGCAAAACATGGTCAGAAACGCGCTGATATCAGGACTTACACATATAGACATACAAGTGTAGGTTTGTGTGTACATGTGTATTTGTGTACATGCATGTGTGTTTATAGGTACACACATACATGTGAACACACACACATACACTTACATGTATATAGAAAGAGTGGTGGAGATGAGGTAAGATCTCTTGACCACCATTCTCACTTCCATTTCCTATTTCTAAGCAACAAACAAATTTGCCCTTAGGACTAAAGTTTTAGGTTAGAGGAAATCTCTGGGACATTAGAGTCAGGGTATCAGAGCAGCTAATGGGAATTGTTTTTCCCATCACACGACACCATGTGATTCACCTTACACAGGGCTCTGGTTACCAGCCCCTTTCCGCTCCTGCGCCTTCACTCACTCCCTTCCTTTTGGTTTCATGTCCCTGATCTCAGACATCGTACGGACTATCTTAGGGAATTATCTGCACGGAATCCTGTCAGTCTGGTTTGTTGTACTGGATAGCAGGTAGATGAATTATTTTCTGGTCAACAGACAGAAGAGAACAGCAGTGAGCCCGGATGCAAAGGTATGTTTGCCCAGGCAGCTGTTCCCACCTGTCTTTCCAGGTAGAGAGCAACAGGTGATGTAAGCCATCACCAACACTGAAAATCCCCTGTTGAACTGGAACTGGGACATTGGAGCAGAGGTTCTGGCTAGGATTTAAGGCAGCAGAACTCTTTCACTGACCATGGGGATCCCTGTCATCTGGAGCTGAGCACTTTCTTCTTCTGGGAGCAATAATCTTTGTCCTTAGTGGTGCTTTTAGTTTATCAGATGGAGGAAAATCTTCAGTGTGTCAAAGTTAGAATGCCTGACCCTTGCTGTTCCAAGATATGTACTGCTTCAGGCCTCCCAACATTCTTCCAGAAAGCATATAGGACAATATGGAAATTTTTTTAAAAAAAGGAAAATCCTGGGGCTCACAGAAGACTGAGATGAGGGAATTTATCTTTCCATTTACTCTTTATGACTGCTGTTACTAAGAATATGCTAAAATTGTTATGTATTTTTCAGGCATTTGGCCAAAGCACCAAGCCATTTTGAGTTTGACTGGAAGGAGAGCTATTCCCTCAAAATCACTACTTTGATAAATATTTTTATTTTAGCCCCTCCCTGGATGGATTTAATTCAGTCATTTGCTTATTGCATTGAGAGATTTAATGGCAAAGATATTTAATTATGCCTAACCTTTATCTCATTAAGTAGATTAAAAGTCTAAAGCATTGGCTAGCCTCCTGTATAGAGCTGGCCTGTTAGATATGTACATTTAACTGCAGCTTGCAAAAAAAGCAAGAAATTACATCAGCCTTAAAACAGTACTTATTCAGGATTTGGTTCTATTTTGAGCTGATGCTTGGCTTAATTTTACAAAGCAAGGAAATAATAGGACAGTGAAGGTACTGAATTCATAAATACATTTCTGTCAGCAAGAAAGGCCAAAAAAGTCATCCAATGTAAATTTATCCTTGGCTACTGAGTGATTACTCTTTCAAGGACTTGGGAAATTGGCAAGACTTCTGGTTCTGTGCCAGCAATGTTCTTAAATGTGGTTTTATAACAGAAAAAAGAAATGCTACACTTAAGAGAGCAGATGCAGGAATCTTTATTTGGGTGAGGCCTCTCTCAATGGAGGGCTCTCTAGTGGCTCAGATGGTAAAGAATCTGCCTGCAATGCAGAAGACCTGGGTTCGATCCCTGGATTAGGAAGATCCCCTAAAGGAAAGCATGGCAACCCACTCCAGTATTCTTGCCTGGAGGATTCCATGGACAGAGAAGCCTGGCGGGCTACAGTCCATGGGGTCACAAAGAGTCAGAAATGACTGAGCTACTAAGAACAAACCTCTCAGTGGAATCCCTAAAAGGTAGTTGAGGGAGAAATCTAAACACTGTGATGTCTAGTAGTTTCTCTACCTGCCTCAGTAAGCTGATAAGTATCTTCGTAAGAAACTTCAATTGTGAATGATGCATATTCCACAATATCTTGACATGACAAGGTTTTCCTTGACACGTGATGCTGAGACATAGATGTTATCTGTGCTAAAAAGCATACAAAAAGCCCACACTAGGGGAGGGTGTCTGTGTATGTATGTGTGTGCACGCATGTATACACTTCAGTTCAGTCGCTCAGTCATGTCCGACTCTTTGCGACCCCATGAATCGCAGCACTCCAGGCCTCCCTGTCCATCATCAACTCCTGAAGTTTACTCAGACTCAGGTCCATCAAGTCAGTGATGCCATTTAGCCATCTCATCCTCCGTCGTCCCCTTCTCCTCCTGCCCCCAATCCCTCCCAGCACCAGAGTCTTTTCCAATGAGTCAACTCTTCACATGAGGTGGCCAAAGTACTGGAGTTTCAGCTTTAGCATCATTCTCTCCAAAGGAATCCCAGGGCTGATCTCCTTCAGAATGGACTGGTTGGATCTCCTTGCAGTCCAAGGGACTCTCAAGAGTCTTCTCCAACACCACAGTTCAAAAGCATCAGTTCTTCGGCGCTCAGCCTTCTTCACAGTCCAACTCTCACATCCATACATGAAAAAACCATAGCCTTGACTAGACGGACCTTAGTCGGCAAAGTAATGTCTCTGCTTTTGAATATGCTATCTAGGTTGGTCATAACTTTTATTGTGTATCAAAGAGCATAGAACAAGGGCTGCTATCATTCTTATTGGCTGGTTCTTTCATGTAGCGGACTACAGTCTCATATTTTTCTTTTGTTGTAAAACCTTCACACACACCCTTGTTCTGGTAACTGATCCAGTCCTCCTGACCACAGACATGGGTTTATGACCCAGGTCTGCCAAGTTAGAGTATTCCATCACTTTGTGAACAATAGTTGGTCCATGGCATCTGTGTTTGACTTCCTGAATCTAGCTGAGACTAGCTTAGTCCCTGGTCTTCTCAGTCCCAGCTACACAAGCTAGTCAATTTCTTTCCCCCCTCTTCCTCATCCTTCTTACTTATGCTGGTTGGTTTCTGTCACTTGCAACCAGGAATCCTAACTAATAAAGAGACTGGAACAGGCCAAGAAGCCCTCTATTTAAAATTACTGAGATTGAGGAAGGAAGAAAAGGAGAAAGGAAGGAAAGGAAAGAGGAAAGAAGGGGGAAAACAACAAAAAGATAAATAAGGGAGAATCAAATTTAAATAAAATATTCATGTGTGGGAGGTAGTTGGAAGATCTGCCTAACAGATTCTCAGTAGTATGTGCTGCTTGCGTTCTAAGTTGTTTCTGTCGTGTTCAACTCTTTTCGACCCTATGGACTGTGGTCCGCCAGGCTCCTCTGTCCATGGGATTCTCCAAGCAAGAATACTGGAGTGGGTGGCCATGCCCTCCTCCAGGGTAATCTTCCCAATTCAGGGATCAAACCTGCAGTTCCTGTGGCTCCTCCATTGCAGGCAGATTCTTTACTGCTGAGTCACTGAGGAAGCCCTCTTGGGGATGTATTTGCGACTAAACCTTTATGAATCCTTACCCCTCCAAAAATCGTTACAAATATTCTTCTGAAACACTCAACCTTTCCAGATATTTTTTCATAAATCCTTTCTTAACACAAGTTTTGCATGTAAGGAACCAGAAGCAGAAGAAGTGACTTGTTCATAGTGATTTTATGCCAAGACTAGATAAGAGTACCCATCTAAATATCTCTTAATTCTGCCTTCATCTCCTTCCCATCATTTGCCATGACCTTGAGTTGACTCCTCTTTATTTCCTGCCTAGACTGTGTTCATAGTCTTCTCTCCATTCTTCTGGGTTCTGATGTCTTCTTTATTCATTCCCTTTTGTATTACTATGGGAACTATCATCCTAAATGGAAATCTAATCATGCAACATATAAGTCTAAATGTCTTGATATGGCCCATGACATCCTTGCCTCATTACCTACCATGCCCACCCTGCACTCTAGCCAAATTTCTGTTGTTTTCCAAACACACCAGGCTTTTTCTCATTGATGTTCTCCTGTTTATAATGTTCAAAAGTTTCCAGGATAACTTTTCCTCTTTTCTCTTCTTTAAAAAAAGTACTCAGTTTAAGCGTCATCATGAAACTTTCCTAAAATTTTCCATGGAAAGAGCTTCCTTTCTGCACATTAATAACACTTGAGTTCATATGTTTATGCTTGCAATTATTACAACAAAGGAATAATTTATACATTTCCCTACTAAGTTTCGTGCTCCTTCAGGAAAGGAACAGTTTCCTGTATCATCATTACATTGCACTTTATTTGGTACATTTTGGATGTTTGGCATATTATTTGAATGAATTATTGCATAAATGATCAAATTAATGATCAAATCAGACATTCTCTAAGCACCAATCCCATGAAGTAGATGCTGCTATTACAATTTAACCCTGAGGAAATGAAAACTTAGAGGACTGAGTCACCCAAGAAAGGATGGTGTAACCAGGATCTGACCCAGGCCGTCAGACTCCTGCTCTTACTAAACTGCTCACCTAGCCCGAAAATCTTTTTGCTCCAGATATTTGGCCATTCCCTTTTTTGTTATCTGGGATCAGAGATCCCAGATAAAAGCCAGCTTTTATTCGGAAAGCCAATGGACATCCCACGAAAATTCAGTCCACCATCCCTGTTATGCTCTTACTTGAGCTTGAAAGGAAGATCGGCCCAAGTCCGTCTCTGAGACTTCTGGGTGTAGGGCAGAAAAGTGCTTTCTTTCCCAAAGGGCTCTGCCCTGAGGGATGAGTAATCTTTTTCTGCCCTTTCAGGGTGGGGCTTTAAGATTTAGAGAGCTAGTCTTAATTAGAGCATTTCCTGGCTGAGTAAATATTAAACTTAAATTCAGCTACGCCTTTGGTTAGCAGGTCAGGGCTTGAGACTTGCCCTCCCATGATTCCCCTCAGGTTGTTCGTTTGAGAGTAGGGGCGGGGAGGCAAGCAGAGAATGCAGCCTAGGAGACAGGGAGACTCCAGGGACGCTGACAAGGCGGAGACCTAGTCAACCCGCACAGCAGATCAGTTACTAAACCTCGTACACACAGTTACCATTCCAACTGGTTAAATATTAACCTGTGGCGCTGTTCCTGCCGTTGGGCGTTAATTAGACATTGTTTAAATGAGTAATTCTGAGAGTCACCTGCCAGGAAGGCCACCTTGGGTAAAGCAAGGGTTTCTCTATATTCTAAGAAGCCAGACACTTGACAGTCACAAATGAAGAACACAAAAACGTTTTAAGGGGCAGTGGGGATGTCACTGGACTTAGTCCCAGTTTTCTTATTTTAACTGGAACACTGGCCGGAGGACCTAAGTGAAGAGCGCTGCACCTGCAAACCGCATGAGCCCATCACCCTGTGCTCACAGGACCGTGGCAGACCTTCTGATGACCTGAGCATGCTGAGAACTGAGGACACTGGGCAGGGCTGGCTGACCAGGCCCTTTAATAGAGCCGCTACTACTGTAGGAGCCATTGTGTGAGCTGACTTAGATCTCTTAGGAAGCATGGGGTCTAACACAGAAAGGGGAGAGGCTGTGAAAAGCAGAGAGTAAGGGACTGAGCCTAAGGGCACACCCGGCATGGCTGGTCAAGGAGGCTGGCATTTGGAGTACAGCGAGTAAGACTCCTCGCCAGTGTCCATGCATCCTTCTGGAAACAGTACCCTGTTCTTTAGTGAACTACCGTCTGTCCTTGGTCAATCACGGTGCCTTGCTCACCCCCAGCCAAGAACAGGTCTCTCACTCAAGCTGGGTTATTTATATGTTTTCTCTCCGGAATCTGACTTTTGAACAAAGTGACAAAATGACTGCTGGAGTTGATTTCTCCTACTAAGATAGCATCCATCAATTCTGCTGCTTAGGGCACGCTTCTGCTCAAACTTCACAATTTCTGCATGTTTTAAGTCTACTTTTTTAACTTTCCTTTCGGTTCTGTGAGTTACTCCACGGTCATCACATAAATGCCTTTTCTGTTCCTTAGTCAAAATTTGTTTCTCTTACTTGACAAATAAAAAACAGAGTTGATATACTATGGAAATATGTATACCTTTAGATTCAGAGCAGAAAATGGCAACCCACTCCAGTATTCCTGCCTGGAGAATCCCATGGACAGAGGAGCCTGACAGGCTCCATGGGGTTGCAAAAGAGTCATATATATGACTGAGCGACTGAGCACACACATGTATATATCCCCAGTATGAATGGATTACCCATGCCCTGGTCAAACTTGATTTTGAATCAAGTTGGATAAATCACAAATCATTCTAGTTAACAGATATTTTAATATACAAAAAATATACTTTAATTAACTCACAATGATCTCCAGTAGGTAAAAGAAGTTATAAGACCAGATGTCATAAGTGAGCAAAAAATACATAAAATTTGGCCATGGGGAGATTTCTGGATCCTTTGACATTCAAATTAACATAGACTCATGTTTATGTATCACTGGAGCCTATAGCTTCAGCTTTATTTTAGTCCTGGAATATTGATAATAGTCATAGGTCAATTTATGAGCTTTTAAAATAAATTGTTTCCCAGACCAAGCAATACAGATTCCTCAGTCATAGCCCTTACTCATCAGTCATCCCTATAAAGAAGAAAACAATGAAGTCGGGACCAGGCCTGTCCAGTTAATTAAGTCCTGAATTGCCTTACAGGGTAACCTTCCCAGCAGAGCTCTAGGCAATATAACCTGGGGGTAAGGAGAACAGAAATTCCATTTCCCACTGAGTCACTTACCACAGCATCTTGAGTAACTTACTCAACCACCCTGGGCTCTACTTACCTGAGAGACAGAATGAGGATGAGGAAATAAGATTATCAAGTACATACATAATTTGAAAGAATGAAGGAGAGACTAGTGACACTATGACAAAAAATCAAAAGAAGCCACAGTAAGCTCTTCTGTCAGGGTTATTCACAATCAGAAATGTAAGTGTGCCTCGTATGAGTATTCACCCTTTCTACAAACCTTTTTCTCCACAGAGACAATTAAGATTTTCATTACTCAAAAGACAGAAGACTGAGATTTTAACAACTTCATTTCATTGGTTCAGACACCTATTCATCCACATTTTAACATTTCTGAAACCTGGATGCATCTTACAATTCTTATTTTCACATCATTGAAGTAGGTATGCATCTTACAATTCATGGCATCTTAAATTTACTGACACACAGCCTTTCTTTTTTTGCTTATACAAATAGATCTACATAGACTTAACTCCTTCCAACGAATGGCTTGCTGAAGGGATTGTGGTGGCCCTGCTGGCTTTGGAACCTTGAACTTCTGTAAGAGGTTGACATTTGGAGGTAACCAGAAGCACCCCTTATCCACTAGGACAGAGTTTGACTGGTGGTGGGTGCTTTAATAAGAGGACACACAGAATTCTGTGAGACCACCTAGCTGAATGGGGGTTGGAGGAAGCTGTCAGGAAGACTTTGTGGAAGAAGTGATATCTTTGCTGAGAATGAAAGAGAGGGTCAGAGTCATCTAGAACAAAGCTACTCAAAGTATCTGCTAAGTCTATATGTTAACAGTTTTTACCAGGAGACGGGGCTGTTTACCTGAGCAATGGAATAAAGCGTCAGTCCATCCAGCTATTTGGGACATGATTCCCATACAACGAGTCCCTTTTCAACAGGGTGTAATATGTTTCTGCTGCTGCTGCTGCTAAGTCACTTCAGTGGTGTCCGACTCTGTGCGACCCCATAGACGGCAGCCCACCAGGATCCACCGTCCCTGGGATTCTCCAGGCAAGAACACTGGCGTGGGTTGCCATGTCCTTCTCCAATGCATGAAAGTGAAAAGTGAAAGGGAAGTCACTCAGTCGTGTCTGACTCTTCTCGACCCCATGGACTACAGCCCACCAGGCCCCTCCATCCATGGGATTTTCAGGCAAGAGTACTGGAGTGGGGTGCCATTTCCTTCTCCAATATGTTTCTACTGTCCAAGAATTAAGGTGTTGAAAATTATAACCCCCATTTCTTAGCTTAGGGATACTCTTTCAGTATCATTTAGTTTCTGCATCACCACAGGAGCTACAGAGCTGGGGAGCAAGATCTACATGCTTCCCAGAGTGGAAGCACATATCCACTTCCAGGTTCCTAGGGGGAACATCAGAATGGAGAAAGTGCACACCATTAACTCTTATGAATTGTAAAACTAAAGCCTCAGTTCTAATTTTCTGTTAGAATCATAAAGAGGGCTTCCCCGGTGGCTCGGTGCTAAAGAATCTGCCTGCAATGTAGGAGACCCTGGTTTGACCCCCTGGGTTGGGGAGATCCCCTGAAGAAGGGAATGGCAACCCACTCCAGTATCCTTGCCAGAAGAATTCCATGGACAGAGAAACCTGGTGGGCTATAGTCTATGGGGTCACAGAGAGTCAGACATGACCAAGCACGATGATAAAGAATCATAAAGATCTGCCAGGATAGAAAACAAAATCAAGTAATTGTTCAATGAAAGAGTGCTAAATGATCAAGTGAGTCTCCTATAGTCCTGTTAGTTTCATCCAGAAAATAAATATGTCTTAAAAGCATTGCCTGAGATGTTATAAGAAATAACAAAAGTAACTTACAGGCCCTAGATGATAAACTCCTTAAAACATGATATGAAGATATGTCCTTCCTCCCATGGAAAGGAGCTTTAGGAGCACATTCATTCATTCAGTCATTGTACAAATGATTATTTAGTATATACTGTGTTTCAGGCACCAATTAAGTGACGAGAATACAGCAGTGAACAAAAAAGACAAAACCCCTGCCCTCAGTTCAGTTCAGTCGCTCAGTCGTGTCCGACTCTTTGTGACCCCATGAATCACAGCACGCCAGGCCTCCCTGTCCATCACCAACTCCCGGAGTTCACTCAAACTCACGTCCATTGAGTCAGTGATGCCTTCCAGCCATCTCATCCTCTGTTGTCCCCTTCTCCTCCTGCCCCCAATCCCTCCCAGTATCAGAGTCTTTTCCAATGAGTCAACTCTTCGCATGAGGTGGCCAAAGTACTGGAGTTTCAGCTTTAGCATCATTCCTTCCAAAGAAATCCCAGGATTGATCTCCTTCAGAATGGACTGGTTGGATCTCCTTGCAGTCCAAGGGACTCTCAAGAGTCTTCTCCAACACCACAGTTCAAAAGCATCAATTCTTTGG
>SJYQ01029897.1:57164-113138 GCA_006410935.1 Redunca redunca
GATTGGAAATGAAAACTGACCTTTTCCAGTCCTGTGGCCGCTGCTGAGTTTTCCAAATTTGCTGGCATATTGAGTGCAGCACTTTCACAGCATCATCTTTCAGGATTTGAAATAGCTCAACTGGAATTCCATCACCTCCACTAGCTTTGTTCATAGTGATGCTTTCTAAGGCACTGCCTTCAGAGAGCCTATATTCTAGGGGAGAAAGAGAGAGAATAAACAAATAAGTAAAAGTGTAGAGAAAATGAAGGTGCCAACAGATAACAAATGTTGGTGACAATGTGGAGAAAAGGGAACCCTCAGACACTGGGAGGGGGATGTTAATCGGTGCATCCACTGTGGAAAACAGCACAGAGGTTTCTCAGAAAACTAAAGACAGAACTACCGTGAAACTGAAGCGAAAGTGTTAGTCGCTCAGTCATGTCCAACTTTTTGTAGCCCCATGGACTACAGCCTGCCAGGCTCTCTGTCCATGGAATTCCCCAGGCAAGAATTGTGGAGTGGGAAGCCAATCCCTTCTCTAGGGGCTCTTCCTGACCCAGAGATGGAACCTGGGTCTCCAGAACTACCACTTGACCCAATAAATCCACTCCTGGGTATACAACCCAAAAGCCCTTACTAACTCAAAACGGTACATGCACCCCAGTGTTCATAGTGGGATTATTTACAATAGCCAAGACACAGAAGAAATGCAAGTGTCCATCAACAGATGAATGGATAAAGAAGATAAGGTTCATATATACAGCAGAATACTATATTTAGCCATTAAAAATGCAATTTTGCCATTTGCGGCAACATAGATGGACTTGGAAGAGATTATGCTAAGTTAAACAAGTCAGAGAAAGACAAATAAGATATGATGTCTCTGATATGTAAAATCTAAGAAATACAGCAAACTAGTGAATATAACAAAAAAGAAACAGATTCACAGATATAGAGAACAAACCAGAGCTTAACCAGTGGGGAGACGGGTGGTTGGGGCAATATAGGAATAGAGGGAAAATGGGTTATTATGGAATTAAATGAAATCATGTGTATGAAATTGTTGAAAATTGTAAAGTACTATAGAATTTTAAAAATCATTTTTTTAAAATGCCACCATCTAGGTGGTGCTGTTAAAATCTCTGCAACTAGAGAATATTATGCTTAGTGAAATAAGTCAGATAAAGACAAATTCTGAATAGTATCAGTTATTTGTGGAATCTAAAAAACAATACAAATGAATGTATATGCAAAACACAGAGACTCAGATATCTGGTTATCAAAGGGAGAGGGAATGGAGGAGAAGCAAAATTACAAGTATGGGATTAAGAGATACAATCTACTATGTGTAAAATATAAGCAACAAGGAAATACTGTATAGCACAAGGAATTATAGCCATCATCTTATGGTAACTTTCAATGGAGTATAATGTAAAAATACTAAATCACAATGCTGTACACCTGAAACTAATATTATAAATCAACTACATTTTTTTTAATGGAGGTGCCAGGGAGTTAGGAAGTATGGAACTCTCTGTGGCAATGACATTTGAACAAAGACCTAAGAACATGATGGAACAAATATATAGCATCTGGGAGAGAGCGTCTCAAAGAACAAGTCTGGAAAATCAACATCAATATTCCAAGATGACCGTTTAGGTGTGAATCTCAAAAATTTCCTTGGTGGTTCAGCAGTAAAGAATCCACCTGCAATGCAGGAGATGTGGGTTTGATCCCTGGGTCAGAAAGATCCCCTGGAGAAGGGAATGACAACCCACTCCAGTATTCTTGTCTGGGAGATCCCATGGACATAGGAGCTTGGCAAGCTACAGTTTACGGGTCACAAGAGTTGGACACAACTTAGCGACTAAACCACCACACCACCCTCACGAACTCTGTGACATTCATGTCTCTTCTCCATGCTCAGAGGCAGACAGCCCTGGAAGGGAGAGACTGGAATGTGTGGGGTAGATCTCACCCTGCTGTCTCTAGGTTCATACTGGCCACACGTCTTCACTACGTTCCAAGCCCATGTGCCCCTCTCTGCCCAACTCTTGCTTCCATCTCATTTCTCTTTTTTTGTTTTAAGCAGCAAGGACAGATTTTAATTACTAATATACTATCACAACAGGAAAAAGAGTCCCATGTGAACTGAGCCGAACAACTGCAAAGTGACGGGGCTTTTTTTTTCTTTTCTGTTGAGATATAATTCCTCTTTCTCTTTAAAGAAAAGCCATAGCCAACCTTTAATTGTTGCTTTTGGGTGGAAAAGTGATTCTTTGGATCAGGAAAGGGAAAAGTTTTAAACAGAATGCACAAAATTGAGAGCTTCTGAACATACTGTCTTCAAGTAATCTCTTGAGATCTATTAGCTGAATAGACAGAAAGGAAATTAGGGTTCGGAAGGTGGAGTTGGATGCAAATTCCCATGTCTTTTTGTATATTCTAGATGGACTAGCTTGGCTAGTAAGTCAAATGCTGTAAGGTTATTGCCTTTCAAGTCAATCCTAAGAAAACACACCATCAGAACTGGTATGTTCCAGATGTGGTAGACAAGAGGAAGAAGCTGGGGAAGGGCGGCTCTATTTTCTGGATTCTGACCTGTTTGTAATCTGTTGTTACGTGTTCTTCAGATTTGAATCAGTCTCTGGGCTCAGCGCTCTGAATCACAGTTTTCTAGGTTCCCCTAGGGAAATAGCCTTATTTCTTGTGATGCTATTTGCCTAGTAATTTATAATTTTATTTGTTCTAGTAAGCAGCTGAAGTTCAGCACATTCTTATTCATTTTGTACAATAGGCACTAAATGACTCTGAATGCCAGGCACCTAATCAGCTTAAGAAAACCTTCGTGCTAGCCAAAAGTTTGTGCTTTTCTGATATGCTGAATTTACCCATGATCAAATCTAAGTGAGAAAGTTAGTTCTTTCTTCTCTAACTTATCTCAGGGAATGAAGTGAAGCAGCCCAAAGCTTTCAGGAAGGTCCTTCCTCATATGAGGTCTTATCAGGTGTCCTCACCACCACTTGGTCTTTTATACTGGGGCTGAGAGTAGGGAAGAGAGGTGAAATTACAGAGGCTTAAAATGAAAATCCAGTTAGGAGATCAGCTGACTCCTGGTCAAATTTTGTTGTTGTTTAGCAGCAAAGTGATATTTTATTAAGCCAAAGCTGGGCTCAATTCTTAAGCAGGCTGGATGCAGACTGCAGCAGAATCACCACCTATACTGACTCTACTGAGATGCCAAACCTTTAGTCACCTTCAAGAGGAAAGTCAGATTCTAACTCCAAACCGTTGAATTCAGGTAACCAGCTCACCTGGGACTGGCTTAAGTAACTTCAACTCTTGCCCTGATCATACCTTGAGGTTGCACTCAGCAATTTGTCACGTCAGAAAAAATAGATCCAAGGCCACAAACATTAGTGACATCAATATTTCAACGAAGATTTCACAAGAAGACAAAAAAAAATTTCTGTCTTATACCACACACTGAAACCTCCATGAAAGTCTTTTTTAAACAACTATAATTTTTCTCAAAAATTCTCTCAATAAGTCACTGTTTCACTTTCCTTTCACTTTCTCTTTCCCAATATAGCTTCTTCAGAGGAAATCAGTTCTGATACTCTGTTTGTGTATTCCACTTAGCAAAATAAACTCACGGTGATATAGTCATATGATGAAATACTACTCAGTCATTAAAAAAAAGAATGAAATACTGATACATGCTACAACATGGATAAATCTTGGAAACATTATGCTGAGTGGGAAAAAAAAAAAACAGACATGAAAGTCCACCAATGGTATGGTTCCACTTAAGGAGATCCAACCAGTCCATTCTGAAGATCAGCCCTGGGATTTCTTTGGAAGGAATGATGCTAAAGCTGAAGCTCCAGTACTTTGGCTACCTCATGCGAAGAGTTGACTCATTGGAAAAGACTTTGATGCTTGGAGGGATTGGGGGCAGGAGAAGAAGGGGACGACCAAGGTCGAGATGGCTGGATGGCATCACTGATTCGATGGACGTGAACTCCGGGAGTTGGTGATGGACAGGGAGGCCTGGCGTGCTGCGATTCATAGGGTCGAAAAAAGTCAGACACGACTGAGCAACTGAACTGAACTGAATATAAAATACACAGAATAGCTAGATCCATAGACACAGAAAGAGGATTGGTGGTTGCCAGCAGCTGAGGGAAGAGGGGAATGATCACTTAATAAATAGGAGTCTTCCTTTTAAGGTGAAAGTGTGTTGGAACTAGATAGAGGTGGTGGCTGTACAACACTGTGGATGCACTAAATACTCTTGAACTGTTCGATTTAATATGGTTAGTTTTATGTTATATGAACTTCATCTCAATAAAAATGACTAAATAAAATCATGGCAGTTAGTTCCCCCAATACTTGTTCACCAAACATCTCTGTACTCAACCCTGTCTCTTGTCTCCCCATTCTAGAGATTTTAATTTATGAAACCATAGTCTCAACAAAACTGGTGAGCTGAGACTTCCCAGTGACTAAGAAAATAAGATTTTGTTTCTCTCATTCACCCAAGAAAGTATCCTAGGCAGAGGATGTCTACACAGAGTAGGCTCTATTGAAACCCTCTTGGGCTGGACCATGAGGCTCTAAGGGATTTGCCCAGATCTAGGAAAGGAAGTGAGGAATGAGCCAGTCCACACTAGGATAAGTCCCTTCTGTGGGGAAGCCATGAATCAAGCCTCAGGATTGGAGAACTGGGCTTATCTTGAGCCATCAGCTCAGCCAAGGGCTCCCGCCATGATGGGTGAGGTAGTGAGAGAAAGGTCTGGAATGGGCCACTAAGCCACACCTCAGCCAAACCAGTTTAGGGGCAGCCTTCTTATATTAAAATCAGAATAGGTATTCTACACACTCATCTGTTTCTATGATTTTGTGTTTTGCTTTATCTTATTTTGCTCCTTAAAAAGCTTCTTCTGAAAATTTTTAATGTTTGTCTCAGATTTATGTCATACTGCCTATCTTTGGCTATTTTACTGCTGATGACAGATTCCACAGAGCAGCTGGCACTGTTCCATTCCTTGATCAGAATGTATGAAGGGCAGGGGTGGTGGTGAAAAATGCTAATAACATCAGCTCAGATTGTATAGCATGTTCCCATATTTTATCACATTTAACCCTACAACACTTTAAAACAAATATTATTGTTTTCTTATCCAACATATATAAACAGCTCATACAACTCAACATCAAAAAGTCAAACAACCCAATTTAAAAATGGGCAGAAGAGCTGAACAGACATTTTTCCAAAGAGGCAGATGGTCAACAGGCACATGAAAAGATGCTCAGCATCACTAATCATCAGGAAAATTGAAATCAAAACCACATGAGACATCACCTCACACCTTCAGAATGGCTATTATAAAAAAGAACACAAATAACAAATGTTGGCAAGGATGTGGAGAAAAGGGAACCCTTGTACACTGTTGGTGGGAATGTACACTGGTACAGCCACTAAGGAAAACAGAATAGAGGTTTTTCAGAAAACTAAAAATAGAACTACCATGTGAAGTGAAGTCACTCAGTCATGTCCGACTCTTTGCGACCCCATGGACTGTAGCCTACCACGCTCCTCCATCCATGGGATTTTCCAGGCAAGAGTACTGGAGTGGGTTGCCATATGACCCAGTAATTTCACTCTACATTATATACTAAAAAAAACCCATAAAGACTAATTCAAAAAGATATATGCACCCCAACATTCATAGCACCATTATTTACAATTGCCAAGGTATGGAAGCAACCAACCTAAGTGTCCATCAACAGATGAATGGATAAAGAAGATATATGCAATACACACACATACACAATGGAATACTACTCAGTCATAGAAAAGGACAACATTGTGCCATCTGCAGCAACATGGATGGATTTGAAGGCTATTATGCTAAGTGAAATAAGTCAGACAAAGACAAATACTCTATGATATCCTGGATATGTAGAATCCTAAAAAATACAACAAACTAGTGAATATAACAAAAAGAAACAGATTCATAGATATATAGAATAAACTAGTAATTACCAGTGGCAGGACAGGAGCAATATAAAAGTGGGGGAGTGGAAGGTACAAACAATTAAGTTTGACTATAAGGATGTATTATACACCACAAGGAATATTGCCAATATTTTGTAATAACTGAAATGGAATGTAACCTTTAAAAACTGTATAAAGATATACATGGAAGAAAAACAAGTAACTTAAAAAATAGGAAACAAGAAGACAACATTAACAGTATGCTCTGTGCTTTGGGCAAGCAGGCCTCTTAGATAGTTAGATGTAAACTTCAGGAAGAATTTTAGTGAACCTAGATTCTTGCATCTTCCCATACATAGAAAGGAACTAAATTCATTAACTTGAGATATCCGTTCCTTGTGACTAGCAGTAATCTTTAACCATGAGGTATGCTTGACTGCACATACTCCTTAGCCCCGCCTCCCCCGCAAAAAAAATTTCACATATAAACTGGCTTCTCACCTCCCTCTTTTGAATAGGTCTTTCAAAGCTATGCAGAGGCTGTTTCCCAGATTATAGTTTCCAATACAACCCTGACTAAAACTCACAGTGAAAAATAAACCAATTACCAATTTATACATAAAAATTATTCTCATTTTAGAAATGAGGAAAATAAATTTAGATTTAGAGAAATAAAATGACCCACAGATATGAGGTAAAATCCAGGGACACTGGGTTTGATAATGAGGTGAAACATCAAAGGAGGTGTTATGAACTGAACCATGTCCCCACCGAAAAAAGATACGTGGGAGTCTTAACCTCAAGTACCTTGTTTTGGAGATAGGGTCTTTACAAAGGTAATCAAGATAAAGTGAGATCATTAAGGTAGCCCTAACCGAATATGACTGGTGTCCTTATGAAAAGGAAAAAAACTGGTCAGAGACAAATACTCATAGAGGGTGGACATATAAGATGACAACCATCTAAAAGGCAAAGAGAGAAACCTGGAACTAATCCTTCTCTCACAGCCCATGGGAGAAACTGACCCTGTGAACACCATGATTTCAGCTTTGAGACAATAAAATTTCTGTTGTTTAAGCCACTCAGTTTGTGGTACTTTGTTATGGAAACAAGCCAACACACGAGGGAAGGAATCATGGGGAAGTGTGGATGTGGCCTCCTTGCTAATGAGAACATCACTAAAGAGACTTCACAGTATACCAGTCACTCCATCCAGCTTTGGGCATTAGCTCATTGAGAGTTTGGAGTTTCCAGGTAAATGAAAGAGTCGCTGCCCTGGAAGCAGACTCCAGTATAAGCGGCCCTGGAAGCCAGCTTCTATCAGGAAGGCGCTGAACATTATGGGCACTAGACTGCAAATACAAGATACAAAAAGAAGGGTACCGGTAGGGGTGGCCAGCATGAGAATGCATCTTGCCCCCTTCCTTGTGCTTCCCCCCATCCCTCACTCTATCTGGAGTCACTTTCCAAATAAGCTAGCATGAACTTAGCTACTCTTAGTTGAGCTGTGTTATACATATAAAAACAGCACCACATTTCAAAGTTTGAAAAAAGAACATAAAGTACCTTCTCATATTTGTGTCCTAGTACCACTGTAACAAATTACCACAGATTTGGTGGATTAAAACAAAATAAACTAAATAAAAATTTAAAAAAAAACAAACAACATAAACTTCCTCTCTCACAGCTCTGGAGCCAGAAATCCAAAATCTAGGTATTCACAGAGCCATGCTCCCTTAGAAGGCTCAAGCATTCCTTGGCTTGTGGCTCCACCCCTGATCTCTGTTTCTGGAGTCCACAGCTTTCTCCTCTGTGGCTGTGTTTTCTCCTCCTCTGCAGAAGGACATTTGTCATTAGATTAAGGGCCCACCCAGACATTTTAAATGATGCTGTTTTAAGATCCTTGATTTAATTACATCTGCAAAGATCCTTTTTCCAGATAAGGTCACATCCGTGGGTCCCAAGGATTAGGATGTGAACCTAACTTTTGGGCAACTACCTTACAACCCACTACACTCCTTCATTTTTACATTAGTAACATGGTGCATTAATTTGCTAGGGCTGCCACAAGAAAACATCACAGATTAGGTGGCTTAAACAACAGAGAATTATTGTCTTATAGTTCTGGAGGCTAGAGGTCGAGGATCAAAGTGCCAGCAGAGGGTTTGTTTCCTCTGAGGCTTCTCGCTTTGGTTCATAGATGGCTGCCCTCTTGCCAACTCTACACATGATCTTTTCTCTGTGTACATACAACTCCTGACATCTCTGTTGGGTGTGCAAATCCCTTCTTTTCATAAGAACAACAGTCAGGTGTCCTTGATCACCCACCTTGATCATTAGGCCCACTTTGATGACCTCATTTTACCCTGATTACCTCTGTAAAGACCCTATCTCCAAATATGGTCAATTCTGAGGTTAGGGTTTCAACATGAATTTGGGGAAACATGATTCAGCCCATAATATATGGGGAAATAATATTTTGGTTGCTTTGGGTTAAATAAAATACAGTCCAAAAATTTAATTTAAAAGGAAGTGTGGGGAACAACTTGCACAAACTTCAGCTCCTCACAGATTTGCCCAGGGTTTGCCCTTGTCTCCCCATGCTGTACTCTCCTCCATCAACCCTGGCCAGAACAAGGGCTGTTAATGAAATTCTAGACTCTTGGTTCTCTCAGTAGTTTGAAGAGCACATGGTGAAAGGAGCCCAGGAAGAAGGTCCTAGTGGTAGTGTTACCGAGGGACTCTCAAGAACAGAAAGAAGAGATCTATTAAATCTGTTTGACTACCTGTTCCATACATGGACCTAGATGGTAAAGAATCTGCCTGCAATGCAGCAGACCCAGGTTTGATCCCTGGGTTAGGAAGGCCCCCCTGGAGAAGGGAGTATTCTCCAGTATTCTTGTCTGGACACATACATGCACACACACACCATCTCTGCAAGCCTTGAGCAGAATCCACCACACCTTTAAATGTCTTGTTTCTTTAAAGAAATCAGGGAAAGGACCTGGTCTGTGTGAACCTGAGAGGACAGAGCAGCCACAGGGGTGGGATGTGGGTGAACCCAAGGTCAGCAGGAGGAGGAAAGTGGAACCGCAGATGGCCATCAAAGTGCTGGGAGTCTGCAAAGATCTTTGGGAGGGCGTCCGACTTCCCACAGGATGTGTGATGAGGGCTTGAGCTAATTTTATTTCTATCTCAAAGGACGTGGTGACGTCAACTGACATCTGGGTTACACTTTTTATCAAGGAGTTGAAATGAAGACACAGGAGTCATGCTTATCAAATTTGTAGAGGACAGGAAGCTGAAAGGAACAGCAAATACATAATTAGAACCCACAAGTCTTAACAAGCAAGAATACCACCCTGAATTTAATAAGAGGAAGCTTAATAAGAATGAAGGGAAAGTCCTACACTTGAGATGATAGATAGAAGATAAAAACCTATTGGTACAAAGCACTTGGGAAAGAGTCAGGGGTTTGACTTAGATGAGGGCACCCCAAAAGCAGGTAGAAAAGAAGAAACTAAAAAAAGAAGAGAAGAAACTTCAAGTAGAAAAGAAGTATGCAAAGGAGGGGGCAGGCTATCAGTTTCTTTCTGGTTGGACCCCTGGAATGTCAATTTCAGGTCTGCCTGCTGTACATCAAGAAGGAAGCAAACTGAAGAATGCACAAAAAAATGAAAACCAGGGTGATCAGAGAACCCCAAGCCACATAAGGCAGGAACAGAGCTGTGTAGCTGGAGAAACTACGGAGCCCAGGCGCAGCAAGTCCTGAAGACTACATGCCTGGGAGCCCATGTTCCACAACAGGAGAGGCCACTGCAATGAGAAGACAGACACCACAACTCTCTGCACCTGGGGAGAGCCCGCAAGCAGCGGTGAAGACCCAGCACCGCCAAAAACAAATAAGTTAGGCCTAGAAGTAGACTGTGGTTAAAGCCTCAGGATTTTTCTAACCTTTTCTGCCACCATCTTCAGAGTTCTGGTTTCGTCCTCCACCTGTTGCCTCAAGGTCCCAAGACGGCTGCTGAAGCTCTAACGACACAAATCAGCATTCAAAACAATGGAGGGGTTCGATAATAAGGGGGCAAACCAATGTAGCACAGAGGATCTTTTCCTTAATGGTGCTGTCCTTTTTCAGAAAGGGAAACAATTTCTCATCTATGTATCTCATTGGCCATACTGGGTTATACAGTCAATTCTATCCACAAGGAAAATTGGAAAAGGAATACCTAGCTTTTCCAGCCTATATAGTGGGAGGCTGGCAAGGGGGAAGGGTTTAGTAGCCCTCAGTAGTATCTGCCACAATAAACCTCAAGTGTAAATCAACTACCTGCAGATTGTCTTAGTGTTTTTAATGCAAATATGTCTAAATAAACACATATACTCACATAGAAAATGAAAGTGAAAGGTGAAAGTATTAGCTGCTCAGTCATGACCAACTCTTTGTGATCCCGTGGACTGTAGCCTTCGTCCATAGACTTCTCCAGACAAGAATACTGGAGTGGGTAGCCATTCCCTTCTCCAGGGGGCCTTCCTAACCCAGGGATCGAACCTGGGTCTGCTGCATTGCAGGCAGATTCTTTACCATCTAAGTCACCAAGGAAACCCCTATACTCACATAGGTGTACTGCAAACAGTTTTATTTCCAGTTTATTACTTAATATTTTGAGAACCTTTTATAATATTTTGAAATTCTCTGAAAATGTAATTTTCAGCAGTTGTATAATATCCTTATGCTAGTCCACATTCAACCATTTCTCTACTCTTGGACATGGGGGTTATTTCCTTCTTTAATATTAATAGAAAATTTTAGCCGTCATCTCCAGAAACAGAAGGATGAGGCTTGGAAAGCAATGATGTACCCATTTCTTGAAATATTCCATCACAGGGATGAAGGAGATAAGACACAGCATGGGGGTGGGTGGTCGCTAGACTTTTTGACATTTCAGACCCTTTCTCAACTCCTCGAGATGCATGTAATAGAGTATAAAAGAGACACAGATGTGGTCAAGAACTGCTGTGCCCATCTCTGTTCCATCTTCCCATTCTGCTGCCTGAGACCACAAGCTGTGCAACATTCCTACTCTGGATATCCCCAAGGTCTGTACCCCACACAACAGCCCACCCAAGGCCATACCATCTCTCTCACTATCTCCTGTCAAGGAGAATAGCCTGAATCACCCTTTACAGGCTTTAAAATTACCAGAAGACAGCAACACCTCTGGCTCTTATCAATGGGGCCAAATGTGACCTAAGCCCGGGCCAGCGGGGCAAGGATGGAGAGAGCCTAAGTCCCCAAGAGCTGATGACAGCCTTCCAGTGAAGCTCCTCTGCTGCCTCTCGCTGCTTTGAAGCCTGTCTGTGGCTTCCTGGCCTGCCACAGGGACAGGCAGGGGCAGGTATCTTCACGGTGACTGCTCAGCAAACACCACCAGGGTCATGTACGTGATCTGGGTAATGCAAGGAGGGAGAAGTGTCAGTTCCCAAGGGTTGTGTGCAAGGGGTCACAGACACGAGAGTGGTGTTGGGGGACAGGACAGACACCTGCCTTATCAGCGAAGGGTTTGATGTCAGCCTTTGCTATATATAGTTATGCTTCAAAGGATGTGACTTGACCTAAGACTAAATGAGTCTAAATTTACTTCCCATGGAATCATGGAAGTATTCATACTCTTCAACAGGGTCAATATGCCAAGCCTATGATTCAAAACCAAGTTTTTCAAGATGCAACCAACTTGCAAGAAGCTCAATCACACACACACACACACACACAAATAGCCTTTAGCAACATCACCAGTTTATTCTCAATAACATAGACCTTATTAGCTCATCCCTTCAGTATCTTGCTCTTTCAAGTGGGTTTGCTGCTGCTGCTGCTAAGCCACTTCAGTCGTGTCTGACTCTGTGCGACCCCATAGACAGCAGCCCACCAGGCTCCCCCGTCCCTGGGATTCTCCAGGCAAGAACACTGGAGTGGGTTGCCATTTCCTTCTCCAATGCATGAATGTGAAAAGTGAAAGTGAAGTCGCTCAGTCGTGTCTGACTCTTAGTGACCCCATGGACTGCAGCCTACCAGACTCCTCCGTCCATAGGATTTTCCAGGCAAGAGTACTGGAGTGGGGTGCCATTGCCTTCTCCATTAAGTGGGTTTAGGGAACACATATTGAAAGGTCAAATAATTTCTGTAAATCTTAGTGATATAATATTGCTAACACCAAGCACAAAACAGCCCAGTAAGAAAAGCTGCAAGAATTTGCATTGTCTCATTTTTTTTAAATGGAGTTATACTTACTTGCTGGCTGTAAGGAATTGGAAAGGTCACAAAATTTGCAAGGGTCAGCAGCCCTAAAGTTCATTTTCTTGCCTATGAGGGCACTGTGTCTACCAGGAACACACTCACATGTCCACCCCCAGCTTCCTAGGGGCAGATCAAAGGCTAGAGCCAGGGATCTGAGCAGAGGAGTCTTTTTTATCTCAGCTCTGCCAAGGACTGCCCCCAAAGCATGTCTCTTAATTACTCCAGAACTTAATTTCTTCATGTATAAGTTCTTATTTGGGTCTATGAATCACGCCACCAGAAGGAATCTTGAGAAGTCCTTTCTAGTAATAGCTGCCCCTTCCCACCCCCAGTTAATATCAAAGGAATCCTCTTTAGTTTATTAAATTAATAAAACAAACTTCTTAATATTATTTTACCTTTGGATTAGGGACAAGTCTCATTCTGTTCATCACAAGCCTCTTAAAATTTTATTTATTCTAAGCCCTCAAACAGAACAAAGTGTACCCAAACTTGGTAAAGGAAAAGTTTGAGAAAATGTTAAATATCCCACTTTCATTCTTGATTGCAACACTCATAAGATGCAGGACCTTATATGAGGTAACCTGCTGATTTATAGAACTGGGAAGACTATTTCCCTAGGCTCCAAGGCTCCAAGAACTTACAACATAGAGGAGAAACAATAACTACAATAGATTCTAAGAGAGAAAGGAAAAGGATTCACAGGTTACACACAAAATCCAAGCAGCTACAGTAGAAACATCTGGGACATCCTTCCAGTACACAGTGACCCAGTGTTTTCTGAGAAGGGCCTCCTCGCCCAGAAACCTCGTCCACAGCCATGTTCACACACCATCACTCAGCCACTGTCTCAGCCATGGCTGACTGGACCAGCTGTCCATGGCTGGCAGACACCTGACCAAGCTGAACCAAATTCTCTGTCCTGGGGAGTTGAAATCGTGATTCGGAGCACCTGTAAACTCAGACATTTTAGGGTAGCTATACCTCAGAAGAGGAAGGAGGACAAAAGAGAGCAGAGAGGAGCAGCCGAGCCCCCGTGTGCTCCCAGCTGCAGAGATTGAGAAGACAGCTGGCTGCCTTGGTCGCTAATAGCTTTGCCCTTTCTGGTACCCAGCCCCCATAGGGCCCCACTGACACGCCTATCTTCCTGAAACATGCTTATTTCCTATCAAACTTTCCCCTTTCTCCTTGAGCTGGCTGCTGTTGCTTCCATTCAAAGCCACTTTGACTAGACCTTGATCACTAACATACCCCTCCTCATATAAAAGAGACACAGATAATCCATAACAGCCAAAAGTCCAAAAGCCATTTTGGCCCTGCAGGACATTATGGAATAAGTATGTTTAAACTGCTGAAATTCATAACACCTTGAATCAAAATACAAGCCCACAGCAATGCAAACCTGCTTGGCAGAGCCCAGCAAAGCCTGTCCATTTCCTTTGTCCTGTTCTGGGCTCTGCTCTCCTCTGCTTTCTGGCCCTCACAGGACAAGGAAGCATCACCCCTTCCCCGCCCCTCCTACCCATCTGACCCACAGACCCACAGCTGCCACCATTATGACCAGCTGAGGACCTCACGGGTTGGGAGGTACCTCGAAAGGCCCTTTCTGAAAGTATCAAGTGGAATAGATGGCTGCCTGAAAAAACGGTGGAGGAGGCAAGGAAAACCACAGGATTCTTTTTAGAAAAAGTTTACCATCACACCTAATTTATAAAACAAATAATGCCTTAAAAGGCCTGCAAAAGAAGATCCTTGTGGCTGACTTCCTGGCCAGTGAGGGTTTCCAGTGTGGTTCAGAAACTTTGATGGGAGAGCCAAGTACAAAGGAACTCTGAAGAAGGATCCATAGGAATAAAAACCATCGCAGGAAGGAAGACTACTTCAGAGAGCCTGAATGTTCATTTGGCCCAGGAGAACAGGTGCAACGCCAGGTCGGGGTGGCAGGAACACTGGCCTTGTGGTTACAGAGCCTGGTAGGCCCCGTATCCCAAGAAACAGAGTCCACCAATTGCATTAAGAGAGATTTCTTTGTTTAACCCAAGCTTTCCTCATGGCAAAATAGTCCTTTCCTCTTCCTCTTGGCAACTCCCTGACGAGTAATATTAGATTATAAACACTCACGTACACACTCTTTTTCACACACACACACAGCATCGCATATTCTACCACATGTTCCCAGAGTTCCCCTCATCACTACTCAACATGTACATCTTAAGTAGTTTATGGACCTATTAAATACCACAGAGACCAAGGATCATGTCTGGGACCTTAGAGACATGTCCATGAGGAACAGCTTTCAGTTTACATGGACTTGGTCATGGAGATGACTTCATTCAACCACAAAATGAGGTGACCTGAATGGACCTCAGGGAGCCCCCTTCCAATACAGCTCCTTCAATTTCCAGATGATACAAAGGCTGGGTGTGGTTATCACAGAAACGGCCTTAGTCCAAAGACCCCCTAGGCTTGGCCAGGCTATTCTTTGCTTCCCAGTCTCCTAGGACAGGCCAACCTGGCCCTACTCCCAGGCCTCGCATGTGAGTTTTTGCCAACAGGCCTCATAAATGTCCAGCAGAGAGGTTGCCAAGCTCAGGCCCCACCCTGGCTCGTTATCTGCCTGCAGGGTTCTCCCATGACTTTCTGGCTGGCCCCGCTGCCACCTCTCTTTGTAGGCCAACTGTACCAGCTTGGCTGCTGGTGTGTTCAGTCATAGGTCCTGCCTTTGTCTGGTTGATAGGCACGGTCAAGTTTCACATCCCACTGCTGCCACACAGGCATCCCTGTCCCGACTCTGTGAAGCCTGCACTCTGCCTTGACACGTAGTCACCCAGGGCCTAGGGTGGCCCAGGCCTGAGGCTTGGGCACAAGGGAGAGGGGAAGGCTGGGTCCAGAGTCACAGTGCCAGGCTCCTCTTTTCAGAATCACCCTCTGCAGTTCCCTGCCCGTTGGCTCTTTTAAATTATTCTCTTGTGCCGCCATTATTACAGTTCTCCCATATCCTGAAAAGCTTCTTTTCTGGGAAACACTTGAAGCAGCCAGTAAAATTACTGACTAGCTTAAGAAATCTAGGCCGATGTTTCTAAGTGAGGTCTGAGGCAGAAACGCTGGGTGCTTGTTAAAAATGAAGGCCTGGGGCCCTATCCTAGGCTTTCTGATTTAGAATCTCTCAGGGTAGGAGCTGGAAATCAGGTTGCTTAACCATCTCCCCCAGTGAATGTGATGTGCACTAAAGTGGTAAGACCCGCTTGACCCACTGGGTCTGACTTGTTATCTCTAGCAGTATTGGGTCGCTTCCTTCCCTAAATTCTCCAGGTCTTTTCTTTCCACAGGTCTTTTCTGTTGGGGGGTAGGGGAAGTATAAAGAACTTTGAAAATGTCAACTAATGACTAAGATTATCATTTCTTGGAGGCAGATGTCTATTTCTCTCTTGGACTTCACCTTATCAAGCCCCTATGGTTGGATAATTGCCCATGCAGGATACCTTAACCACCTTCCATCCCTCACTCCATATAGAACATTTAGTCCCCACCCCCAATTCCGTGAGATCTATTTCAAAGTTTGATGGCCATTTGGGGCACAAATCTACGGTATTTCTTTTTTGTGTAGCAAAGTTGCCTGGAGCCACTGACTTCTAGTCTACCTGTTTAGAAAACAACACAACATGACGATTCTGAGAACTCATCTCAGCTTTATTTTTTAAAAAACCCACAGGAATATGGAAGGCACCACTCCCTACTGCTGGCTAAAATACCAAGGTAACTAAATGAGATCTTATTCTTGTGCCGCAGATGTCTCTTCGTCTATTGTCAGAGAGGTGGCAATTGTAGACCTGCGGCCTTCTTACAGCCAGGGGCAAAGAGCTGACAGTGCACTACACGTATTTTGTGTTTGCATCTTGCTTCTAAAGAATCCAAAGCACTTCTGTGTGTGCTTTGTCGTGGAGGAAGGCAGTTATCCACACCCTGTTTCATAAATAATCCTTCTGTGGCCAAAGGAATGTGTGATTTGTCCAAGGTAGAGCACTTAAGTAAAAGCAGAATTCTAGTAATTAATTAAGGTGCCTGATCCTCGGGTCAGATAACTGAGCTACACTCTTCACATGAAATTATCTTTTGGAGTATTCATGACATCTTAATCTTGCTAGCATTCGGTCTGCAAATAAAGCTGAACCACAGGAAACTCCATTCCTGTACCCTTTCCCTCACCTTTTATGCCATGTTTTCTGACATTAGGGATCTCACCTCTTTATATTATTCACCAGAGGAAAAAATAACATTAATTAATATCAGAATGTTAAGGAGTTAAGATATTAATTTTCTCCTACATATCTGGATTATGAAAGAGAAGCTTAGAAGAGAATTGCTTTACGCAAAGAAATGGCTGGCTAATAGCGAAATTTTAGGAATCAGTGGGTCAGAAACTTCCTACTATTCCTTTAGAAGTATACTTATTCTGCCCAAGCAGAATGGCAAAAACTGTCTATAAGATGCAGTATATTAGAATGAAGAAACTGTCAAACATTATATGATTTTAAGCAGGGCTTCCCTGATGGTTCAGTGGCTAAGACTCTGTGCTCCCAAAGCAGGGGACCTGGGTTCCATCCCTGGTCAGGGAACTAGAGTCCACATATAACTAAGAGTTCATATCCCTCAACTAAAGATCCCGAGTGCTGCAACTAACACCTAGTGCAGCCAAATACATTTTTTAAAATATGAATTTAAGCAGTCAAACTCTGTTCCAAAGCACACCTTAAGAAGGTGATGTTGGAGATCTAGAATTACAACATTAAATAAATCTGTAAACCCGGAGACTTCGACCATGGCCCTAGATGAAAAGCAAAAACTGGATTTATTTTCCCACCCAAAACAACTAAAAAGCCAGACAAAATATATGAAGATAGTTCTCAACACAATGGACATTAGACAATGAAAGGCAGTGATCCCTGAAAGATAAGATATGAATGAGCTGAGCCCTAAGATTGCCCCAGCTTTTGGCATTGAGAGAATTTCCAGCACACAGCACAAGAAGGGGGAACCCAGATGGAGTCTGGTTGTTTCCCTGAAAAGAGGAAACAGGGAAGGGCGAGGTGGCTCGAATCCACAGAGTGGAAAAGGAAGGGATGCACAGAGAGAGGACCCCGAGACGGGCAGAGGACTGAGTACTCAGCTGTTATCATTCAGTGCCTGCCTGAGAGTAAACTGGCTGAGACGGGAGAAAATACTACCTGAAAGGATGAGAGAGGCAAGCAGCAGAGAGCTCACAACCAGCTGGAAATAATGCCTGTTCCCACCAGCCAGAGTGAAAAACCTTACAACTCACAGGGTGTGAGGCAGACGACTCAGAAAGGTCTTAACTTGGTAGTAGGAAAAATTAACCCTAGACTAAACACTGCCTCAGTTTAACAAAGTTTACTCAGGAAGAAACAGATAACCTGAATAGCCTATTAAAGAAATTGGATTTGTAGTTTAAAACCTTTCCACAAAGTCAACACCAGGTTCAAATGCCTTCATATGGGAATTTTACCAAACATTTAAAGAAGAAATAATGTCAATGGTATACAAACTCTTGCAGAAAATTAAAGGGAAAATACTTTCCAAGATTCTATATGGCCAGTATTAGTCTGATAACAAAACTCAGACAAAGATATTATATATAAAAAAAAAAACAACTATGGACCTATAGTCTTTATACAAAGATGCAAGAATTCCCAACAAAATTTTAGCAAATTGATTCAACAATGTATAAGATGGAGAATACATTCTGACTGAATAGGTTTTGTCCTAGGAAAGCAAACCTGGTTCCAGCATTCAAAAATCAGTCTGTGTAACTCACCATATTAATAGCCTAAGAAAGGAAAACCATGTGACCATCTCAACAGAAACACTGATAAAATCCAGTTTCCGTTCCTGATAAATACTCTCAAAAACTAAGCGGTGTGAAAGGGCATCTCAAAAAAACCAAAACAAACAAATAAAACCTACCACCATCATCACAGTTAACAGCAAAGACCAAGTGCTTTTCCTCTAAGATCAAGAAAACAGCAAGGATGCCTGCTCTGACCATTTCAATTTAACATCGTTTCAGAGGTTCTAGCTAGTGCAATAAGGCAAGACAAAGAATTTAAACTTATCTATATTGGAAAGGCAGAAGTAAAACTTTATTTCCAGATGACATGATCATCTATGTAGAAAATCCTGTAGACTCTACAAAAGAGCTATTAGAACTAAAAGTGAATTTCACAAGACTGTAGGATACAAAGTCAATATACAAAAATCCTATGTACTTCCACATGCTAGCAAGAAAAACTGGAAACTGAAATTTTAAAAGCATTCTTTTAATTATAATGTTTTTAAATTATATTATAAAATGTCATTTATAATAGCATTAAAATTAATACTTAGAGATAAGTATGACAAAATTAGTGTAAGGTATTTATTTTTAAAAGTTACAAAATGTTGCTGACAGTAATTATAAAAGACCAAAATAAATGGAAAGATAACATGTTCATGGATCAGAAATCTAAAAATTATTAATATACCAGTTTCCTCCAAACTGATCTACAGATTTAATGCTGGCATCCCCATCAGAACACCAGCAAGCTTTCTTTTATCTTTTCTTACTTACTTTCTTTTTTTCTGGTAGAAAATCATAAACTGATTCTAAAATTCACATAGAAATTCAAAGGGCCTAAAATAGTCAAAACAACTTTGAAAAAGAACAACATTGGGGGATTTACACTGCCTGAGTTTTTTAAACTTATGATAAAAAGTGAAAGTGAAAATAAGAGTTGCTCAGTCATGTTCAACTCTTTGAGATCCCATGGACTATATAGTCAATGGAATTCTCTAGGCCAGAATACTGGAGCAGGTAGCCTTTCCCTTCTCCAGGGGATCTTCCCAACCCAGGATCAAACCCAGGTCTCCCACATTGCAGGCGGATTCTTTACCAGCTGAGCCACAAGGGAAGCTCAAGAATACTGGAGTGGGTAGTCTATCCCTTTTCCAGCAGACCCAGGAATCGAACCAAGGTCTCCTGCATTGCAAGTGGATTCTTTACCAACTGAGCAATCAGGGCAAACTTATGATAAATCTATGCTAATCAAGACTCTGGGACATCCCTGATGGCTCAGTGGTAAGGAATCTGCCTGCAATGCTGGTGTGCGATCCCTGGGTCAAGAGGATTCCCTGAAGAAGGAAATGGCTACCCACTCCAGTATTCTAGCTTTGAAAATCCCATGTACAGAGGAGCCTGGCAGACTATAGTCCATGGGTTTGCAAAAGAGTCAGACATGATTCAGAGACTAAAACAACAACAGTAATCAAGACATTATCAAGTCAATTAATGAAATAGTATCAGAATCCAGAAATAAACCCAAACATATAGTTAACTGAAGCTTTAAAGGTAGAAAGGCAATTCTATGGAGAAAGGATAATTGGTGCAGGAACAATTGGATATTCATATGGGGGAAAAATAAACGTTGAGCATATCTTACACCACATAAAAGGCTTAACTGAAAATGGATATAAATTTAAATATGAAACCTAAAACTATAAAACTTCCCAAAGAAAACATAAGAAACATAAGAAACAATCTTTGTGACTTTGTGTTAGGCAAAAAGATTTTATATATAACACCAAAAGCACAATGCAAAAAAGAAAAAATTAGTAATTTGGCCTTCATCAAAATTAAGAATATTTTCTCTTCAAAAGACACAGATAAGAAAATGAAAAGACAAGCTGAATACCAGGGGGAAATATTTGCAAATTATAAGTCTGATAAAGGACTTGTATTCAGAATATATTTTTTAAAAAACACCTGTCTTTACTCAATGATAGGAAAACAAACAACTCCATCTATTTATTTATTTTTAATTACTTATTTTAATTGGAGGCTAATTACAATAATGTAGGGGTTTTTGCCAAACATCAACATGAATCAGCCATGGGCACACATGTGTTCCCCATCCAGAACCCACCTCCCACCTCCCTCCCCATCCCATCCCCCAGAGTCATCCCAGTGCACCAGCCCTGAGCACCCTGTCTCATGCATTGAACCTCAACTGGCGATCTGCTTCACATATGATAATATACACGTTTCAATGCTACCCTCTCAAATCATCCCACCCTCGCCTTCTCCCACAGAGTCCAAAAGACTGTTCTTTACATCTGTGTCTCTTTTGCTGTCTCACATACAGGGTCATCATTACCATCTTTCTAAATTCCATATATATGTGTTAGTATACTGTATTGGTGTTTTTCTTTCTGGCTTACTTCACTCTGTATAATAGGCTCCAGTTTCATCCACCTCATTAGAACTGATTCAAATGCATTCTTTTTAATGGCTGAGTAATATTCCATTGTGTATATGTGCCACAGCTTTCTTATCCATTCATCCATTCATCCATTCATCTGCTGATGGACATCTAGGTTGCTTCCATGTCCTTGCTATTGTAAACAGTGCTGTGATGAACACTGAGGTACACTGTCTCTTTCAATTCTGGTTTCCTAGGTGTGTATGCCCAGCAGTGGGGTTGCTAGGTAGCATGGCAATTCTATTTCTAGTTTTTTAAGGAATCTCCACACTGTTCTCCATAGTGGCTGTACTAGTTTGCATTCCCACCAACAGTGTAAGAGGGTTCCCTTTTCTCCACACCCTCTCCAGCCTTTATTGTTTGTAGACTTTTTGATAGCAGCCATTGTGACTGGCATGAGATGGTACCTCATTGTGGTTTTGATTTGTATTTCTCTGATCATGAGTGATGCTGAACATCTTTTCATGTGTTTGTGAGCCATCTGTATGTCTTCTTTGGAGAAGTATCTGTCTAGTTCTTTGGCCCATTTTTTGATTGGGTCATTTATTTTTCTGGAATTGAGCTGCATGAGCTGCTTGTATATTTTTGAGATTAATTCTTTGTCAGTTGCTTCATTTGCTATTATTTTCTCCCATTCTGAAGGCTGTCTTTTTACCTTGCTTATAGTTTCCTTCATTGTGCAAAAGCTTTTAAGTTTAATTAGGTCCCATTTGTTTATTTTTGCTTTTATTTCCATTACTTTGGGAGGTGGGTCATAGAGGATCCTGCTGTGATTTATGTCAGAGAGTGTTTTGCCTATGTTTTCCTCTAGGAGTTTTATAGTTTCTGGTCTTAGGTTTAGATCTTTAATCCATATTGAGTTTACTTTTGTGTATGGTGTTAGAAAGTGTTCTATTTTCATTTTTTACAAGTGGTTGACCAGTTTTCCCAGCACCACTTATTAGATTATCTTTTCTCCGTTGTATGTTCTTGCCTTTTTTGTCAAAGATAAGGTGTCCATAGGTGCGTGGATTTATCTCTGGGCTTTCTGTTTTGTTCCATTGATCTATATTTCTCTCTTTGTGGCAGTACCATACTGTCTTGATGACTGTGGCTTTGTAGTAGTGCCTGAAGTCAGGTGGGTTGATTCCTCCAGTTCTATTCTTCTTTCTCTAGATTGTTTTGGCTATTCGAGGTTTTTTTGTATTTCCATACAAATTGTGAAACTATTCTAGCTCTGTGACAAATACCATTGGTAGCTTGATAGGGATTGCATTGAATCTATAGATTGCTTTCGGTTGTGTACTTATTTTCACTATATTGATTCTTCCGATCCATGAACATGGTATATTTCTCTATCTGTTTGCGTCATCTTTGATTTCTTTCATCAGTGTTTTATAGTTTTCTATATATAGGTCTTTTGTTCCTTTAGGTAGATTTATTCCTACGTATTTTATTCTTATCGTTGCAATGAATGGAATTGTTTCTTTAATTTCTCTTTCTGTTTTCTCATAAACAACTCCATTTAAAAATGGCCAAGAGATTTGAACAAACTTCACCAAAAAAAGATAGCTTAAAAAAATGAAGATTGCCCAATAATGTGCATATAATTAACAATACTGTTTTGTACAGTTAAATATTTGTTAAGAGGGTACATCTCATGTGTTTTTTACTACAATAAAAATTTTTTTCTTCAAAGTACATGAAAACACACTCAATACAAGTGGTATTAAGCAAAAGCTCAAAATCCTTCAAGCCAGGCTTCAGCAGTATGTGAACTGAGGACTTCCAGATATACAAGCTGGATTTAGAAAAGGCAGAGGAACCAGAGACCAAATTGCCAATATTCAATGGATCATAAAGAAAGTAAGGGAATTCCAGAAAAAACATCTACTTCTACTTCACTGACTGTGCTAAAGCCTTTGTGTGGATTGCAATAAACTGTGGAAAATTCTTTAAAAGATGAGAATATCAGACTTCTTACCTGTCTCCTGACAAACCTGTATGCAGGTCAAGAAGCAACAGTTATAACCAGACATGGAACAATGGACTGATTTAAAATTGGGAAAGGAGTATGTCAAGGCTGTATTTTGTCACCCTGCTTATTTTACTTATATCCAGAGTACATCATATGAAATGCTGGACTATATGAATAGCAAGCCAGAATCAAGATTGCCAGGAGACATATCAATAACCTCAGATATGCAGATGATACCACGCTTAATGGCAGAAAGCAAAGAAGAACTAAAGAGCCTCTTGATGAGGGTGAAAGAGGAGAGTGAAAAAACCTGGCTTAAACTCCACATTCAAAAAACTAAGATCATGGTATCTAGTCCCATCACTTCACGGCAAATACAAGGGGGTAAAAAGTGGAAACAGTGAAAGATTTTATTTTCTTGGGCTCCAAAATCATTGTGAACGGTGAATGCAGCCATGAAATTAAAAGATGTTTGTTCCTCGGAAGAGAAGCTATGACAAACCTAGACAGTGTATTAAAAAGCAGAGACATCACTTTGCTGACAAAGGACGGCATAGTCAAAGATACAATTGTTTCAGTCGTCATGCATGGATGTGAAAGTTGGATCACAGAGAAAGCTGACCACTAAAGAATTGATGCTTTCAAATTGTGGTCTTAGAGAAAACTCATGAGAGTTCCCCAGACTGTAAGGAGATCAAACTACTCAATACTAAAGGAAATCAACCCTGAATATTCATTAGAAGGACTGATGCTTGAGCTCCAATAATTTGGCCACCTGATGCGAACCGTCGACTCATTGGAAAAGACCCTTTTGCTGGGAAAGATTGAGGGCAGGAGGAGAAGGGGGTGACAGAGGATGAGATGGTAGGATGACATCACTAATTCAACTGGTATGAATGTGAGCAAATTCCCAGAGGCAATGAAGGACAGGGAAGCCTGAGGTGCTGTTGTCCATAGGGTCTCAAAAAGTCAGATCTTACTTAGGGACGAAACAACAACAACAAAGCAAATGCAAACTAAAACCTCAATGAGACGTCACTACGCACCTATTAGAATGCCCAAATCAAAACTACTGAACATACATACCATTTGTTGGCCAACTGCTCATGAGGACGTAGAGAAACTGGACCTCCTGTACACTGCTGGTAGGAATGTAAAAAGGCCCAATACTTCTGGAAAACAGTCTAACAGTTTCTTTAAAAGTTTATTATGCATCTACCTTATGATCCAGTCATTCTACTCCTAAGTATCTACCTTTAAGAAATCAAAGACATGTACTCAAATGTTCATAGCAACTTTATTTTTAATAACCAAAAGCTAGGAACAACCTAAATGTCCATCAATATGAGAATGAATAAACAAATGATGGTATTACTATACCCCCACACTAAAATGTCACTTGTTAAAAAAAGAATGAACTTCTGATACATGTTACAACATGGATGAATCTCAAAATAATTATGCTGAAAGAAGCCAGACAAAAAAGATTCAATGTGTGATTTTGTTTATATAAATTTCTAGAAAAAGCTAATTAATATAAAGTGATGGAAAATACATCACTGGCTGTCTGGAAAGTTAAAGTGAAAGCTGCTTAGTCATGTTGGACTCTTTGCAACCCCATGAACTATACAGTCCATGGAATTCTCCAGGCCAGAATACTGGAGTGCGTAGTCTTTCCTTTCTCCAGGGGATCTTCCTGACCCAGGAATTGAACCAGGATTCTCCTGCTCTGCAGGCAGATTCTTTACCAGCTGAGCTACCAGGGAAACTGGTTGTCTGGGGGGCACAGGAAGTGAGGATGGGCTGAAGGGAGAGATTGCCAAGGGGCATGAGGAAATTTGGGAGGGATGCATATTTATCTTAATGTTGTGATGATTTCATAGGTATATACTCTTAATGGCTAATTTTATATATCAACTTGACTGGGCCACAGGGTTCCTAGATTAAACATTATTCCTGGGTATCTCTGAGGGCATTCATAGGCAGGATTAGCATTTGAATCAGGGGACTCAGTACCACCTTGTTTTCAAGTCTTCAGACTGAATTACACCACTGGCTTTCCTCGGTCTCCAGCTTGCAGATGACAGATCGTGGGACTTCTCAGCCTCCACATCAATTTCTAAAAAGAAAGGAAGGGAGAAAGAAAAAGAAACAATAAAGAGAAAACATATAATTGGTTCTGTTGCTGGAGAATATGACTAATACAATATATATGGAAAACATCAAATTATACTTTAATTTTTAGTTTAGTGCATATCATTTATACTTCAATAAAGTTTTTTTTAATCAAGAGAAACAATAAAATGCACACATATTATCTAGCCTGAAAAAAGATAAATGGTAGAGTTACCACCATCCTTTCAGCCCACAGTTGCTGCTGCTAAGTCACTTCAGTCGTGTCGACTCTGTGTGACCCCATAGACGGCAGCCCACCAGGCTCCCCCTTCCCTGAGATTCTCCAGGCAAGAACACTGGAGTGGGTTGCCATTTCCTTCTCCAATGCCTGAAAGTAAAAAGTGAAAGTGAATTCTCTCAGTCATGTCTGACCCTCAGCGACCCCATGGACTGCAGCCTTCCAGGCTCCTCTGTCCATGGGATCTTCCAGGCAGGAGTACTGGAGTGGGGTGCCAGTCAGCCCACAGCAGACATGGCCAATTGATTTCACGGTGATTCAGACAGCCGATAACAGAGTTGGACCTTAAGATAATATCTATCTTGCATGTCTGACCCAAGTTAACCACCTTATTTTATAAAACTGAGGCCCAAATGCAGAACAATTAGTGGCTAAACTGAAACTAGTATTGACGTCTCTGCGGTGCTAGTGCAATGTGCTTTTCACAACATAAGTTTAAGAAAACTGGAGTAGGGAAAAACTGAAACCATAGTCTAATAAAGAGAGGCTTGCAGAAGACTGTAAAGTAAAAAAAATCAAAGATTTTAATGGGACACAACCTTTTAAAGAATGTCAATGAAGTGTTGCAGTGCTGATTCAAAATAGATCTATTTTTCATAACCCTAATAATATTTTCATGCAAAGGAAAGATGTGCCCACGAGAAAATTAATGTAATTCTTATTTTTATATTTTTAATAATGAAATGTTACAATGACTCAAACTCTTTTTTTGACTTATCATGAAAGTGATTCTTAAGACCTGATAACTATCCTCTTTGCAAATAAGGCCAAGAGGCAAAATGATGTAAGAGTACAGAAAATGTAAGCCAAGAAAATTATATGTAAATCCACAGAAATGATATTAGTCCTGATGAGAAAATACATCATTAGTTTGGGGCACAAGTATTTCTCTTTAAAAGCAATGATTATTTAATAGCTATCTGTAAGCCATGTGTTCATTTAATAATAATCACATGTGCCTAAAAAGATAAAGACAGACTACTCGCTGATGGCCAACACTGAACAAGTCCACAGCCTTTGGGTCTGCCTTTTCAGTGTTATTCCTACTGTGAGTTCCTCATGAGCAGCAGCTAAGCTTTCTCATGTTCGTATTGTCAGAGCTAGCAGAGTCACTGACATACTATCAGTCTTTTCTTCTTGCTTCCTGGCTCTCAGCATGTGAGATAATAAATGTCCCTGTTGTTCCAGCCAGTTAAGCTGAGGTTTCCTTACTTGAAGTCAAGGGCCTCCGTATGGACACAACCACTGAGCTGAGTCTCAGTTTCCTCAGCTACAGAAGAAGAATAGTACAGTCTGCCTTCTCGGGTTTTGAGGGCAGTAAATGAGACCATGCATTTACAACTTTTTTGTACAGGATCTGTCTCAGGAAGTGCTAGATAACTGTGAGTGCCCTTCCTCGTCTCGTTTCCCTCTCTCTTATGGAATCTTCAATTTAAATATTAGAGACACAAAGTTCAACACACTTGAAACGTACAGACGTGTCATTCTATTATATCACCTGCTAAAACTTTGATGCTACCTGTTTTGAGAGAACTCATTCTTACATTAACTTTCATTGATCTTCTCTCTAATTTGTGTTACTGTTAAACTCAACAAAGGATTTAGTCCAGGAAACAGAAGAAGGTTTATGAATGAAAACCTAAATTTGCACTAGGCAAGCAACAAAGAAAACAGCTGAAAAGAGTGTTCCTCCCAGGGAAGTGGTGAGGGGTAATATAATGGAGGGAATGAGGGGTTCCAAACTGTTAGTATACGATAAGCTTAAAGGATATATTGTACAACATGGGAAACATGGGCAACATTTTATAACACCTATAAGTAGAGTAAACCTTGATTGTACCCCTGTGATTTATATAATATTATACATCAACTATACTTCAATTGTGGCTTCCCTTGTGGCTCAGGTGGTAAAGCATCTGCCTACAATGCGGGAGACCTGGGTTCGATCCCTGGGTTGGGAAGATCCCCTGGAGAAGGAAATGGCAACCCACTCCAGTATTCTTGTCTGGAAAATCCCATGGACGGAGGAGCCCAGTAGGCTACAGTCCATGGGGTCGCAAAGAGTCCGACATGACTGAGCCACTTCACTTCATACTTCAATTCCTAGGAGGAGGAGAGGAGGAGGACTCTTCCTCTCAAAAACTAAGCCTTTTCACTGGTAGCCCAGTTGCTGCAACCCATGTTCACTCCATCATCATTTTCAAAAATTTTGCATTTAGAAAATGTTAAATTTATAGGAAAGCTGTAAGCAAAAAATATAATAATACTAAGAACACTCATATACTCTTTACTCAGACTCACCTATTGTCAACATTTTGCCCATTTGCTTTATCATTGTTTCTCTCTCTCAAAATCTCTCTCCATCTTCATATACTTTATTTTTTTTTCTGAATCATTTGAGGGTAGGTGATGATTTCTATAATGTTTTCTGCTATGTGCTCAGTTGCTCAGTTGGGTCCAACTCTTTGGACCCTATGGACTATAGCCTGCCAGGCTCCTCTGTCCATGGACTCTTCCAGGCAAGAATGGGTTGCCATTTCCTTCTCCAGGGGATCTTCCCAACCCAGAGATGGAACCTGCGGCTCTTGTGTTTCCTGCACTGGCAGGGGGATCCTTTATCGCTGAGCCACCTAGGAAGTTCCTTTCCCATTATAATATGTTTTAATTTTAAATTTTGTTTTAGAATTTAAACACTATAAAAATAGATACTTGTATATGGTTCAAAATCCAAAGTGTACAAAAGAGGATAGAGCTAAAAATAGGTCTTTCTCCCACTGCTATGTCCTAGACACCCTAAGTCTCAGAATGAGAACTTAAAGTTCAAAAAGGAATGTATCTTGAGATTCTCCAAATTCATTTTCTTTCTCAGTTACAGGAAAACTTTCATATATCTAAAACAATTATGAAAATTATATCTTCCCAAAAGAAAAACTCCAAGTAACCTAATATCTATCAGAACCCCTCAGAAGCCACCGCTCTTTCTGCTGCTGCAAAAGTTTGAGACTTTTGGCTTTACTTAGCCATTTACTTATTCATACATTTATTCATTCATCTACCAATCCTTTACTGAGTCCCAGGCCCTGTGCTAGGGTGACATATTGTATTTCCAACCTTGTCCATCCCACAAGCTCTTTTCATGGTATGATTCTGACAGTCCTTCCATACAGAGGTGTATCTATGTTCCCTGCCCGATTGTGACCATGGCAGAAGTGACATCATTTATTTGACTTTGTAAGGGCCAGGTCATAAAAGGTAATACAACTTCTTCCATCAGGTTTTCTTGGGATGCTCATTTCTGGAATCCAGATATCATTATGTGAGGAAGCCCAAGCTGCCCTCTGAAGAAGCCCATACGGAAAGGAACTGACAGTTTTCACCAACTTGTCAGCCACGTGAGTGAGCTGCATTGGAAGAGGACACTCCAGTGGAAGTCACCACTTCAGTGGAGACCCAATGGAGCCACCTTAGCTGAACTGCATGAGCAAGGACAAGCTGTCTCCTGAATCCTGGCCATGCTGTGAATGTGTGAGCAAATGAAATCTTTTTTGTTGTTTTAGCCTTCTAAGTTTTGGAGTATTTTTCCCATACTTAAATAGCTGGGTGCAGAGGATGCAAAGGAAGAGATCTATCACGTAGGGTACTTGCTTTCAAGAACCTCATACACTAGTGGAGAAGGTAAGCAAGTCAGTAAAAACTAGTTAAATACAATATAATGAGGACTTTCTATATAAATACCATTCCTATATAAAATTTTAAGAGATTGGAGACATTATCTGAATATAATGGAATCTCAGAAGGACTTGAAGAAAACAAAAGCTGGCTTAGGTCTTAAAGGATGAGTAGGAGTTCATCAGATAGAGCAAGAGGTCTGGTGGATCACTGCAGTGTCACAGGACTTGGCTGCTGCTGCTGCTGCTGCTAAGTCGCTTCAGTCCTGTCCGACTCTGTGCGACCCCATAGACCGCAGCCCACTAGGCTCCTGTCCCTGGGATCCTCTGGGCAAGAACACTGGAGTGGGTTGCCATTTCCTTCTCCAATGCATGAAAGTGAAAAGTGAAAGTGAAGTCACTCAATCGTGTCCAACTCTTCGCAACCCCATGGACTGCAGCCTACCAGGCTCCTCCATCCATGGGATTTTCCACTGTAAATCAGGGTGGTGAGGAAGGTAGGGGTAGGATAAAATCAGGGAGAAGGAAGGACTTAAGGATGTTGGTTAAAATGAGGACAGGGAGGAAGCAGGAAATGGGGGAGGCTCAGAAAGGGAGAGAGCAGGAAATACGAGGCCACAGGATCACTGAAGTTGCTGTGTAGGATAGGATGGGGTTGTCAGTGCAGAACCAAGATCCATGCCTGATTCTGCCTCTGACGTGGGAAAATTGTGAGCTTTAGGAGCCTGTCAAAGGAAGGGTTGAAATTTAGGAGCTTTGAGGCCCTGTCCAATTTTGTGGGGCTAGTGGTAAGCAATCTGCCTGCCAATGCAGGAGACAAGGGTTTGATTCCTGGGTCAGGAAGATCTCCCCAAGGAGGAAATGGCAACCTCTCTGAGCCTCCCCATGCCCTGCTTCCTCCCTGTCCTCATTCTAACCAACATCCTTAAGTCCTTCCTTCTCCCTGATTTTATCCTGCCCCTGCCTTCCTCAGCACCCTTATTTACAGTCTACTGCCCAGTCCTGTGACACTGCAGTGATCCACCAGACCTCTTGCTCTATCCGATGAACTCCTACTCATCCTTTAAGTCTAAAGGTCAAGGCTTCTCAAAATGAAGTCCCATAGAGTCAGGATGCCTGGGTACCTGCTGCTGCTGCTGCTAAGTCGCTTCAGTTGTGTCTGACTCTGTGCGACCCCATAGACAGCAGCCCACCAGGCTCCTCCATCCATGGGATTTTCCAGGCAGGAGTACTGGAGTGGGTTCCCAGGGTACCTGCTCCAGGGTACCTGCTAATCTGTATTATATCTGTTCCCCAGGTTATCCCAATGCCAATTATGTTTAAGAAACATTATCATATGAATGGAATGAAATTAAACTTCTCATACTCTTGGTTTCATTGCATAAAATAAAGAACAAAGAAATGTTTGCATTCTGTGGAAAATACTGTAGAAATATAACGTAAAACTGTGTAAGATCTCTTTTAAATACCACACCAGTTTATAGTTTTACACTAACTGTAAACTGATTCTTTTCCCTTTAGATAAGAAAATAGGACCTCTCTTTCCCTTTTCTCTTAAGGAAGCAAACTTATTCCACCGGAAGGGCCAGTAAAGTGCTATCCTTGACATGGGGAACTGAGACTACTCCTGGACGACTTGAGAGCCCCAGGAAGGGAGGGTGGTGGGTAATTCAGGATGGAAATGTTGCAGCTTACTCCCTAACCCTCTTTGGCTGGAGAGCCACTGAAAGCATCTGATTTTGTTTCTGGTATACGTGGCAAAAAATACCAACAACTTCTAGAATCGTCTAAACAGTTGGTCTTATAGAGATGAGGGTGACTGATTTCATCGGCTGGTACAGAAGCTGAATCATGGGAGGAATCTTCTGGAAGAGAAAATCAGAGCCTGGACAAGCTTCTAGAAATTAGGCAAGAAGAAGCAGAGCAGAGGCAAGATCTGCTTTTCAAATGTTAATGAGTGCTCTTAATCAGATAAGGGTGGCTCTCATCAAGCCTTCGGCTCCCATACACCCTAGTTTGGGGCTGAGCTAGACTGGCATGTGCTGGATTAAACTCAGCCCGATCTCATCCAAGGGCAGGCCTGGTATTTCATCTTTTAAATCACCAAGAGAATTGTAAATAAACAAATTTAGGAAATATAAATTGCCCCACCTCCCTTAATCTCAACAAACTCAGAGAAGCATGCATGTGTCTATTTGGCCCAAAAGATCCAGCAGTTAGCTGAAAAATTATCAGATCCTTTAAGAAAAAGGAAATCAGAGAAAGATGGAAAGAGAATGGAAAAAGGAGAACAGTGAGTGGAGATGGGCCATTGCCAGACAGTGCCTTCCTGGGGTTCACCTGTGTGGGCTCCTTTGAGCAGTAACGTGAGCCTGAAGCCCCCTGAAGGGCAAAGGAGACCCTGCGGGGCAGGAAGCACTGTGCGCTGGCCCAGGGCCCCCTGCCCTGCCGCTGGGAGGTCTGTGGCCTCACTTCGTATTCCTGAGGATCACTGAGCTCTGGCAGCATCCTCCTTTCCTCCCCACAAGTGGTGCCTGCTACTGCTGGTCCAACCTTCCCCTCCCTCCAAAAAAAGGTCCAAGGAAGTGGCCCCTTTTGTTAAGCACTTACAAAATTTGTAAGGAATTTGTGGTTTATAGAAAGGAGACACCCCTAGGTGTAAGAACACAAACCCCAAAGAGATAAGGACCTACAGCATATATTTTAGTTCCTTTTTCCCCCTGATCTGTAGCACTTCTAAAAGATTTATTAAAATATAAAAGGACAGAGCGGTGAGGGGTGTTGCCTAATCTAAATCTCTTCCCTCACCCCAACTTTTTTCAAGGTTATATGACATACTTGACATACTTGTTCTGTGATGATTTTTGTAAACCCAAATTTATGTTAATGCCAAGGGAAAAAAACTCTTCCAACCTGTAGGATACCAAAGCCAAGGCTGACTTTATCCCATTAGTAAACAGACAGGCTCAGGAAGCCACTGAGGGTGGGGTCGCCAGGAGGAACAAGGGGACTCAGCCTTGCTTCACCACCTGAGTCCATTCCGGGCCTGACAAGCACCCTAAACACCAAAAGGGAAAAGAACTTCACAAAATATTGCCAGGAAGATGAAGAACAATGTTCATGTATTTCATGTCCATGGCACAAAGCCATACTGGAAATTTCCTTTTTCCTATATTATTAAGGACTGGTCCTTGAGATAAGCCTCTGTAACCCCCAAAAAAGAAGACCCAGATCTCCTAACACTGAAGGGCTTACAAGATGGCCAGGGTTGAGTACCACCTCGGAGAAAGCAAAGCAACCATATCGGGGGATGAAAAAAAGGAAAGGATCTTTTTTTTTCAAGGTCCTCGCATGGATTTTAGCATCTCGTGCATACAAGTAGTTTACAAAGTTTACTAACAAAATTCTTACAGTACAAAAGACAGTCTCCTGATCCCTTCCCCCCGCCTGTTCTTTTCAGCTATTTCTTATATTTTCCCCTGGATATAAGCTTATACTGCTATTGACTTACCCATTTGGGACATGACATATTGGCTTCCTGCTCTGTTAGAAGAATTACATCAGTCTCCCTATTTTGCCTTCCCCTATTCTCCCAATATAGATAAATTCTGATTTTTATCAACAGTTCACATTTACATTATTAGAAATTGTTGCCATTGAGAGAAATGAACTGAAGTTTGATTTCCTTGGTTTTCTGGCATTGAGTATTCCTACTGAGAAGTCCTGGGCCAATGCAATTCCTGTTCTTCTGAACAGAACCTGTTTTTATACCTCTAGGGTGTTTATCCACAGTTTCTGATATTTCAAAGTGGTGTAACACGGCATGGATCTTTTCAAATCCACAGGGAAATTTTCTGGTATCATTTCTTTGCCAATTCTTTCACCTTGTTCTTTTTATCCTCTCTTTCTGGAATTCCTATTGGATTACAGTTGGCCTTCTGAGACCAATTCCTTTATTTATTCTTATCATTTTTTTCCTTCCTGGGCATTTTTGTCTTTTGATTCATCTTTCTGGGAGATCATTCCACTGTATCTGCTAAGTCTTCCTTTTTTTTTAGCTCTTCTATTTTTAATTTCTGAGCGATTCTCTTCCTTCTGCTTTGCTCATTCCTGGATTAAGGATCCTGCTTCTGATTAGTGGGTGCCGCACTACTTCTTATCTCCCCCAAAATAGTAAATATATGTTGTGCATGTTGGCGAAGTTTTATCCTTCTCCCCTGCATTGTTTGGGTTTCCTCCTAAATCTTTTCCCTGCTGGAATAATTCTGGACTCTTTCATCTTGGGGGCTTTCCTCCAGAATCAGGTGAATTCTCCATGTCCATCTACATTGAAGATCCAAAAATCTGATTCATGGGTTTACTCTGAGGTGTGTGAGCAGGGCTTATCAGATGGCAAATTTCATTGATGGAGACCAGGTGGTGGGATTCCTGAGCCCTTTTCAGGGTGGGATCCCAAATGGCACTCTTTGCAGCTCTTTTCTCTGCAGCCAGTCAGTTCTCTGGAGTCTCTTTTATAAGGATACTAATTCCATTTATGAGGGCTCCACTCTTACAACCCAAGCACCTTCCCAAGGCCCCACCTCCAAATACCATCATATTGGGGGTTAGAATTTAACATATGATTCTGGGGGACACAACCATTCAGTCCATGGCAGGAAGGGACATTCTAATTCCCTTCATATCCTTACCCTACCTTTACTTTAGATGGTCATTCTTAGATGATCAACTTCTCACTTTCCTACTTAAAATAGACTTATGCTTCCTGATGCATTCTAAAGTCAATAATCACTAAAAAAAAAAGTAGAATGTTTTCCTATAGTACTTTGTCCCTTTGTAAATCAAGTAAGATTTGATGCATATTTCACCTACTGAATATTGACACACACACACACCCCCCCCACCATGAGGGCTTAGGATCGTCTCCACTATTCTAAGGGCCACAGAAGATAACACAATGCCCAGCACATCCCACATCACAACCCTTAGGAGCTGCAAAAGATCTTAAGTTTATTTGGTCTAATCTTTTACAGATGATCTAAGTAAGCCCAAACAAGATGAAATTATTTACCCAAGATTCTGAGGAAGAGGTCAAGCAAAAACTCGGCCTGTACCTTTCAACTCAGAATTGGCACCCTCCACTCTTCCATGCAGCCCAGAACAGGTGTTTATAAGTATCTCATGTCTACATCATGACCTAATCATCCGTGTTCTCCCCATCATAGCCCAACTTTCTCTTTTCTTTTTAAATGCCACTGTTTTAACAACAATAATACTTGACATAAACTGAACAGTTAATTACCTCTAAAGGAAAGAAAGCTAGGACATAAGATACTGGATGAATAACTACCTACCCACATGTAACACACAATCAACAAGACTCTCCATCAATATTTCTATCATTGGAAAAGACTCTGATGCGTGGAGGGATTGGGGGCAGGAGGAGAAGGGGACGACAGAGGATGAGATGGCTGGATGGCATCACTGACTCGATGGACGTGAGTCTGAGTGAACTCCAGGAGATGGTGATGGACAGGGAGGCCTGGCGTGCTGTGATTCATGGGGTCGCAAAGAGTCGGACACGACTGAGCGACTGAACTGAACTGACTGACTGATGCTCTCATATAGGGTGTCACAGGTCTGCACATTTTATGCCCCTGTTAGGCAGACCTAACAGACTCTTTTTTTAACTTGACAAAACTAGCCCCAACTAACCTCTGTGCTCGTTGAGTGTTGCCTTCACTAGGGTCACCTGAGTGAGCTTAGATTCAAACACCTGACTGAAGGGGATTCTGATCGTTTGCGTTTGTGTCTCACCCAAATGGACTTGCCCCGTATGACTGTTACTGGCTGGAGCCAGAACCAAACTCAGGTTCAGCAGCTTATCTCTGAAAAATCAATGTTTGAGAGCCAAGGGTTGGTGGAAAAAGGAAGATGTTTTATTCAGGAAGTCACCAACCTGGGAAGATGGTAGACTAGCCTTCCAAAACCATCTCCCAGGTGCCAGTTAGAGGACAAAGGCTTTAAAGGGGAGTTTCAGGTGGAGGGCTACATGCGGAGCAGCATAGTCAGCTCCAACAATCATCCTGAAACGGGTCATGTGGAGGTCTGGTCAGCATCACCTTGGATGGATTACTCTAAGCAGTTAATCTTCAGTTCCAGGTGTAGGTGCGTTCCCGTTTCACTGAGGCCAGTTCTTGTGACTGCAAGATGGAGCAGCTTATGTCATAGCTACAGTTGGGTCATCATGCAGTTAGCTTTTTCTTTCTGGAGGTGATTTGAGTATCTACAAAACAACTCACAAAAGTGCCTCAGACACTGTTATCTATGTCCCTCCGGGAGGGAACTAAAGATTCTGTGGGTGCCACATGGCTGATGCACTGTTCAAACTGTCGCCAGCTCTCCAGGCCTGACTGCCATCCTTGTCACATGTTCATTTCCTCTTAATCATCAACTCTGGAGTCAGGCTTTTGTGACTCAAGGGAGGCTTTTCTACAAACGAGAGGAGGGCCAGTGGACACTCCAGCACTCAGCAGAGGTTCACTGCAGGCACCAAATGCCAGGCCCTTGGGATACGATACGTGCAAACCAAAGCCCCTGCACTTGAGGTACTTACATTCTAACAACGATAAGCATTAAAAACAAAAAAGTAAATGATACAGTATGTTGGATTGTGAGAAGTGACATGTTGGATTGTGGGAAGTGATGTGGGGTAAAGGGGGACGGGAGTTCTGAGGCAGGTGGTCGGGCAAGGTGACGTTGGCTCAAAGCTTTGATGGTGGTGAGGGAATGTGTGCAGGAGATGTCTGGGGTGGGGGTGGTGGCGGGGAGAGAGAGGGGTGGCAGGAGGGGAGGGGGGTGATTCCCAGCAGAGGGAAGAGTCAGTGTGAAGGTGCCCAGGAAAGAGTACGTCCAATCCATTTGAGTATGGGTGACATATTTGGGGAAAGACGCCTAAGGAAGAGAGAGTTGTCATTCCCTGATTCCAGAGAGATATAAGAAAAGGAAGCTTCTAGAAAGGGTGAGAACCTGAGGTACAGAATCTGTAACAGTGGCGTGAGAGTGGGAACACTGGGTAGCCAGAAAAGATAACTGAGGTGAGAAGGCAGCACTTCAGAGTTATGAAATTGCTGCCAGGATGATTCCCCTTGGGGCTGAACCTCACACTCCTTTGCATTCACGTCACCTGGTGCAGAGCAGGAAAGGCAACCCACCTGCAGAACGCAGGGACGACTGACACAGGTCCCTTCTTGCGCTGTGTGTGGTGAAGGGCTGTGCTGTGAGGTCTGTGCAAATTTGTCCTTGAATTTATTTCTCAGAAGGGGGATGCACCTCAAAGAAAAGTTTAGCGATATTTTTTCTATTCATTGGTTTATTCGGTCTGCTTAAAACCCAGTCAAATGAATTATGGAGTCTGAAAAATGCATGTGTGGCTAAGACATCTAGGCGTGGGGGGAAGCTGTAACCTGGTGGTTGAACTAAACGTGAGTATAATGCATATGTGTGTGTCTTTTATCAAGATGATGTTAATGGGGTGGGAGGAATGGGTATTAATAGAGCCTACAGATTTACAAACCTTTTAAGAAGGTATTTATATACATTCCAGTGTGATATTGAATTGCATCAAGGCTTTTTTGGTTGAAGTAACAAAAAGCACTTCAAACACTTAAGCAATAATACAGAGTAATTTATTACAAAGCTACAGAGGTAGCTCCTGGAACCTCAGGGCAAGAAATCAGTCAGGCATCCTCAAGGAGCCAAAATCCAGAACTAGCAGGTCGGTGGGAACCCAGGAGGCTCCCCGGGTCCTGCTGTCTCCCACGCTCACGCCACACCGCCCTGTGGTCTTTCAGCCTTGTCTCTGTGTGTGTACCCCCTCCTCTTCTCTTGGCAGACCTCCTTCCCCATCCGTCCACACGGCCTCCCCAGCATGCCTGGATGTATATTACCTCAGTTTCAGCAATCAATAGAGCTGGAGACCAATCTCAGTTCCAACGTTGCAGGAAAGATTGGCGCTGCTCTGGCCAGTGTCTCCGTCTGCTCTAAGTAACCACAACCAGTGAGACCATCGCTTGTTCAAACAGCTGCCTGGGCATTTACTGTGACCTCAGTCGGTCTGTCCTAAATCACATTCATCGGGTTCTTTTCAGTAGCCAGTGGTAACCCTGACCCCGCTGGTTAGGGGTGTGTGAGTGCTGTAGTTCTCCTCCCCAACCACCTCCCTGTGCAGAGGGCGCCAGAATGAAGGCAGGCCTCAGGCAGAATACCACCACACATACAAATATGTGTACATGTTTGTGTACATACCCGGAAGCAAGCCCAGAACAGCAGACCAGTGGCTCCTGGACACTCAGAGAAGTACTGACAGCAGCACACAGCAGCTCACGTGGGGACTCACTCAAGGGGGAGAGGTGGCGGCACTCCCACGGCAGCATCAGCTCCGCTCCCAGCTGCGCTGGTGGCTGAAGCCTCGGGGATGCAGCCGTGCGCAGAGCGCCACGAAGCCCCCTTCCCAGCGCTCCTCCGCGCTGGGCAGACTCACTCTACCACCACGCTAATGCCAGGGTGCAGGGGCCTTTATACTCTTTCTGGCCAGCCCACTGTCACCCATGCGAATCCTCCTGCTCATTAACAGACCCTCAAGTCAAGATCCAGGGGGTTGTCTTCTGCCACCTTTGGAGAATAGACTTCTGACCAGGACCCTCCAAAAGTACCTACCATGGTCTGGAGTGTGGATTCCTGACTAGGGACATCAAGTGTGAACCAACCAACCCTGGATTTAGATGAAAATCAATGAATACACACACACAGTGCAGTGGTTGCAGTAAGGGCCCCTGCCAGATGAATTGGCCTCCTCTAAACGGTTGTCTTGAAAGCTCCCCCATGCCCCACTGCTTCTTACATGTCACTGGCCAGTCCTGTTAGCCAAAGAGTCTGGAAATGTTCTTTATTAACTGGACATATCACTATCCATAGGGCTTCCCATGTGGCACCAGCAGTAAAGAACCCGCCTGCCAATGCAGGAGACATAAGAGGCAGACACACGTTCAGTCCCTGGGTCAGGAAGATCCCCCGGAGGAGGGCATGGCAGCCCACTCCAGTATTCTTGCCTGGAGAATCCCATGGAGAGAGGAGCCTGGGCGGTGATAGTCGGTAGTGTCCCAAAGAGTTAGACATGACTGAAGCAACTTAGGACATCCCTATCTGAACAATACAGGGGTCTCATTACCAAGGAAAAGGAGGAAAGACAAATTAGTTGGGCAGGCAGCCCCCTTTGCTGCACTCACTGATCTAAAGCAAATTGGAGAAGGAAGTGGCAACCCACTCCTGTACTCTTGCCTAGAGAATCTCATGGACAGAGGAGCCTGGTAGGCTGCAGTCCACAGGGTCGCAGAGAGTCGGACACGACTTCACTTTCTCTGTCTCAATTTCCTTATCTATAAAATGGAATTATCAACATCTACCCTGCCTGTTTCTCAGGGTTTGTGTGAAAATCAAATGAAAACACTCTGAAAACTTAGAAGCCTTGTTCAAACAGAAGACATTATGCTGACAGTTTACATAAGAAACCACAGTATTGTATAACCATCAAAAGGGTCATTCTTGCAAATCAAAATGTAACCACACATAAGCACTGATGCCTGATTCCCCAAAGCTTATTTGTACTTTCCAGACCAGAACCTGTCATTTTTTATTGTCAAGGATCCTCTGTGATGCTTGCTAGTTTATGGGAGGCTGACTGGACATACGTGGAGGCTACATAAGGTTTTATAGATTTATTGGGGCTTTCTCTGTGCCAGGCGCTGTGTTGCACATGAATTATCCCACTTAATCCTTGCACAGACTCCAGGGGTGGGCAGTGCTGTTCTCCTCCCAGCCTGCAGATAAGGAAATGGAGACTGAACACCCTCAGCACCTAACACGGGTCAGTGGAGAGCCAGGATTTCAGTCTCAGCCACATCGGCAATGCCTGAGCATCATCCTCCAATTCTAAAATGTTGTAGCTTCCAGTCACCACGTGTAGGAGTAGAACTGTTTTTTCCCCTACCTCTCATCCCCTGAAAAATACATGCTGGAGTCTTAACCTCAGTACTGGTGTATGTGACCTCATTTGGAAACAAGGTCTTGGCAGATGAAATCAAGTTAAGGTGAGGTCACACCGGATTAGAGTACGTCCTAATCCAATGACTGCTGTCCTTATAAGAAGAGGGAAATTTGGATGAACACACAGGGTTCAAGGCCATGTGAAGGCAGAGGCAGAGACTGGAGCAATGCCTCTGCAAACCAAAGAGGCCAAGGACTGCCAGCAACACCAGAGGCCATGAGAGATGCCCAGGGAGGTTTTTCCCTCACAACTCCCAGAAGGAACCAGCCCTGCCAACATCTGAATTTCAGACTTCTGGCCTCCAGAATGGTGAGAGAATCAATATCTGTCATTTTTGAGGCACCAAGAGTGTAGTGATTTGTTACAGTAGCTCTGGGGAACTAATGCAGCATGTGAATATGTGATGTCCTACAAGGAGCCCAGTGTGGGCTGGTGCTCTCTGCATCCCTGCGCAAATGAGGTCAGGGGCACAGCCTCAGCTTCCCATGGAGGTACCGTCTTTACAGATGGGGCAAGATCCTCCCCAGGCATGCTCCTGGGTCTGCAGAGGCCACCCTGGCTGGGTCCCACGCAGAGAGGATCTCTGAAAGCACCTGGGCGGTGTGGGGCTCAGCCTGAGCAGCTCAGCCACAGCCATGAGGACTGGCCCACGTGTTCAGGTCACAAGATCCATTAGGGCTGGGTGAGGGGAGAAGCCTCTGACTTTTCTTTCTATTTTGCTTCTGTTGGGATTGCACTGAAGTCTGTGGGGAACTAGATCTATTTGCTGGGTGAGGAACCTTGCACTTCCAAGAACCAGCATTTCCTATACTTTTGGCTCATTCCACCTTCAAAAATGTTTGCCAAATCTACATATCACTTGTGTTTTTTAAAAAGCAGTTTTATAACACTCCCTAAAATGAAAAGCCAGAATCACCTGCCAAGAATAAAAAGTAAAAGCACTAACATGTAAATATTTACCTGTTTTCTGTCTACATATCCGGGAGAAGGTGATTGGTAAATTGAAGCAGGATCAACACTATTCTGATAGATACTCAGATACTCAGATCAATGCTACTCAGATAACTTTTGTGAACAGAACTGCTTTGAAAGCACCTGGAAAATATTAAGTAACAATACAAAAGAAGGTTATTATTATAAACTTTATTACTGCACTGCTGTGAGGATTCTCAGACCACCACAGAACCACCTGTTTGGCACAACATTCTGTGGACAGAAAATTCCAGAATGGGATAAATCAAATTAGCTTTTAAATACTTATGTGCCACTCACATTTAAAAGAGCGGATGCTGGCATTTCAAGTCTGAGAAAATTAACCGTACGGACATCTGCCATCTGTATGACCTTGCTTAAGTGTCACTTTATCACCCCTGATAATAACTGGTGATGTATCTTGTCTCGACTGGAGAAAATAAATAAGACTACTGGGCTAAGAAGAGATCTTTTCATTGTGCTGGTAAGAGGAGAAATCTGGACACCCAGCCAAAGAACACAGGCTAACCTTTGTTCAGAGACTCGCATGAAGAAGAGGGGAAAGGGCTGCTGGGATAAAGAGATACTTGTGTTTGCAGCGTGCGGGGGCAGGCAGGGAGCCACACTCCCCAGCACAGAGCGAGCCTCTACGGCCCTGAGGCTTGACGCAAGCAAGTGTGTCTATTCGGGTCTAATATTGCCTTTCTGGAGTTGAAGGTGAAGACCCCTCCATGGATGCGATCCCAATATGGAAATGGAGGCATGAAGGCCTAGACTGCCAAGCCAGTCACCCAGCTCGGCATGAACTTTTAAGAGTTCGGCTGTCGTGAGAAGCACCATGAGAGCTGTGCCTGTTTCCTGCCGCCAGCTTTTCCCCTCCAGCTGCCCTTTGCAGGGATAGCGGGCTAAGCAAATGCAGGCTGCTCTGCACAGTAATCTCAGGTTAACTGCAAACAATGACTCCAGTGCATAACAACTCAGAAGAGTATAAAAGACCCGGAATGTAACATTTCTTATAAGGGAAGGGCGAGTAACACCGTCACATAACAGTGAATCTATAGTGACAGTGATGCCGTGGCCAGAAATAGACGGCTCACTTAACCAGGAATTCCTGAAGAGACTTTTTAACCAAGGGATGTTGTTGCTGTTTAGTCGCTTAGCCATGTCCGACTCTTTGCGACCCCATGGACTGTAGCCCACCAGGCTCCTCTGTGCATGGGATTCTCCAGGCAAGAATACTGGAGTGGGTTGGCATTTCCTTCTTCGGGAATCCTCTGGACCCAGGGATAGAGTCAGTTTCTTTTGCATTGGCAGGCAGATTCTTTACCACTGAGCCACCAGGGAAGCCCAATGAAGGAATACATGTATATATACATTTTTAGAAATGTGGGTGGGGATAAGGAATGAGCCACAGAAGAAAACTGTCACTACCCTGTATTCACTTGCTAGAGCTGCTAGCACAGGTTACCTCCAACTGGGCGGTTTAAACAACTGCAATTTATCATCTCACAGCTCTGGAGTCCAGCTGACTAACATCAAGGTGTTAACAGAGTTGCTTCCTTTGAAGATTCTAGCAAAAAATCTGTTTCAGCTCCTCACCTAGATTCTGGTTGCTCCTTGGTGTGTGGCAGTGGAGGTTCAGTCTTCACATGACATTCTCCACGTGTGCATGTCTGTATCCAAATTTCCCCTTTTTATAAGGACACTGGCCATATTGGACTAGGATGACTTCATCTTAGCTAATTACATTTGCCAATAATCCCCACTCCAAGTGAGGTCACTTTCTGAGCTTCTGGGGGTTAGGATTTCAACAGAAATTTTGGAGGGACACAATTCCACCCCTAACACCATCCTAGGCCCGGAGAGGCAAAGGAAGGAGAGATGTGGGAGACCCCGGTTGAAAGCTGGAGCTCAGGAATGTTGCTGTCACTAGTGACACAACAGGGCCTGAAACTACCAAAGCAGGAAGGGGGCCCGAGAAAGAACTATTCTGCCTTTTCTCTCATCCCACTCTCCAGGCACCAAAGCCAATCAGAAGGCAGAGGATGGGGGCCCAGGTGATACAGTTTGGGGAAATCAGCCATTCCTCTGGATAGGGCCGAGAAAGTGGGAGAAAGAAGAAGGGGTAGGCCAGCAGTTACTGAGGCGAACAGAGGGAAACCAGCAAAACGAACGCTCATGTACATGACAGAATCAAGGGATCCAAATGGGTTAGAGAAAGAAGTTGATTGATAAGGATTTTCCAAACTGTAACTTAGGAATCTGTGCATTTAGAAAATCCAGAGAAAATTAAGGTGTGCATTCTCTCCCAAGAAAGATACCCATTTGAAAGTATCTTCTCTTTAACTGAAAAGGCAGATCAGAGTTGAAGGTTCACATTTCAACAGAAAAAAGTAAAGGCCCCCGGAGAAAACATCTCCCTGGGTGCACATGCAGAAGACTTCCCTCAAAGCCTCCTCTGATTATCTTGTCACGTCCCTCTGTCCTCCTGACACCTGAGTCACTGGAAGTCCCTTCATCCTGTACTCTGTCAATCCCGTATCTCCATTTCTCTTCTCATCACCTGTTTCAGGACCTCCTTACTTCTCCCTGCAGCCACCCCATCAGGCTCAGTCTCCCAGGCTTGGTTTCCCACAGTCCATCCTGCACCCTGCAGGCTGAACAGTAAATTCTTTACAATCTGGCCCCTGTCTGCACTTCAGGCCTCATCTCCCCCTTATCCATGTCCCATCCTCCCCTATGGCTCTCCAATAAAACTAACCCACTCTGCCAGGAAAAATGCGAAAAATTTTGAAACAGGTCAAAAATAGATTACTGGATGTTCTGTCTGGTGCAGCCTACTGGGTTATCGTTATCTTTTCTGGTTTTGAGCTATTTTATTTCTGTTGAGTTGTAGACTATTTTATGTTTTATTTCTGTAAGTCATACACTAGTGAAAGTGATATAAGTGATTCTTGGCCATGGAACTGCAAATTGTATCCCTGGAGATGCAATAGATTATTGCCCTGTGGTATTGAACCGTTTTGCATCCATTCTTAACATCTTTTCATCATTCCTGATCATTTATAGATGAATGTTGCTTGAATTCTCCTTTGAACCATTTATAACATCACATTGATTTTCTCATTAATTAAATGAGTTCAATAAAACCTTTGACAGGTGCTCAATTTATAAATCTATGAGTCAAATTTTATCCTTTTAAATTTTTTATCTTTTAAGAACTCCTAGGGTTCTCTGATTGGGCCACACTCTTTCCTGCCTCCCTTTGTACAAACTGCTGACACTGTTCAGAATGCTCTTCCCCAGCTTTGTCTACCTGGTGAACTCCTAGTCATCCTTCAATACTCAGCTAAAGGTTGCCTCTTCTGTGAAGTCTTTCCTGGTTACCCAATGGATACTCCTGAGTTCAGTGGTACTTTGTACCTGCCTGTATTTCCAAGTTTGATATATGTGCCAATATCTGCTTTCCACACTAGTTCTGAAATTCCTATAGATAAGGACCATATTCTACTCATCTAGAATATGAGTATTTATGCTCCACTTGCCTGGGACAGAGTAGGCACTTAACAATATTTTATTGTTCAGTTGCTCAGTCATGTCCGACTCTTTGAGACCCCATGGACTGCAGCACGCCAGGCTTCCCCATCCTTCATCATCTCCCGGAGCTTGCTCAAACTCATGTCCATCCAGTCGGTAATGCCATCCAACTATCTCATCCTCTGTCGTCCCCTTCTCCTCCTGCCTTCAATCTTTCCCAGCATCAGGGTCTTTTCTAATGTGTCAGCTCTTCACATCAGGTGGCCAAAGTATTGGAGCTTCAGCTTCAACACCAGTTCCTCCAATGAATATTCAGGATTGATTTCCTTTAGGATGGACTAGTTTGATCTCCCTGCAGTCCAAGGGACTCTCAAGAGTCTTCTCCCACACTGCAAATCAAAAGCATCAATTCTGCGCTCAGCTTTCTTTATAGTCCAACTCTCACATCCATACATGACCACTGGAGAAACCATAGCCTTGACTAGACAGACCTTTGTTGGCAAAGTAATGTCTCTGCTTTTTAATATTCTGTCTAGGTTGGTCATAACTTTTCTTCCAAGGAGTAAGTGTCTTTTAATTTCATGGCTGCAGTCACCATCTGCAGTGATTTTGGAGCCCAAGAAAATAAAGTCTTCACTGTTTCCATTGTTTCCCCGTCTATTTGCCAAGAAGTGATGGGACCGGATGCCTTGATCTTAGTATTTTGAATGTTGAGTTTTAAGCCAGCTTTTTCACTCTCCTCTTTCACCTTCATCAAGAGGCTCTTTAGTTCCTCTTTACTTTCTGCCATAAGGGTGGTATCACCTGCATTTCTGAGATTATTGATATTTCTCCCAGCAATCTTGATTCCAGTTTACTGAATACTTATTCAGTACCTTTACCTGGGTGTCCTTTTAATCTTCACAATGACCTTATGAAGTAGGTAATATTCGTCTCCCTTTTATGGGTGAAGAAATTGAACTTAGACAGGGTAACTGTGGAATTGCCTGGGATTACACAGCTTTGGGAGAATCTGACCAAGTAGCTGTGCCTCATGATTGAATATTCTTAACTACAATGTTGTACTGTTTGTTAATTCAGCAAGTCTATGGCCCTCAGGCCCTCCTGAAGTTATACGTAAACAGAAGAGCCATGACTTAGAAAATGAAGTGTTGACTTCTGAGTTTTTGTTGTTTTTTTTTTTTTAATCAAGAGATATTTTAACCAGCTTGGGACAATGAAGAGCAAAATGATTTCCAATGCCTTAACTTCTCTCTCCTAATAAATTAGTCAAAACATATTAACCAAGGAGAATTGGCTATCCAGATGAATTCCTGGTTATTATTACACACTGCAGCTTAAATGAAAATTGCCCTTTTGGGCTCACATGCACAGCACAGCACTTGGCACACACAGGTGCCCAGCAGGGAATATCCACCTATGGGTGCGTTGCACAGGCATGTTCACAATGCAGGGGCCAGCTGTCCGGGGAGCAGCCCAGGGAGCCCCACCCCTAGTTCTCCTGGCACATCTCTGCTGGTCAGCCTGCTCCCACCAAGGGCACTTCTACTATCAGGGCTGCCTCTGGGATTTGGAGTTGACAGAAGCCTCTGGAGCATTTTTTAAAATTTAAAATTGCTCAACTTTGCTGAGCCAGTGAAGAGTGAAATAAAGACTGCTTCACCACCTGGGTAAGTGCCAAGCCTCCTTCCTTAAGGTGACCCGGGCAATCTGACCTCCACTCTCAGGGTTGAGGCAAGCAGAGTGCATTGCCATAACAAGGGAAATGACAGGAAAGGCCGTGCTGGGCTTTGATTACCTGGAGTGGTGTGATTACAGTACCTTTGATGTTGATAATCCGCCTGAGGGCCCTTCATCTCAGTGCCTGTCCTTGGAAGTTTGGGCTCAGGCAAACCAGGGTAATCACCTTCAGCTCCAGATTGTGCCGGGGGGCCAGACTGCAATGAGTCTTGGGGAGCAGCGAGGCCAGGCGGCTGCAGCTGCATTTCCCCCCAGTGCCAGGAAAGGTTCTAATTCAAAAACAAATGTATTTATCACTCCCAACCGCTCCACAGGGCAGGGCATCCTGCCTCTGGGTGGAGTGTCAGTATGCAGTGGGAACAGTGGCAGGCGGCCAGCGGAAATTTCACATTTCACCAAGGTTCCTGCCACTCTGCAGTGGTCCTGCAGACCCAGCATCACCCAGTGGAGAGAGTCCAGCCTCCCAGCCAGCCCTGGAGACACAGGCACCAGGCCAGAGCCGGGCCCTCAAACCGCAAGCCAGCCAACCCCTGCCACTGGAGGCCGGGCCCTGAGACTCAGCCATCCCCACCTGGTGACTAAGGTTCTTTCTAAGCCAGGAGTGTGGGCCAATGGGGAAATCCATCAGGAGCAGGCAAGGGGCAGTCTGTCTGGATCCCCACGACATACGTGTGTGAGCACCCTGTGTAAGAAGCCCAAGGCTTCTTCTGCTTTAAGACAAGGTTGCCTTTAGCTGGGGGGGCCGTCAGGCCGCCTGGACAGCGTCCAGAGAGAAGGAAAGGAACTGCAGACAGTTGCAGGTCTCCAACGCGCCTGCCTCCAGGCTGCTGCCCGGTCCAGACTCCGCCAATCCAGGTTTTACCACTGCTGGTGATCTTTCCACCACAGACTAGAGTTTGTCTCTCTCCAACTGGACACTGTCCTGGAAGAAGTGCACACCCTCTGGTGCCATACCCGGTTCTTCCTGGACCCACCTGTCCCTTCTCAACACTCTCTCCTTCAGGTGCCTCACTCACCAGCCCCCAACTCTGTGAGCAGGCCATGCACTATCATAGCCCCCTAAATAGCCTTTAACTTTTGCTGCTTATGTTCAGGCCAGCTCCCATGTCATCTCCTAGGTGAGGGCTCTCCTGCATTTTCTACCCACATCCGCACAGAACTCATAGTCCTTCATAGCTGTGCATACCTACCCCTAGAGTAACAGTAAACCACACTGGAGCTGATTCACTGATTACAAGTCCACCCCTCTGATTATGAGTGCAATCCAAGTAAGGGCTCCTTTTGCATTCATCTTTTCTCTGTGAGTGATTAGTACAGCCCCTGGCACATAGTAGGTGCCAGTAAGTGGAAAGAATGAATGAGCAGATGTCCAAAATCATCCTTTTTCCTTGGAGAATCTTTTTGCTTAGGAGGATATAATCCAATTCTGAGCCATCTAGGGGCCAAGGGACATTTATGTGTGGAAAACTGGACAAATTCTGCCTTCCCCCCAAGCCTAGAGAAAGCCCAAGGCAAAGAAAGCAACGTGCAGACTAACCACTTCATGATAAGTGTACTCTCAGATGCTAACAATTTTACTGCCTGTTAAAAGCAAAGCAGAGGATGAGGTGGTTGGATGGCATCCCCAACTCGAGGGACATGAGTTTGAGCAAGCTCCTGCAGTTGGTGATGGACAGGTAAGCCTGGAGCGCTGCAGTCCATGGGGTTGCAAAGAGTCGGACATGACTGAGCGATTGAACTGAACTGAAGAGCCAAGCCAAGCCACACACAGAAGTGAAACTTCCTGAACATCCCCCACCAAGCATTAGTTGACTGCCCTGCTGGAATTTTGATGACAATACTAGGCATCTGGGTAAAGGCACACTGTGCGAGAACAGAGGGATTCTGACGATGCTTTTAGGTATAAATCTTCTGCCTTTCACTTCTGCAGGCATGGCATCCTGAGAGAAGGGGAAATGGTACAGTGTCCTTGGTTTATGATCTGAGCTGTCCCATTCTTACAAAATTCTGAACTCTCTGTGTCAGAACTGTCCATCTCTTTAGATTCTTTGGCTTTAAAAATGATTATCATTATTATTATTCTTATTAAGATAGTTGTTGAGACTCACCTCCTCTAAAAACAAAACAGGCTAAAATCTGAAGCAAATATTCCAACTTTACTAAAAGTAAAATTTATAATTTCAATATTCTGATCAAGGTCCAATTAAACAGAACAAATAAGCTAACGTTTGTACTGGGCATTACACACACAAAGCCTTTTCATATACATAATCTCATTGATAAGAGTTGTTTTAACTCATCAGTTCCACACTTGGCAAAGGGGCAAAAAAATTTTTTTTTTTTTTTAGGGGCAAAAATTTAAGTACTTTCTCCTAACCACCAATATTGCTGAGGGTCTCCCCTCACTCCATTGCCCACCCCAGCTGGAAAGGAAAACAAATACCCTTTCATCTCTAACACCTCCAATCCCATTTCCAGGACAAGGGAGTCATAGCTCTACGGTGCAGAAAGAAGCAGAGTGCCCCTTCCTCACATTCTGATCCACTCTCCTTCTTTAGCCTGTCCCTCTCCATTCCCCACCCCCACTCAGCTACAGCCTTGCTGAACCACTCACAGTTCCAGGAATGCACCACACCCATCACCTCCCACAATCCTCACCATCTCTACACCTCACTCCTACTCAGCTTCTGAGTCTTAATTAGATAGCACCTCCTCCTGGAAGCCTTCTGCTAGCTCCCAAGGCTGAATAAGGGCTCTTTCAGTCTGTTCCTGTCCCTCTCCTTATCCCAACATTAATCATATTACCTTATGATCATCAATTACTTGTTTTTCTCGTTAGATGACATTATCCAATAGTCATAATGCCAGCTACACACATAATGAAAATTTTCTAGCAGCCTCATTAAAAAAAAATAAAAATAGGTGAAAATAATTTAATAGTAAATTTTATTTAACCTAATATATCAAAAATAATATGATTTCAACATGTAGCCAGTATAAAACAATAGTTAATGAGATATTTTATAGGCGCTTCTTTTCTTACAAAGCTTTGCCGGCTGGTGTGTATTTTACAGCATATCTCCATTTGAGCATTTCAAGTGCCCGATAGCCACCTGAGGCTGGTGGCTACCACATGGGACAGCGGGGGTCTAACTTAAACTCCTGGGAGGAAGGCCAGAGTCTCGGCCCCTCACACTCTTAATATCTTGCTCTGTGCTCAGCACACAGTCAGTAATGTGAATGTCCCCATCCACTCGAGTTGCTCTAACAGAAATTCCACAGACTGGTGATTGAAACAACAAATATTTATTTCTCAGAGTTCTGGAAGCTGAGAAGTCCAAGATCAAGACCGGCAGACTTAGTGTCTTGTGACAACCTAATTTCTGGTTAATAGCTGGCCATTCCTGATTCAAAGTTGGCCATCTTTTTACTGTATCCTCACACGGCAGAAGGGATAAAGAAGTTCTCTGGGGTATCTTTTATCCAATTCATGAGGGCTCTACCTCTATGACCTAATTACTGCCCCCCAAAGTCCCACCTCCTGATACCATCACATTGGGGGATAGGGTTTAACATATGAATTCTGAGGGACACAAACATTCCATTGATCACAGTGAACAGTGTCTATGAATGACTTCGTCCCCCCAAAAGGGAGGATGGGTGTACGAGTGCCTCCCTGTGGCCCAGAGAAACGGGTGTCTATAATATAAGGTGCAAGTTAGCACATGGTTGGTTTAGTTGCTAAGTCATGTCCGACTCTTGCGACCCCATGGACTGGGAACCTACCAGGCTTCTCTGTCAATGGGATTCTCCAGGCTAGAATACTGGAGTGGGTTGCCATTTCTTTCTCCAGGGGATCCTCCCAACCCAGGAATCAAACCTAGGTCTCCTGCATTGCAGGAAGATTCTTTACCAGCTGAGCCACAAGGGAAGCCCTAGCACGTGGGGCTTAGTCAAAATTCTGTTCCCGTGAAAGTCCCCTAATAAAAGAAAAGTGGCCAGATTATGGGCTGATCACATCATGTTTCAAGCCTTACTCAAATGACAGAAATACCGGTTCAACAAAGCAAACTGATCAGCCCCTTGGAATTTAGGGCAATGTAATTTAACCTTCCTGTAAGATTGAAACCAAAATGGAAACGCAGCATCTCCAGGAGACTTCCTTGAAATGGCTCAGCCAGAAACGTTCTCTGCCACGGGACCAGAAGACAGGAAAGCAGCCCAAGGCTGCAGAGGAAGGACAAGTGTGGAATTATCTGAGTCCTACCCACTCTTTGTTTCCAGATTCCTAGAGTTTTTATCCTAAAAGCTGATACTTTTAAAAGTGCTTTTTGGAAACAGCAAAGCCCTGGTGCCAGGAAAAACAATGACATCAGCCCCAAACCCTAGAGAAGAACCCTAGAGAAACCGTCAGGAAGACCTCAAGGACGCAGGAGGAGGTGACACTGCACAGCTGAGGATGTCTGTTTCTGCTCTGCCCAGTCAGATGGTTCTGGATTCCTGAATACACGCATGCCAGGGGCTTCCCAGGTGGCGCTAGTGGTAAAGAACCTGCCTGCCAATGCAGGAGAACTAAGAGGCGCTGGTTCAGTCCCTGGGTCGGGGAAGACCCCCCGGAGGAGGAAATGGCAACCCACTCCAGTGTTCTTGCCTGGAAAATCCCATGGACAGAGGAGCCTGGTGGGCTACAGTCCATGGGGTCACGAAGAGTCAGACATGACTAGACTTAGCACAGGACTCCTGATACAACAGCTGCTAAACCCGCAGTTCTTAAATTGGGTGGGCAGGATTAGAATCCTTTAGGGGACTGGTTAAATAACCAGATTGCTGGCCCTCACCCTTCAGAGAGTTTCACTCAGTTGTTTTGAATTGGGTCCCAGGAAATAGGCATTCTTACCAAGTACCTTAGGAAATTCTGATTGGGAGTTCCACACTTTGAGAAAAACAACCCTGAATAATCAATTCACTTTTCTCTCACCTCTCCTTTCTAAACACCCTGAAAGCTTCTAGGACACAAGTACAGCCGTGTGGTTCCCACACTACCTAACAGCTCCCAGCTGAGAAGGCAAGAGGGCATTGAGATCCAGGCGCCTGGCATGGGGCCGTGCCCACCCAAAGGAACAAGCACTCTTTCTTTGGATAGCATGCATGCCAAGTCACTTTAGCGCATCTGGCTCTTTGCAACCCCAAGGACTGTAGCCCGCCAGGCTCCTCTGTACATGGGGTTCTCCAAGCAAGAATACTGGAGTGGAGTATTTCCTTCTCCAGGGAATCTTCCTGACCCAGCAATCAAACCCACTTCTCATGTCTCCTGCATTGGCAGACAGGTTCTTTACCACTAGTCCCACCTGAGAAGCCCTTCTTTGGATAGAGGCATCTCCAAATGCAAGCCCTCTGCCCCACAGTGGAGCTGGGTCAGCCCAGAGTGGGTATCTTTTCTACTGATTTGTGGCAAAAATACAATATAGGCTAGTGGCAGCTCCAAATCCGTTGTCCAATGTCTTGGACACTGCATCTTCCTCAGACCCCACCAGCTAACAACCTCAACCTGTCATAGTTCTTGAAGGTGGAAACCAGAAGTGGGATTGACGGATCATCATTTTTCTTGTGCATCACTAGCCAGCCAACAGCCAGCGAGGGCCTTCCTGGGCCCTGAGGACGCTGCGGCAGTGTCAGGCCGGGCAGTGGGTCAGCACCTCCCTGAGCGATCCCCACCAGCATCTCTACATGAACGAGGCTTGCACTATTGCCTCACTGTGCCTCTTTCCTGGAAGGGCTCTGCCTCGCTGATTTCACCTCCAGATGACAGATTTCTCCTGGGCTTAGTGATTATTAAATCGGAATGATGGCTCCGTGGGAATGACTCCTGTACACATATCCAGGTTACCTGGCTTTCCAAGGGAGCGGGCTGCTGAATGGGATGGACGCCCAAGTGAATATATTTCTACAAATTCTCTTTTCACTCTTCAATTCTCCCCCAACTTTTAAAATTTTCTGAACTGGATGAATACTTTATGACACCGTATGCCTGTCAAGGCAGAAAAGAGCAGGTCACTGGACGTGCTGTGAATCTCAGATGCAACCTGGGTGAAGTGAAAGAGGACTCCTTCCAGCTGCCAACAGTGAGGAAATGCAGTCTGGGCTGGGCTGGGAACTCTAGCCCTGCTACAATCTGGCTAATCGCTACTGGGCAGACAGACAAAGGACAGGTAAGCATTTGCAGCCTAGAGAGAAAAAGCATCTGAAAATGATTGAAGAATTTAGAAAAAAGACAGCTGGAATCTGAACCTACCTCTTTTTGTTCAGGGGACAGTTATGAGGTACCTCTTCCCATCATGTCACAAGCACTGATTGTCCTAAGTCCAGGGAGACCCAGGTCCCTCAAAGAGCTCACTCGCAGAAGAGAAGGTGGTGTAGGTATAAACACATATTTACAAGAAACTGTGGTCGATAGCAAGAAAGAGAGAGGCACCACCAAGCACCGTGGGCACCCAAGAAGGAAGGCGCCAAAGGGTGTCAGCAGTGCCCTGAGTGGAACATGGGGAAGAGCCAAGAGAGGAGCACGTGCAAAGGCCAAGGTGCGCTGAGCTCACGTCACCAGGGAAGACAGCGAACAGCCACGCCTGCCCGCTGAAGCGCATGGCGAAGGACGGGAGTGGCTGGGAACAAGGCGGGCAGCCCACTGAGGCTGGTCGAGCCCCTGCATCATGTCCTTAAGGATCTGGAATTTCTCCAGGAGGATTCCTTGAAGGTTTTCGTTTTTGCATTTTAAGCAGGGAAGTAACCAAGATCAAACCGATGTTCTTCTTTGCTTTCCTACTTGCTCATTTAAACAAACTAGTTTTGAAAAGTAATTTGTGCACGTCAGCAAAACTCAAACTCTCCCAAAAGCTGCACAGAAGGCAAACCTCCTTTCTACCCAAACTCTGAGTCTTCGTAACCCATGAGCAACCTCTGTCTCTAGTTCTGTGTATATCTTATACCAGAAATATCATACACAAGTATATTCAGAAAGGATTAGATTGTTGGGCACAAATCCACTCAGCCCAGAGAACGAGTCCACTACACCCTTGCCTGCCAAGTTGCTCCCTTGCATGGGCTGGATATACCAGAGGGGGCATCTATTCCTAACTTGTTTAAAGGTTGCATGGGCTGACCAAGACTGTTTATACACATGATACACACACACACACACACACACACACACACACACAGAGGCACTCACTCATTCTCACATCTTTTATTTATGTAGAAGGAACCATGAATTCTATATTCATTGTGTAATACCTTCATTTTGGTATTTTGGTCACCTGATGCTAACAGCTGACTCATTGGAAAAGTCCCTGATGCTGGGAAAGATTGAAGGCAGAAGGAGAAGAGGGTGTCAGAGGATGAGAGGGCTGGATGGCAACACCAGTGCAATGGACATGAACTTGGGCAAATTCCAGGAGATGGTGAGGGACAGAAGGCCTGGCGTGCTGCAGTCCATGGGGTCGCAAAGAGTCGGACATGACTGGGCCACTGAACAACAACACCTTCATTTACAGAGCACCACAGACAGAAATCCACCTGGACAAAAGTAGGCTCTGAGCATTCTTTAGTGCCTAGCATCCTTATGGTAGCAAATGAATGCTTACCTCAAAGCAGCTGAAATAAGAACCAGAAGGCAAAGGGCACTCACCCAGCTTCAGCACGTCACCAGCTGGACTTCAGTAGGCTCCGTTCTCCAGCCACACTCCCTTGGCTTAGCTCCTGCTTCAGGGTCTGGCTTCAGGTCTTGTGGAAGCTCCAGGCTTTCTCCCAACTGCAGCTGCTCCAAGTCTCATATTCATCCTGATTGGATAAGATTTTATTTCCCATGAAACAGTCCTGAGGCCAGGGAAACATGATGGACTGACTGGCTTCCACCAACCGGGCCTACCCCTAGAGATGGGACAGGGATCAACACCAAGCAATCATTAGAAGGGACAAAAGGGAATGGATTTTTGAGTAAACCAGCAAACGGTCCTTACAAAGTCCATCATCCAGTTACCATCATCCATTTCCATAGCTCTTACCAACGGTTCTTCAACTTGTTTCTAGTATCTTGCCATTGTAAGCAATGCCACAGTGGACATCCTCACACATATATCTTTGCATGTACAAGGATATCTATAGAATAAATTCCTGGAAGAATTGAATCAAAGGGTGTCTGTTCTTATAACTCTGATAGACATGACCATAGTGCCTTTCAAAGGGGCACCCATTCACACCCACAGCACATCTGAGATGGCTCATTTCCACATATACTGGCCTGTGTGTTGTCAACTTTCTTAGATCTGTACTTAACAAAGTTCAGTTTGACAACCGTGTGGTTAATGGATAGGAAGGGGAATAAGAGTGAGATAAGAAAAGCAGTTACATAATTACAGTAATAAAAAGAAGAGATGATAAGGACTTGAGCCATGAGAACTGCCAAGGGTATTTGAAAGTAGGAGCAGGATTAAGGTATGCATCTTCCAGAACAACGTGGCAGTGGAGAATATAACATTGTGCTGAAAATTTCACACCAAGAAGACTTTGTTTTGACAAAAAGAATATAGAAAGGAAGGAAAAAAGAAGGATGGGAGCAAAAGAGGGAGGAAGGAAAAAGGGAAAGAATGGGAAGGGAAGGAAAGGAAAAGATTCTATTCTTAAAACTTTTCCAGTTGGAAATAATAAATAAGCTAAGTACCAAAGACCTATGTGCTTCCTTGGTGACTCACTGGTAAAGAACTTGCCTGTTAATGCAGGAGATGTGGGTTTGATCCTTGGATCAGGAAGATCCCCTGGAGGAGGCCTTGGGAACCCATTCCAGTATTCTTGCATAGAAAATCCATGGACAGAGGAGCCTGGCGGGCTACAGTTCATGGGCTCACAAACAGTTTAACAGAGATAGAGGAGCCTGGTGGGCTGCAGTCCATGGGGTTGCTAGGAGTCAAACACGAATGAGCGACTTCACTTTCACTTTTCACTTTCCTGCACTGGAGAAGGAAATGGCAACCCACTCCAGTGTTCTTGCCTGGAGAATCCCAGGGATGAGGGAGCCTGGTGGGCTGCCGTCTATGGGGTCACACAGAGTCAGACACGACTGAAGTGACTTAGCAGCAGCAGTAGTGACCAGCCAACAACAACCAAAAGCCTTAACACAGACTCTACGTTGAGAATTTGGGTCAAACACACTCAGATCTCAAAAGCAGACAGACCTAGAGATGGAATAATGTGTCATCAGGGCACACATTAAATAGCGCTCGAAAAGCACATTCTGCAAATTCTTAAAGTCTACAGTGTGAGACAACATGACAATACTGGTCTCATTAAAGCAGAATAAAGCACTGAATCCTAGGGACTGCTGTTCCACTCTAGAAAAACCTTTCCTCTCTGGGTCCGCCCCTTGAAGTCGGTAGACGGGAGAGTGCTCAGCTGACACCCGAATCCTTTGTACACCGTAGGCCCTGCAGCAAATGCTGGCAGTGGTCTAAGATCAACCCCCAACATCTTTCCCTGGCTTCAGAATGACTCTTAACAAATTCTTGATTATGTTTAAAATCTTCTCATGAATATAACTGCATATGAATGCACTTTGCAACCGAGGCCCATAAAAACCCTCTGCGTTGCTCACATTTCTCAGAACAGCTAAAATTATTTCTCCACTGGGTGCAGTGACAAGGGAAAAGAAGTATTTCTTGGTCCAAATCCCCTGACACTGTAGCTACCCACCCAGTCCTGCTTTTCTCACTGTCTGAACCAACCATCCTGCAATCTTTCTTTCCTACAAAATTCTTGAAGGAGAAAACAAAAAGGAGAACATTTTTGAAATAGTTGCAAAGGTTGGGGAGAAGAAAGCAAACATATTTTTTGGAGGTTTAACGTGCCCATGGGAAAGAGGGTCAGATAAACAAGGTAGGGTGTGGTGAGGGGTTAGTGCTGGGTAGAACAGTACAGGTCATATAATGCTATATCTGGAGAAAGTCCTTGGAGGAGGAACCAGGAACTTTGCAGGCCTGAACATCACAGCTAATGCGGTTCACCAGGTACTTGGAAGCCAGGTGGGCATCCACTGCACCCCTTGGGGCAGGGCCACGTGCTTGATCCCTGCCCAGCGCTTGTATATTCTGCAGCCACCTCCCCTCCGCTCAGCGGGAACTCTCTCCAGCAAAGTCTGGGTCTACCTCGGTGTTCCTTATTTCCCAGTGTAGGCATATAATTGGTGCGTCTTTGCCAGGATGCCAAAAAGCCCAGAGTCCAGAGAATTCCCTGAGCCCTCAAACCCACACTGGCCAAGCCCCTCAGTGTAGCCTGGAGCCCTGGGTATTGACTGAGCAGGAGGCAGTAACCCCTAGTAGCAAGGAAGATCTCTAGGCAGGAGAAGGTTTTTCCCTCAAAGCCCTTACTGCAGCCAGGTTGAAAAGCCAGCTCTGGAATGTCATGTCCCTGGCCACACTCCCAGTCCCATCCCCTATTTCTGTCTGGCACTTTCGCAAGGATGCAAGGATGGAAAGACCTGCCTCCTCGGTGATGCTCCCGCTTGACCCCCACCCACAAGAGGATCTCGCTCAATCTTCAGTCAATCCCTGCTATCCATAATCGTCACTGCAGGAACTGTCTCCTCAGCAAGAGTCCCCACTGGACACCCACAGGTCTCCCCAAAGCGGGGAGTGTGGTGCAGGGACACACGGGAGACACCCGGCCATTGAATCAGGCCATGCTATTTCATCTCCCCACCATGCAATTCTGGAAAGAATCTGATGTTTCTTGCAGCTGAGAGCCTAAAGGGTGATAAAATCATCTATTTACTGTCAATCGAGTCACCTTGCAGGCCCCACAGAGTCCTACTCTGTGACTAAGTTTCACTTCGCAGGCCCACGGAGTTGCGCTCTGACGGTGAGTAAGTTCCTACTTCCTCAGGGTCCCTCCCTCCTTCCTTCCACCCTCTGCCTCTGCCCGCCCGCCCCCCTACCCCCACCGCTA
>SJYQ01029897.1:113166-130604 GCA_006410935.1 Redunca redunca
GCTAGCCTCCCCAGAGCCTGGAGCTATGAGGCCTCTGGAGCCTGCCCTTCATTCTAGAAAAAAAAAAAGGCATGAATTCTTTTTTCCAAATGGGGCCTTCCTTAGGTAAACTTCTCTCTTGCTATTATTAAAAACCTTGCATAGTATACTTCTGATGTATTTTTTGCTTTAAAAACCCCTTCCACCAAGGATAGGGGTGAGGTGGAATAAAGTGAGTGAAGAGACAGACAGTTTTGCCGTAAAGAAGCAAATTTCTTCCTCTGAGAAATTATTTTAGATGCCTGAAAGAGCTAATGGCATTCCCTAATGGCACCAGGTGTGCCAGGAGGCAGCCCTCCGAGAGGTGGAGCCCACAGCTGACCCTGAGTCCAGGCAGGGCAGGAACGTGGGTATAGCCTGTGCCCTCCTTGGCACTGCGGTGGGAGGCAATTTGTAGACAGCCACTTGAATTCCATCAGGGCCAATGAGCCCCTTGCCGAAATCATGCTTTCCCTTTCCTTACAAAGCTGTTTCCTCAGTGAGTTCAGGGAGGAAACCCCTGAGTAAACAGAGAGCACGAGGCTGGCCCCAGGGTTTCTCCAGGGACGCAGCCCCAGGCGAAGCCCACTTCCAGTCTTCCTGCCGGCCCCTAGCCCATCACAACTGTTGTCCCATAACGTTGTTGCTTTCAACTCCATTTGCTTCAGCGTCTGAAGGGAAAGCTTACAGCAAGCGGGGGAAATCTCGAGGCAGACATCTGCTGAAGGCCCTGAAGCCCTAGGCCCCACCCTGCCAGCGGGCCCACCCTCACCCCACCCACGGCTGCAGAACAATGGCTCCAATTAAGCCAGGGAACTCCACAGGCTTCCAAGTTGGCTAGTTTTCAGCATCTGTGTGGTTCGGGGGCCTCACCTTGTGTCTAGGGGTGGAGATGAGTAAGAAGTAGCCCATGTGAGACCACAGAGGCATGGATACAGTAGTTCCCCCCATTTTATAGGTGGAAGCCTAAGGCTCAGGGGTCGGTAGCTGAGGACTGACAGGACCAGAGGTCTAGTCCAAGGCTGTCCAGTTGGAAATCCCACATCTTAACCAGAACCCTTTATCCGTCGTGGGCTGGTACTGACTGGGGCCAGGGCCACAAAGCAGGCTTACCATCTGGACAGGAAAGCCCTCGATGTACTGCCAAGCTCAAAGGCTGGCTCAAGAAATACGTGGGCTGACCTCAGGAGGGGGGCCAAGGAAAGCGGGTTTTGGCAGTAGCAGAAGACTGTCCTTGGCCAGTATTATCATTGCTATTTGGTCCAAAAACTCAAGAAACAGCAGATAATCTCCACCATTTACTTACTGGTACAATCTTGAGCAATTTATCCAATCTCTGTGTGCCTCAATTTTCTCATCTGTAAAATGGGAATAATAAGAGCCCCAACCTCATATGGTGGTTGTGAGGATTAAGAGACTTAATGTGTGCAAACCACCTTAGAACGATGCCTGGCCCATGGAAAACACTGTATATTACTGATAGTATCATCGTCATCATACTCCACTTCATCACCATCAGCATCACCATCATCTTGGTCTGATACCTCCCCAACTTCTCTCCAGGCAGAATCAAGCACTCCTGCCCATTACTCCCACAGTCTTTACCGACACCTTGATGACAGTCCTCATCACTTTGTATCAATGCCTCTAATCCGAGCAGGAATTTTGACTTTCCACCTCTGTATCTTCAGAGCCTTCTACAGTGTCTGGCACATAATGGATATGCAGTAAATGTGTGTCAAATGAATGAAAAATGGTGCTTGATTCCAAAAATAACTTTCAGATAAATCACAAAGGGTATCTGATTTTCATAAGATTTTAAAATATGCCTTAGATCATGCCTTAGAAATCAGAACGTCATAATGAGGTAAGAAAATTGAAAGGGCTTTCCAGGGTGGCATGTCAGACATGCGTAAGACATTTTCACTGTTACGATTGTTCTATCAAATCAAAGAAACAAATCCCATGTAAGGCAATGAGTGCCCCTGATGCCCTAAAGACCCCTCCCTATTCAGCATTTGAGGACTCAGAAACAGGCAGTCCAAGGAGTAACCCCATGAGTCTTGCCACAAGTAAAAAAAATTTCCAAGGAATCAGCATTCTGTGGAATATCTTTAAATGAACTTTCAAAGAGATTCCAAAAATAGATTCGTGAAACACTGACTGAGCACCTACCTCCTTTGTGCCAGATACTGCAATGACACGTACAAGAAGACATGATGTATAGAAGGGGGAACAAACACGTGAATAGAGAATTTATGTATAGGAGTGGTATGAAGGGGCAAGCCCAGCATGCTCAGAAAGTACAGAGGAGGGGAACACTTGGAGGCACTGGGGATTTCTAAATGGCTGTAGAGACGGATCTTGGAAAATGGATGCATTTTTAGGTTCTTTCCAGGGCAGCTGTGGTTCAGAAATACCAAGGACTGCTAAACACATCGCTGCACATTCTAAGAAGGTGACACTACCACACTTATAACCCACATTTAAGGTGCCAGCAAGAAAGGGCCCTCCCCTTGGACAGGGGCCTGGGCTCCATGGCCAGCATGGAGCCTCAGGGTGGGGCGCTCCCTCCCACCACCAGAGTCATCTTTGCTCAAACAAAGTCCACGCTGTCCTACTGCTGACGGCTTCCCTGCAGCCCACAAGCCCTCCCCGCCTGGAGTCTGCAAATTATAACTGAACGTCATCCAAGTCACCTTAAAAATGCTCACCACGTCCAGGGTCCCTGGGAGGAGCTCCGTCCTGTCATGCTCTGATGACTCCCTTCCTCAAGTCCAGGCCCGTGCGCCCACTAGTCATCCTGGGTGTGCTCCCGGTTTTCGAGGGGTGGCCACACCTTGCACTTGGATAATTAGTTTTAAGAAGTGAGGAGCAGTGAGAAGTGACACAATAGTGCCTGATCAGGGTGGGTGAGAACCTTTCATTCACCTGGATTGTGCAGCTACATTCTCCAGGCCAGAAAGATGCAGGAGAGAACAGTTCAAGAGCACTCTCAGGTTTGGGACTGAGTCGCCCTCCTTCTAAGGAAAGAATCTTCCAACTCAGACTGTGGCTAGTCAACATGGCTGCTGGGGCACGGCCTTCTCAGAGGGCACTGTCCATCCCTACAGGTGGGACTCTGGAGGCAGATGCTGGCTGGAGGTCTCTTAAGAGGATTACAAGTCAATCATCCCAGTCAGGCTCCTCAGTTTTCAGTAATTACCTTCAAGTGACCTTCCTTTCCCCTTGGAGGCTAGGGGGCCTGTGAAAGGCCTCTCCCCCAGGCCTCCAAGCACCTGGCAATGCAGGTCCCAGGAAGGAAGTCAAGGAAGAGGCTGGGCTGGGAGGAGGAGAAAAAGGAGGAGGAGGAAGAAGAGAAGGAGGAGGAGGAAGAGAAAAAGGAGGAGGAGGAAGAAGAGAAGGAGGAGGAGGAAGTCTTGGCACCTCCTGAGCTGGCTCTGGGCTGAGGACAGTGGCTGTAGAGAGTAGTACATTCTTTTCGCTTACTAAGAAGTGCCCCCAAAGAAATTCCGCACCATGGAGTGCTTGCTGAAGTGGGAAAGGCAAGGAAGGACCTACCAGGAGGCAACAGCTGACAGGAGAGAGCCCTGTGGCAGAGCCACCAGATGTATAAAATGGAAAAAGTGAGAAAATCTATAAAATAGAATAATTTACACTTTGAAATATTTGGTCAGTTCAGGTATTGGGTGATTTTTGCAAATCACAGGACTTTAAAATAATGATACATCTGCTTCTCTCTTATGATATATGCTTATGGCAAAAGTTGCAAAAACACAGAGAAGCATAAAGAAATTATCAAAACCATCAGGAAGCTGGCCACCCAAGAATAACCATAGCTAACATTTGATGTACCACCTCCTTATCCTTTTGAACTATATCTGCCTATCACCTAAGATTTTTGTATAAAAGTCATATAATATCATTGGTATAGATATTTTATTCTCTCACAAATACTTATTGATGGCTTATTGTGTGCTAAGGGATTCAACGATGAGCAAACAGACAAGTCCCTGATGCTCATGGAGCTGACTCTTCTCATGGAAAAACAGACAATAAATAAATAAATACAAAAATATGCCAGATACCAGGAAGCAGTAAGTGCCACAGAGAAACAAACATAAGTCAGGAGAGGAGATAGAAAGGATGGGGTGGCAACGGGTAGGCTGAAAAGTGGGTACTATTTTATATGGGGTAGCCAGGGACAGTATGGCTGACAAGGTGAGCCTCAACCAGAGGCTGAAGAAAGTGAAGAAGCAGCTGTGCGAGTATTTCAGGCAGAGTGAAGAGCAAGGGCAAAGTCCTAGGGCTGCAAACACTGGACACGCTGGAAGAACAGGCATGAGCCAGGGTAGCGGGGCAGAGTACAGGAACAGGAGTTGAGTTGGGGGGAGTCAGCGTATGGAAAGCCTGCAGGTCACTGTATATCCCATTTTGTCTCACTTATTGTGATAGTGGGGCTTCCCTAGTGGCTCATACAGTAAAGAATCCGCCTGCAATGCAGAAGACCTGGGTTCAATCCCAGGGTTGATGACTCCCTGGAAGACGGCTTGGCAACCCACTCCAGTATTCTTGCCTGGAGAATTCCATGGACAGAGGAGCCTGGCAGGCCACAGTCCATGGGGTTGCAAAGAGTCAGACACAACTGAGTGACAAAGCATGCATGAACTGTGATAGTAGGTGAATTCCCCAACTTCATATTTCCTTCAAAAACATAACTCTGTAATGACAATAACATCACACCATATGGACAAGCATAATGTATTCAAATGATATATTTTGTGGCTATTTTTATTATTTTTATGTTACTGATAGTATGATGATTAACACATAAACCTTTGATCAAGTTCATACGATAAATTCCTGGAAGTGTAATTAGTTAAAGAATATAAATATGTAAAAGGTTTTGTGTACACATTGCCAAATTTGCCCAGAAAGGGTCTGATAAGCTATAATTCTATGTATAAGAATTTCCATTTCACTGCTGCATATGACAATTTTTAAAAATCTTTGGCAATTTGATAAATGAAGACCTGTATGACACTGTTACTTTAATGATCATTTACTAGATCATTACTGAAGTTGAAGTTTTCACATGTTTATCTCAAGTTGTCTGATCAGGTCTTTAATCCATTTTTTACTGTTTTTTCTTGTTGATTTGAAAAGTTCTTATATATAAAGGTTCTTATTTGTTGGAGTGTTTTTCTCAGTTCTTAATTATCTTTTGTGTTTGCTTACGGTCTTTTGGGGCTTCCCAGGTGGCCCTGGTGGCAAAGAACCTGCCTGCCAACGCAGGGGACAAACCTAAGAGATGCAGGTTCAATCCCTGGGTCTGGAAGATCCCCTGCAGGAGGGCATGGTAACCTACTCCAGTATTCTTGCCTGAAGAATCCCATGGACAGAGAAACCTGGCGGGTTATAGTTCATTAGGGTCACAAAGAGTTGGACATGACTGTAGCGACTTAACATGGACACAAGGATGGCTTTTTTACTTAAATTTTAAAATTCTTAGGTAATCTAATCTATCAGTGCTTCTTTTATAATTTCATCTTTTGCTTTCTCACAGCAACACTGATAAGTGTTTACCTATATTTTCTTTATCTTAAAAATAATTTCCTTTAAAAAATTCAATCCTATCAATCCTATTGTTTATGTGATAAATACATAACTTTTTTCTACTTAGCCAACCAATTATCATCCTATGACTATGAATTGAGCAGTATAACATTTCCTCATAAATATAAAGCATACATTTATAATGTACAAAATTCATATATATGTGTGTGAAAGCTTACCACAAATATCAGATTTTCTATCTTATATTCTTATATCCATTAATTTGTAAGTCTTCTCTTGAAATAATATCAGATTGATTTACATATTGTAGCATTTTAGTAATTTTGATGTTTGGTAGGAAAAGCATGGGACTTCCCTGATAGCTCAGCGGCTAAAGAATCCACCTGCAATGCAGGAGACCCTGGTTTGATGCAGAAGGAATAGGCTGCCAACTCCAGTATTCTTGGCTTCTGGGTGGCTCAGATGGTAAAGAAGCTGCTTGCAATGCAGAAGACCTGAGTCTGATCCCTGGGTGGGGAAGATCCCCTGGAGAAGGAAATGGCAACCCACTCCAGTGGCCTGGAGAATCCCATGGACAGAAGAGCCTGGCGGGCTACAGTCCATGGGGTTGCAAAGAGTTGGACACGACTGAGCAACTTTCACTTCACTTCACATACCTAGGAAGAAGGGGAAGACGGATACGGTGGACAGCTACCAATACCAGCCAGGATGTGCCCCCTCAAGAAGAAGTTGTGACAAAAGAGGCTGATTAATTAAAAGGAATGTGTCCAATTACACAATGACCAGGTCTGGTGCACTTTGTCCCCAACCTCCATCCCACCCGACACATCACTGTCACTTTTACGATTGCAATGCAGTGGCATATTTGACCACTTCCTCTCCACTCAGAAGCAGATGGAAGATTTATAATGACCAAACTAAACTCATGAACATGCCACTGTTCTCTGCATTTGAAGATAAGGCCACCTTTGGTCCTGTACTCACATAATTGCAGGCTATAGCTTTTAGCATCAAGACTGACACATTTATTCAAGATAAATCTTTCTCTTGGTGGACAACCAGGTTCATCTGTCTGCCACTGCGCCTCCCATCTACACCACACATTGGGAAAATGGCTTGTGGCAGGAATGGTCAGTTGTTCATCAATATCTAGTCTCCCTCCCTAATTATCAGATGATAATTAACCTGGTATTGGCCGTCAGAACAAGACTACACACTTCCCATCTTCCTTTGCAGCTACGTGTGACCAAGGTACTAGGTTCTGGCTAAAGGGATGTGAGCAGAGGGGAACGTACAGCTTCCCAGTCGTGCCCTTAAACAGAAGAAGCATGCCTTCTTTTCCTCCTCTTCCCTTCCTCCTGCTTAGAATGTGGATGTGTGGGTAAGACAGCACTCAGGATGCTAGAGCAAAGAGCAGAAAAACCCTGAGTCTCTGAATGGGTCTCTATAGCACTAAGCACACGCTGCCTACGGCTTTTACATAGAAAAGAAATACACCTCTATTGTGTCTAAGCTGGCTCCCTGTGACAGCAACTGGAATTGTATCTTAATTACTATAGAATTTCAGGAACACTTTCTGGCCACCTGTGAAGTTGTGTGTCGTGGCTGTCCAGGGCACAGTGATGCTGCAACAGCCCCTGTGCACAGGTTTGGGGAATTCATTCTCTCATTCCCTCCCAGCATTTGCTTACTTAGCTCCCAAATGTGTGTAGAGCACCTGCCCTGAGCCCAGCATGGGGCCAGGCTTTAGAGACATAACAATGAACGAGGCAGGGGTTCCATCCCTGAAGTTTGTTTGGAGAAGACTGGTCACATTAAGCAGTACATAAGCGTGAGCTGGTGAAGAAACAGAGAGCTAAGAAATTCCACTCCAAGTAGTTGATATCAAGTCAGAGACCCATACCCAGCTCTCTCAGGGTCTGTAAATAGGTGCACCCTATGCCAAGTCCACAAGCGTAGAGGTGGCTCTGGAAAAGAAATCCTAGGACCATAACTTTTTTCTGTACCCTCTTTTCTTGCCTTTCGTATGAGGGTCTACAAAGTTTAGAGACCCTACCAGAACGCAGTGATACAGACTGTGCTCTAACAGTTTAAAGCTGGCTTCCCAGGTGGTGCAATGGTAAAGAATCCACCAGCTAAGCAGGAGATGCCAGAGATGCGGGTTCGATCCCTGGGTCAGGAAGATCCCCTGGAGCAGGAAATGGCAACTCGTTCCAGTATTCTTGCCTGGGAAATCCCTTAGACCAAGGAAGCTGGTGAGCTACAGTCCACGAGGTCACAAAGACTCAGACACGACTGAGTGTCTGAACACACACACAAAACAAGAATGACTTTAACTGACCCCCAAGAGTACCCCGCTCCCCTCCCCCAACAGTCCCTACCCCCACACCTCTGGTGGCCGCTGCTGTTCTTTCATTCCTGTGGATCAGCCTCATCTCCCACAGCCTCTCACCCGACCTTGCTCCAATCAAACTCAACCTCTGGTTGTGTCCTAAACACACCTTTTGCTTTTTCAGCTTGTGGGCTTTTGTTCAAATTGTCCCTGCCCCTAGAAAGCCCTTCCCCAGGTTGTCTGATGAAATTTCAAATATCATGAGGATTTTTTGATCCCCTGAGCAGAAAGTATTCACATACATATACCTGGACACTTAAGAGAGTCTCCTTGTTCCCAACCAGACTGTAAGCTCCTCAGACCAGAGGCTGTGTCTCTGTGTCTAATGCATCCTGGTGCCGTTAGTGCAAACCTTAGCATGTGGGAGGGGCTTAATATACATCTGTTGGATTTTATTAGGCTGAATTATCTCTCTCGGGGCATGATAATAGAGCAAAAAGGGCACAAAAGGAGGAGCAGGGGCATGGAGACAATGGGCTCACCTTGGCAGTGTAACACTGGTTTCCTCGTAGGTAAAGAATGGATAATAACAATATTCCAGTCTGCTGCAGGGGGAAAGAGTGGACATCTGGAGACAAAGATTTCCTTTGAAGTGAGTGAAGTCAATGTTGCATATAACCCTTCTAGACACATTCCACAGCACAGCCATCCATAGCTCTCTTGCTAGAAAAGAAAGATGCAGATGCTAGTGGACAGCTAGCAGTCTCTGCCACATAAGCAAACTATAAAGGAAATGAATGATAACATTTAACTACATTAACTTAAACATTCTATTCAACAAAGACAACAGAAAGGTTAAAAAGGTAAGCATCAGACAGGAGGAAAATGTTAGCAACATATATGATTGACCAAAGTTAGTATATAGAATCTATGAATTCTTTCAAATCAATAAGAAAAAGAGAAAAAACAGAAAAGTAGGCAAAAGATGTAAACAAGCAGTCCTCAGAAGAAACCCAAATGACCAATACACATGTGAGAAAAATAATCAGCCTCATGAATAATTGTTGTTGTCGTTTATTCTCTAAGTCCTATCCAACTCTTCATGACCCCATCAACTGCAGCACACCAGGCTTCCCTATCCTTCACTATCTCTTGGCGCTTGCTCAAACTCATGTCCATTGAATTGGTGATGCTATCCAACCATCTTATCCTTTGTCACCCGCTTCTCCTCCTGCCTTCATCTTTCCCAGCATCAGGGTCTTTTCCAATGAGTCAGCTCTTCACAACAGGTGGCCAAATTATTGGACCTTCAGCTTCAGCATCAGTTCCTCCAATGAATATTTAGGGTTGATTTTCTTTAGGATTGACTGGTTTGATCTCCTTGGTATCCAAGGGACTCTCAAGAGTCTTCTCCAGCACCACAGTTTGAGAGCATCAGTAATTAGGGAAAGGCAAATTAAAACCATAGATATCATTTCACATCCATCAGCTTTGCATGAAATTTTTAATCTGCAACACTAGAATACAGAGCAAGGGAACTCAATCACTGTTGGAAGTTGTATGAATTAGTGCAGCTGTTTTAGAGAATCTGATGCTATTGGGAAAAGTCAAAGTGTACATATCATATGACCTAACCATTCTACCTTTAGACTGGTGTGCTGGGAAAACTCTTGCACCTGGGCACAAGGAGGCTGTGCAAGGACATTCATAACAACATTGTGTGCAGTAGCAAAACAAAAATATTACAAGCAACCTGAACATTTGTAAACTGGAAAAAGAATAAACAAACTGTGATGTGCTAACACGTGGAACGCTTTATAGTCACTAAAAATAATTAGAGCCGTGCAGATTAATATAGATGGATCTCACAAATATAACTGAACAAAAAGAGAAGGTTGCAGAAGAATCACACAGGATGATGCTACACATAAAGCTTGAGAATACATCCAACAACTCCATATATTGTTTCAGTTCAGTTCAGTTCAGTCGCTCAGTCGTGTCTGACTCTTTGCGACCCCATGAATCGCAGCACGCCAGGCCTCCCTGTCCATCACCAACTCCAGGAGTTCACTCAGACTCACGTCCATTGAGTCAGTGAGGCCATCCAGCCATCTCATCCTCGGTCATCCCCTTCTCCTCCTGCCCCCAATCCCTCCCAGCATCAGAGTCTTTTCCAATGAGTCAATTCTTCACATCAGGTGGCCAAAGTATTGGAGTTTCAGCTTTAGCATCATTCCCTCCAAAGAAATCCCAGGGCTGATCTCCTTCAGAATGGACTGGTTGGATCTCCTTGCAGTCCAAGGGACTCTCAAGAGTCTTCTCCAACACCACAGTTCAAACGCATCGATTCTTCGGCGCTCAGCTTTCTTCACAGTCCAACTCTCACATCCATACATGACTACTGGAAAAATAAGTATACACAAATTTGTGGTGGAAATAGAAAAGAATGCCTGGAAGGATCAACACAAAATTCAGAATGCTAGTTTCCTCAGGGCAGTGGGAAAGGGCTTTCTTGGTGGCTCAGTGGTAGAGAGTCCACCTGCTAATGTAGGAGATGTGGGTTTGATCCCTGGGTTGGGAAGATCCCCTGAAGGAGGAAATGGCAACCCACTCCAGTATTCTTGCCTGGAAAACCCATGGACAGAGGAGCCTGGTGGGCTATAGTCCATGAAGTTGCAAAAACTGAGTGAGGAAACAACAGCAAAGGACAGTGGGACAGGGAAGGAGGAAGATGCAGTCAGGGTGAGTGCCTGGGGGTGTCAGTTAAATTGATTATAGTTTATTTCTTGAAAAGGGAGGGAGGTAGGTACACAAGTACATTTTAATCCTTGTTTTTAACTTTAATCCACTTTTTAATCCTTTTTATATGTCTAAAAATATTTCACAATAAAGTTTTACATCATGTTTTAAGAGAAGGGATTAGTAGCATCAGGACACAAGACAGTCCCATGACCCTGGCCTCCTGGTATTCACATCCTTGTGCAGCGACCTGCCTTAAATGGTGATGTGTGTCTTCTGATACTAGGTTATGACAGACGTTGGAGCTCCTGCCTTGTTCTCTTGATTCACCTACTCTAGGTAAGCCATCTGCCACGCTAGAAGATACTCATGTAGCTCTGTGAAGAGGGGAACAGGGAGAGGAACTTCCCACCAGCAACTTGCACCAACTTGCCAACCACATGTTTGAGCCACCTGGGAGTCCGATCTTCCAGCCTCAGTCAAGGACTGCAGCCCAGGTGACATCTGACTGCATCTGTTTGAGAGACCTGGAGCCAGGAGCACCCAGCCAGGCTGCTCTGCACTCCATACCCACAAAAACTATGAGAAGAAATAAATGATTCTTGTATTCAAGCACTGTGGTTTGGGGTGATCTGTTATGCAGTCATAGATGACTATTGCGGGGTTGTACTGAGTGAGCACCAGGTTCCTTCAGATCTAGGCTTCTTGGATTCCTCCCACCCCTAACTCCATTCATCCAATCACTCAATCACTCAACTACTGTGTAGAAGAAACTTCAAAAGCCTTAGGATCACTTTTAACTCCCTTGGGGATCCAGTCCTGGGCTAGAAACACTCCAAAGAGTTAATAATTCAGATTTAGTAATTTTTAGTTTTACCTAGAAGAGATTCAGTACATGAAAGAGATCCCCCACCCTTAATTTAATGCCACTGTAGAAAACACAAGAAGAGTCTCCAGAGGGAGAGGGTCTTGTGCTTTAACATGGGGTTATATGTTTCCAAGGGGCATCCCAGGGGGCTCAGTGGTAAAGAATCTGCCTGCCAATGCAGGAGACTTAAGAGATTCGGGTTCAATCCCTGGGTCAGGAAGATCTCCTGAAGAAGGAAATGGCTACCCACTCCAGTATTCTTGCCTGGAGAATCCCATGGACAGAGGAGCCTGGCAGGCTACAGTCCATAGGGTCGAAAAGAGTCAGACACGACTGAAGCGACTTGGCACAGCATAGCACATACATTTCCATGAGTATAGATTCTGGGACTGTAGTTGCTTTGAAGCAGTAAAATGCTGGATTGTGTGTTTTAGCATACATATTCCCCTGAAAAGATGTCTTCCACTTGCCACAAATTTACTAGCTACTACATTTTTACTTCTCTGTCTGAACCACATCAGCTACTTCTGATCATTTGCCAGATCAGTATGGTCTAGAAAACACAAAGACTGACCCATAGCCAAATACACTTAAGCATCAGCCAACCAGCAAAGACACATCCTACAAAAATAGAACAAGAGCAAAATTTGAAAGGGGCTGGTTGTGGGTGAATGCGGGTGTGTGCCAGCTCCATGGCTGCAGTTAAATGTGAAGTGCATCCCCATGGATGGATCCCGATGTGACACTATGGGGAAAGAAGCACAGCCTGCTGGGCTTAGAGAAACGCTTAACTGCCAGCAGTGCTCCTTCCCAGTTCACTGTCTCTCCTTAAAGGGGCTTTGCAATTTTGTATTTCCTCGGTATGATGAAAAGTCACTGACCTGGAGTGAGAAGACCTGAGCAAGGGGAGGCTATAATTTAGGCTTCTTTTGTAGAGTCCAGCTAACATAAAGACAACTTAACTGAAAGGAACCCAAAATAACTCACAGGATGGAAAGAAGATCTGAACAGCCAAGCTTTGAGCCATCCTGGGGATCAGGTAACAAGAAGCCACCACTCTTCTCTTTACATGATTTCAACATCTTCCTCCCCCAGGGAGTCTCCTCGAGAGATTCAATTGTCCAGCATAAAGAGTCCAGAGGCCTAGCTAGAGGCTATATGCCCAACCCTGGCGTTGAGGGATGAAAGGGATTGGAAAGATGGGGCAGTGTTGTGATTGAAAGCCCCACCAGAATGCAATGATTAAGGAAAAGTCAGTTTCCTAGAGAAAGGGATGCTGGGCTGGCCAGCAAGAGCTATCCACTCACTGTCTAGCCTTATATGTTCACAGGTCATGCACCTATCAGAGTTGCTTTTAAATCTCTGCAAATGTTAAGTTCTTGCTCATCACCTCTTCTTTAATGTAGAAGCAAGAGCCTTTCCTTCTGACACCCCTGCCCCTCAGAGGCCTGAAAGGAGCTACAGCAACCTTGGGGGCATTAGATCCTGGAGGTCCAGCGCTATGAGCCCCAGTCATGGCTGTCATCAGGCAGGGAAACCAGTCCATGGCTTCCAGAAGAGTTGTCTGAACCAATAATCTGAGGTTTAGAAGAAATGCAACTGCTTGGCCTTTATGGGCGGGGTGTCTCTAAAGTGACCACTTGTGTCTCCCTCATCATCTCTGAGACCCTCCCCTGTATGGAGCATCTGCAGTGTAAGGCAGGATGATACATTTTCCAGCCCTGCCTGCAGCTCAGGCTGCGCCGCCAAGGCAAGTAAAAAAAGGAGTTACAAAGAAATGGTAGCAAATCATTCATCAGGTCACGTGGTGCAAACCGCTTTTCCCTTTTACTCCAAATGCTGTTTCCAGAGCCCTGGCAGACTGACTGACCTCTCTCTCCCACTGGCCTAACTCCATGTCCCCTTTGAGGTCCTCGATTTGTAATTTTTTTTTCTGGTTCTCTCCTCACTGGCTCCATTTCTTCTCAATCACAAATAAAATGTTGGCAAATAGAGGTGAGGAGGAACGAGCATTTTGGAGACAGAATGGGGAAAAGTGGGAGGTTGCTTAGAAAGCCAAACGCAGTCTTGAACAGCCTCGTGGAATCTTCTCTCATCCCTCATCTCAGACATGATCCCTGGGGAACTGAGAACAATGAAGAACCGTGAAGAGCGGTGACCAGATGGGGTCATAGCCCCACCTAGGAATTCCCTTTCGGACCCCTCAGGAACACAGGTGTCCTCCAATGCTCACCCTGCTACCAGAGACCTGTTCAGTGACCCTCCCTCCTCCTCTGGGTCCTGGAGGGGGAATTTTCTTTGTTCCCAGTCCTTAAAATGGTAATGATTTTCCTTTTCATCCCCGAAACTTGCAATGTCGCCAAGGGAGACAAATGCATCAGTGTTAGTAATCCTCAGATGAAAGGTACTTTACACGTGAAAGAATGAGCTTTAATTTCGTCTCTCGGGTATATGGTGAGGATTAATTAGTTAATCTTAGCAAAGTGCTATAATTGGCAGGAGGAATTACCAAAACCCTGGGGAAGGAGTAGCTTCAACTGTAGTCACTTCAAACGGTTCTGCTGTGAACAGCAGCTCAGGCAGGGGCTCTGGCCTCTCAGATGGCACACACTGTCTCACTTTCCAGCAACGCTCTAGACTATACGTGCCTGGTCAGGGGTGAAGAGGTGAAAATAACTTTGGGAGCAGGAGTGAGGGGAGACACTAATGTGCAGAGAAAAGTCAGGACCTGAATCAGTCTCTGATTCTCTTCTCACCATTGACCCTCACCTGAGCCCTGGAGCGTATCTGTGTGAAATGGAGCATGTGGGGCCTGACCCAGCACGGAGCTGCCCCCAGGAGGACAAGGAAGGCTCCCCAGCTCAGGACATGCAGCAGACAGATCCTGAACCTCTCTGGGGCCGCATGTTCTCATTTGTAAGATTAAGAAGGTGAGCCAGATGTCTAGGTACTGTAGACAGTGCCACATGGGCACAGCAATAGCCTGTGCCTATCCAGCACTTCGGGCATGCCAGCCATTCTTCTGCACCTTCACTCCTATTAACTCCATGATCACGGCAGCCCATAAACGTAAGAGGTTATTTTCTCCACCTTTCAGAGGTGGTAATGGTTATATTTGAAGCCAGGTGGTCAGGTCCTACAGCCCACACTTTTTTAAGAAACTTTTATTTGTATACTGGAGTAAAGCTGACGAACGATGTTGTGGTAGTTTCAACTGTAGACAGAGTGATTCAGTTATACATACACACGTATCTATTCCTAAAGGAAATCAGTCCTGAACATTCATTGGAAGGACTGATGCTGAAACTGAAGCACCAATACTTTGGCCACCTGATGCAAAGAACTGATTCACTGGAAAAGACCCTAATGCTGGGAAAGATTAAAGGCAGGAGGAGAAGGGGATGGCAGAAGCGAGACGGTTGGATGGCTTCACCAACTCGATGGACATGAGTTTGAGCAAGCTCCGGGAGTTGGTGATGGACAGGGAAGCCTGCCATGCTGCAGTCCACGCGGTCGTAAAGAGTCGGACGCAACTGAGCAACTGAACTGAACTGAACTGATTCATTTTAAAATTCTTTTCCCAACTATGTTGTTACAGAATATTAGGCAGAGTTCCCTGTGCTATACAGTAGGTCGCTGTTGATTATCTATTTTAAATACAGCAGTGTATACATGTCAATCCCAAGCTCCCTAACTATCCCTTCCCCCAACCCTTCTCCTCTAGTAACCATAAATTCTTTCTTTAAGACTGCGAATTTGTTTCTATTTTGTAAATAAGTTCATTTGTATTATTTTTTTTAGATTCCACATTTGATATTTCTCTTTATCTGACACTTCATTCTGGCTCAGACAGTAAAGCGTCTGTCTGCAATGCAGGAGACCTGGGTTCGATCCCTGGGTCAGGAAGATCCCCTGGAGAAGGAAATGGTAACCCACTCCAGTATTCTTGCCTGGAAAATCCCATAGACCGCGGAGCCTGGTAGTTTACCGTCCATGGGGTCGCAAAGAGTCGGACACAACTGAGCGACTTCACTTCACTTCACTTCATTCAATAATAGCATGTTGCTGCAAATGGCATTATGTCATTCTTTTTAATGACTACTCTTCCACTGTACATAGACACCACATCTTCTTTATCCATTCTTCTGTCAAAGGACATCTAGGCTATTTCTGCATCTTGACTCTTGTAAACAGTGATACAGTGAACACTGGGATGCTTGCAACCTTTCAGAGCATGTTTTTCTCTAGGTATATGCCCAGGAGCTACAACCCACATTTTAAACTATTACATCATGCTGCCTCCTTTCTTACAAATATTCATGAATTTATTTGGTTGTGCTGGCTCTTAGCTGTGGCATGTGGGATCTAGTTCCCTGACCAGGGATTGAACCCAGGCTCCCTGCATTGGGAATGCAGAGTCTTAGCCACTGGACCACCAGGGAAATCCCCATGCTGCCTCCCTAAGGAAAAACCTCTTCATGAATCTCTCTGTTCACGAAGAACCCAGAGTGAGGGGAAAACATTCTAAAAGTACCAAATGTGAAACTCTTGGAGGCGCTCCACAATTTAAGCCTAAACTCACCGAAAGAAACAGCACTGTTATTCTTCCAGGTGTCTGAACTACTGTAGCATATAAAAAGGAGATTGGGAGTACAACAGCTCTCTCCTCTGAGCTTTTAACAGTATTAAAGTGAGTTACATGTTGGTTTTTAAACCTAGATTGTATCCTTAAACTAAAATAACAGTTGTTTAGACAACATCGATGTTTTTGGCAGTCTCTTAGCAAAGCTGGCCAATTATGTGAACCCAAAACACTAAGCTTATCTGGTTTGCAAAAGCCATTTGGAGACTTAAGTGCACTGATATGAGTAGCTTTTCAAGGGAATCTGAAGAAGAAATCTAAGCACGAGACTTTTTATCTGCTCTTGTCTGGCTCCCTATTCTAATACATCAGTCAATGAACGGTTTATATTCGCATGGTGCACTGGGTAGATATGAGGTCCATGGTTGTGTCCCAAAACAGCAATTATTTATGTCAATACCTGACTTTTATTTGCTCTTTTTTTCTCAGTCCAGTTTCCTCTAAAACAAGCAATGCATTTAATAAGCAAACTCTTAGGTGAATTTCTTGCATTTATAATCACTCACTAGAAAGCCTACGCTTTGGCTGTCCTGGGTCGTGAGTCAGGAGCCTGTAGGGTATACAGGGATTCTCTGCGCTGTGCTGTGCTTAGTCGCTCAGTCATGTCCGACTCTTTGCGACTGCATAGACCATAGCCCACCAGGCTCCTCTGTCCATGGGGATTCTCCGGGCAAGAATACTGGAAGGAGTCTCTGGGCTTTGTTAAATCTGATTCTGACTCTGTAGGTCTGGGGTGGGGCTGAGGTCCTACACCTCTAATAATTCCTAGGTGACACTGATGCTGCTGGTCCCCTACTCAGACTAAGAATCTACCTCTTATACCTCAGTGAATAGACAAGAGCAGCAGCTTTGGTGACAACCCAATCTGACTAGGAGTCTTCAGAGGTGGTGCCTTTGTAGCATATTTCAAGGGCTCTGCTTGGTAATGACCTTCCGTTTCCAAAAGAGGAGGGGGGAAAGCCTGCCACCCGAAGTAAGTTACTCCTTCATCTTCTTAATATAGATGAAGAGAGATATCAATTTATCCCAGGTTTTGGTGAGGACAGGCACTAAGGGTACTATGGGGTGTTGGGGACACCATGAGGGGAGCTAAGGGATGCAGAAATGGGGAGGGACCAGGAATGATGGAAGGAAGGCCGGACCTGGGGACCAGAGGAGATACCACAGGTGTACCGTGCCTTCCACCAGTGATGGAGGATCCTGATGAAAGGCAGGTTGGCCTTGGGCTTACAGTCCTGCCCAACTTTCCTGCACATGTAGCT
>SJYQ01029921.1:0-18935 GCA_006410935.1 Redunca redunca
CCATTCTGAAGGAGATCAATCCTGGGATTTCTTTGGAAGGAATGATGCTGAAGCTGAAACTCCAGTACTTTGGCCACCTCATGTGAAGAGTTGATCCATTGGAAAAGACTCTGATGCTGGGAGGGATTGGGGGCAGGAGGAGAAGGGGACGACAGAGGATGAGATGGATGAATGGCATCACGGACACGATGGACGTGAGTCTGAGTGAACTCCGGGAGATGGTGATAGACAGGGAGGCCTGGCGTGCTGCGATTCATGGGGTCGCAAAGAGTCGGACACGACCGAGCGACTGAACTGAACTGAGAGTACACATGTCTTAGCCTCCAGTGTGCTAGCCATTTCTTGGCCATTTGGTCCAATTAACATGATATCATCAAAATAGTAGGATATTAACAGTATTATACTCAGGTGGTCCAGATCTCTTCAAATTATGTAATGACAGAGGACAGGGAGTTAGTAGAGTCTTGAGGAAAAACTATAAATGTATACTATTGCCATCTATGTGAATGTGACCTTTTAAGATGTTCCATTCTGATAGGGATAGGAAAAATAATTTTCCAAACCAATACCTGATTACTAGGTACCTAAGGCCATATTATTCTGTTCTAGCAAAGATATTGTATCTGACATGACAGCTGCACTTGTGCCACTCCTTGGTTGAGTTTGCAGTGGTCTTCAATCATTTACTGGACTCTGTCCACATTTTGCAGGGGCCCAAACTGATGTAATGGAGATATGATGGGTACCACAGCCCAGTATTCTTTAGGTCTTTAAAGGTGGCACTGACTTCTGCAATCTTCTCAAAGATGCTATCTCTATGTTTTCATTTACTGTCTTTGCCAAGGAAGAGGAAGGAAATTTCAAAGCTTCCACTTGACCTCATCTACAAATAGCTCTGACTCCACATGCCTAGAAGGGGATTACCAGGTGGCTCAGTGGATAATGAATTCACCTGCACTGCAGGGGACACAGGAGACATGGGTTCGATCCCCAGTTTGGGAAGACCTCCTGGAGGAGGGCATGGAAACCCATTCCAGTGTTCTTGCCTGGAGAATCCCATGGACAGGGGAGCCTGGCTGGCTACAGTCCATAGAGTCACAAAGAACTGGATATGAGTGAAGCAACTGAGTGTTCATGCCACACGCCAGGGAACCAATATGGGGCTTGTACCAACTATCGTAATGTGTATTCCAATTATATATTCAGAAACCAAGAAAATAACCATTGAGTGAGTCTGTGGACCTAGTGGAGCTACTGTAAACCCAACAGAGACCAAGAGCCTAGCTAATTTCTGACTCCCATCTGCCCCTATTCTAACGAGGTGAGGCATGATGACATGTTAGTTCTCTGGTTATCAATAGCAACTCACAGCTAGGGTCCATCAGCCCTCAAAATGTTTGGATATTCCTCTTTCCTCAGCACACAGTTACCTTAGTAGAGGGAAGGACTGGATGGAAGGGAAGAACTGGGATGCCCAGGACTGGGTACCCCACTGCTTTAAACAGTGCACTCTGGATCAAAAACTGACTTAGGGCCAAAGCTGAGCAAGGAGGAATGTAATTCTTACTGAGGCAAGTTCCCTCAGACTACTGACCATCTCTTATTTTTTTTTTTATTGCATGGATTGAATAAAAATTGTCAGATGCTTTTTTCCTAGAGTAATGTGTTATATTGACCACTACATTCTATTAACTGTCTTAACCATCTCAACAACTTCAGATATGCAGATGATACCACTCTAATGGTAGAAAGTGAAGAGGAACTAAAGAGCCTCTTGATGAGGGTGAAAGGAGAGTGAAAAAGCTGGCTTGAATCTCAACATTGAAAAAACTAAGACCATGACACCCACTTCATGGTAAATAGAAGGGGAAAAAGTGGAAGCAGTGACAGATTTTATTTTCTTGGGTTCCAAAACCACGGCAGACTGTAGCCATGAAATTAAAAGACACTTGTTTCTTGGAAGGAAAGCTATGATAAACCTAGACAGTGTGTTAAAAAGTAGAGACATCATTTTGTAGACAAAGGTTTGTATAGCCAAAGGTATGTTTTTTTCAATAGTTATGTATGGATGTGAGAGTTGGACCATAAAGAAGGCTGAGCACTGAAGAATTGATGCTTTAGAATTGTGATGCTGGAGAAGACTCTTGAGAGTCCTTTGGACTGCAGGAGATCAAACCAGTCAATCCTAAAGGAAATCAGTCCTGAATATTCATTGGAATAACTGATGCTGAAGCTGAAGCTCCTATACTTTGGCCACCTGACTCGAAAAGCCGACTCATTAGAAAAGACCCTGATGCTGGGAAAGATTGAGGTCAAGAGAAGAAGGAGGCAGCAGAGGCTGAGATGGTTGGATAGTATCACTGACTCAATGGACATGAGTTTGAGCAAAGTTTGGGAGATGGTGAAGGACAGAAGAGCCTGACAGGCTGTGGTCCATGGGGTCGCAAAGAGTTGGACACGACTGAGTAACTGAACAACAACAATCGATCCACTGGGAGCACTGTGTTTGTTCCAGTAATCCTTTCCAAAGCTTTCTGCAGTTCCAGCTTCCCTATTACGCTGACCTAGTGGTACATTATGGTATTTGCATCCACCTGACTTCTGACAGTTGAGTACAGTTATCTTGCCTCTATTCTTTCAGGTACATCACCATTTCTATCAATGATTTTTGTCCTGTAACACCCTCTCCTACTCTGAGCCCTGATCTGCAGGAGCAAGCCACCACTGAGCTGGTACCCCTTTAACCAGTGCATTCCTTATAGCTTTAGCGAATTCTTGCAGCACATAGTCCTCTGGAGGGATTTCTGACTTTATTCTATTCCTGCTTCCCTGAGCCTTCTCCCACCATTGATGTTGTTGTTGTTTGGTTGCTAAGTCATGTCTGACTCTTTGTGACTCCATGGACTGCAGCACACCAGGCCTCCCTGTCCCTCAGTATCTCCCGGAGTTTGCCCAAGTACATGTCCATTGAGTCAGTGATGTTAACCAACCACTTCCCACCATCTACTGTTGTAACTCTGGCATTTACATCTCACTTAAAGCGGGGCTTTTTTTTTTTTTTCATTCTTTGAGGAGTCATTCTAGTACTGAGCTCAAATTAATCTCCTAGGGTCTTTTCCAGGGTGTTAAATCCTGTATCTTGGGAAAGGACTGTCCAATCAATTCATTCTCCCTTATTCAATTTTGTATTCTAGCTGCCCTGATCAAGGCCCTCAGAATTCAGTCCCATGCTTACTCCCTCAGCATCTGCCAAGTCTGGCATGCTGGCTAGGTCCTACAGCTCCTTCCTGAGGTATTCCCTTTCCTTCCTTATTAGGCCCAGCACATCACCAATGCAGTAACGTTTTGATTTTACCCTAGACATAGACCCAGTGACCAGGATGGGAGGTGGGGGCAGATTCTGCAGAAAATACACATTATCTTACCCAGGAAAGGGCTCTGCATATTCAAGCAAGGTGAAGCACTAACCCTTAAAAGGAAGGACCGGGACACTTCTGAATGCTCAGGGGGCTCAGGGAAAGCAGAGGAAGTAAGGCATCTAGGGACATCAATCCAGACGTCCCCATTCCATATGTCAGGGTCATATTCCCTCCTAACGAGGGCCCTGATCTTGGAATATCAATAACCACTCAATTTTCTGGCCTTCTTTATATTTAATATTCCTCACAAATTTCTCAAACAACTACGACACAGCACCAGTTAATAATGCATTCCCTTCCACCAATGCCTTTCCAGTTCCCTACCAGCGAAAGCTCTAACAACTCCTCGGCGAGATGTTCCACATGCCTATCTACTCCACCTACCACAAATGATGGAATCCTCATTGCCAGCCAGGCAGCAGGTGATCCAACTCCAAAATTTCATCACAGTGTTTGCTTTTCTGAACTTCTTCTTGTGCCAACTGTTGTAGGTTGGCTTCCTGGAGGGCAGACTCAGAGATAGCATTCAGCATGAAGGGTTTTTATTAAGGAATGTTCTTAGGATCAAAACCTGTAGAAAGGAAAATAAAGAAGAAGGATTGGACAGAGGGAGAAGTTAAGCTGTCTCATTTGGGGCAAGAAGGCCATGTAGATCAGTCATTGAATGTGAAGTCCCCCAGAAAGAAGGTATGACCTTGGGGGAGGTGGCTTTCTAGCTGAGGCAATTCCTGAAGAGAGTTGACAGCTGAGGGCTGTCTGCTGGAAACACTCCAAGCAACTGAAATAATAAACTCTTTATTCCTAAAGGAGGATTAGAGTAGCAGATTGCAGAATTCACTGCAAGTGTGACATCATTTTTTCCACTGGAAAGTTGACCATCAAATGCGAGAATTGAGACAAGCTTTACTTTCAAAACAGTTAATGAAATTTAAAATTTCAAATATTTACACTTATATTTACAACCTTACTTAAGCAATGTTTATTTTAAATTTTTAATTTATACCTTCCAAATACTTAGAGATGAGTATGTGAACCTCTATTTATACTTTTGCTCTAGTTCCCCAAAATGCTATTGACAGGCCTGCTTAGCCTGAATTCATCCATTTCCCTCTTGGCAAATTATGTAAAAGTCCTGGTTTACATTAATACAAGAAAATACATAAAAGTGAAAACAGGTAAAATTATCCACTAATCTTACACTCATAGGGAACTATCCACATTCTCAGCATATACACACGAAATTATATACATAGAGGTAATTTAAGTATATGCTCTTTCTTCATAAAAGTTATAGAATATGCCTTTGCAGCCTATTTTCTTCATTATATATATATATAAATACACACACATATATATACACAGAATTTTTCCCATATAAATAAGTGTAGTTGCCTACATCACTTCCAAGAGTTGAATAATGTTTCAGTGTGTAGACATACCTTAATTTCTTAGCCAAGTGCCTATTTCAAGACACTTGGGTCATTCACAATTTTTCACTCTTCAAAACAGTGCAAAGATGCACAGCCTTGTACAAGACAATTGTTTGATTATCTCCTAAGGATAAATTAGTATAAATGGAATTACTGGGTCAAAGAGCATGCACATCTGGAAAGCTTCTGAAACATGTGTCCAGATGGACCTTATACCAACTATGGTCCCGTTAGCACAGTTTGAAGGTGCCCCTCCTCCCACACTTCAGCACACTCTGAGATGGAAGGGAGGTAGACCTCCAGTATGGATGTCAACAGCCGCCTCAATGTCTCCATAAAGGCCCTGCCCCAACCAACCTTGTCGAAGAAAGGTGATGGAAGCACTAAAAAGCATTCTCTCTTCTATTATGCTCTGTGTGCTCACGCGCTTCGGTCGTGCCCAACTCTTTGAGACCCCATGAACTGTAGCCCGCCAGGCCCCTCTGTCCATGGGATTTCCCCAGTAAGAATACTGGGGTGGGTCGCCATGCTCTCTTCCAGGGGATCTTCCCAACCCAGTGATCGAACCCATATCTCCTGTGTCTCCTGCATTGGCAGGTGGGTTCTTTACCCCTGAGCCACCAGGGAGGCCCTTCTTCTATTATATGTTCTCATAAAATCAAAATAATAATTACTGTATTCACTCCCATAGATACCAGAGTTGGACAAAAAAGAGGATGTTTTTCTATCAAATGCCCTCAGGACCCTACAATGAAATTGTCCCTTTCTGTATGTTCCCAGGATAGGTTGCAGCACTTCTTCATTCAAAGCATCTCTCACTTCCTTCCTCCCTTTACCACTCCCACGGTCACCAGTGAAATTTCACACCTCTGGCATGCATGCCTGAACTATGGCGATAACTTCCTTAAGCGATGCTTCAATTTCCAGTGGCTACTCCTGTCCCCACCCCAACTCTGACCCATTCTGCACACGTCAGTCACATAATTTCTTTTTCATCCTGTCATTCCTCTGGTCACGAAAGGCTTGGTGTCTCCCAGGGGTGGGTGGAGTAATTATATAGACACCTCAGTCTAGGAATCCCTCCATGCATGGGACTCACCCCAACTGTTAGACGGTATTTCCCATCACTCCCCTCCCCACAACTTTGTATTCCAGGCAGGCCAGCCTCCTCTGTGGAGCAAAATTACCACCTCCATGCCTTTCTTCCCATCACTCCTCCCTTCTCCAATGCCCTTCTGCCCTGTTTTTAGCCCATCCTTCATGCCCAGCCTACTTAAGTGCCCCCTCCTCTGTAAACGTTTCCCTGAACACTGTTGCCTACAGAAGTTTCTGTTGCCTTTAAGCACTAATAGGAAACAGCTGGCCAAGACCAGAGGCTCTAACATGCTGCTAGTAGTACCTTTTTGCTTCTATACATCTTGCCTCTCCAAATAGATCATAGGTTCAAGGACAAAGATATGGCTATTTTTTCTGCTTAAAACACACAACTTTATTGATGACATAAAAATAAAGTCTCAAATGTATAAACGTAAGTCCACACAAAGGACCAAAGATTACTTATGAAGAATCAGTTCAGTTTCTGCTCATGAAGCATACCAAAAATATCTCAATCCAGACAAGGTAATAATCAACACATGTATTTTCAGTACAAGATTGAATTCATTTGGTGTTCATAAAATGGTCCAGCTATCGACCATCATAAGCAACATCACTTTAGAAATTATAATGCGATTTACAATGTGCATTACTTCCAAGCTGCAAAACCAAAATATTACTCAAATTTGTTTGGAAAATTACAACTAATCATAGTTTACTTAAAAAGAGCTCAACTCTTTCTTTCACTTCAGGGTCATTGTATTCTGCTGCTAAGATGCGAAGTTTCTTGGCACATGCTTTAGGTCGTTGGAATATGAAATAAAGGGAATTTTTACTGAACTTGTCTTGGGTAAATACTTTTGCTCTTCTTTTAAAATGGTAATTTATATTTTCAAATAGTGAAAGAGCATTAAGAATATTCTCCTTTGTCTCTTTCTTGCTAAAGATATTAATCAGTGATGCTGGTGCATTGGCAATGAGCAAGTCCTTTGTCATAGAGGGATTTTTAGAGAAATTTAAAAGCATTCCCAAAATATGGTCTTTAGTTTCTCCACTTCCCACAGTTAACAAACGAAGAAATTCTGAAATGTAATTTGTAACCATATGCTGATACTCACTGATAATAGTCAGGTGCTTTATCAATCTCAATCCAGCCAGCTGCACATTTGAATTCAAGGGATAGGTGATGGTGTCTTCACATACTTGATTTAAGTAGGTTTTAACCTTCCTATGGTTTTCAGCAGCCACTGAGATGTTATTCAGTGCATTTAAAGCCTTCTGCCTAACACTGGGGTAGGGATTATTAAGCAAGCCTTCAATAATTGAGATTCTACCTGCATTACGAATTATCTCATGGGAAAATGGGTAATCACGACTGTTATATAGAGCATTATTGGCTATTTCATGAATAGAAGGATCTTCAGTCATCTCAATCATGCAAATGAGTTTTTCGAGCTCTCGTGGATCCACGTTACTTTCACGTTTACAACGGCAAACCCAGGGCTGAGTTTTCTCCCCAGACCTAATCTGCTTTCTGAGTTCATCTTCAGGTGGGAAGCAAGACTCATTTTGGTATGGAAATTTCATTTCTGTCCAGATCATGGCTCCTGCCCATGACCCCATTCCTGCCCCGGGGACCATGGACGGACATGAGACTCTTGACTCAGCTGTCTTTTTGGCTTTAGTCTTAGGCACAGATTTATCCTCACTTCTGTTTCTTTTACCGTCCCAGGAACAAGACTTTGCATCGACTCCACCAGCAGCCTCCCGCTTGTCCTTGTTGCTGACCTTCTGTCTAGCCCCACGCTCAAAACTGACATCTTTCTCACACTTAGATCCGAGTGCACTACTGTTCTCACTGTCAGCCCAAAACAAGGACCTTAAACTGATCTCCTCAATATCAGGGCTGGATGCTCTACTTAGCTCATCCTCATCTGCATCTCCAGCCAAAGTCCAGGGCCGCCCACTGGCCTCTGCCCTAGCCCCAAGCCTAGACCCTGTAGTGGCTACATCTCCATCCCACAACCAAGACTCCTGCCTGGCCTCAGCTCCAGCCACAGCTCCAGCCTCAGCTCCCAAACAGGAATCCATACAGACAGCCTCATCAGATTTCATCCAGGACCCAATATTGGCCTTGTTCTCGGCCCCAAATCTGGAACCAATGATGGCTTCTTTCCCAACTACTGAGCTGGATTTAATACTGGCTTCATTTTTATCCCCAGGACTAGATACAATACAAACTTCTTCCCCTCTCCAGAACCAAGACCCTGTGCTAGCCTCACTCCCAGCTCCAAACCAGGATCCCTCCCTGGCCTCCACCCCAGCTCTTACCTGAGACTTTCTACTGGGCTGATCTCCAGGGCTCATCCACGACCCTCCACTCGCCTGATCTTCAGGCCCCATGCTAGGTGTTCTTCCAGCCTCATTCACAGGCTTAGATCCAGTCCAGGATTTTCCACAAGCCTGATCCTCAGTGCCAACCCAGGAGCCTCCTCCACTGGCCTGATCCTCAAATCCAGATTTGGAACAGCTACTGCCTTGATCCCCAGTCACAATCCAGGACCTTTCACTGGCCTGACTCCCAGTGCCAGTCCAGGACCCACCACTGGCCTGGTCTGCAAGCCCTGGACTAGACCCTCCAATGGCCTGGTCCTGAGCACTGGACCAGAACACTCCACCACTGGCCTGATCCTCAAATCCACGTTTGGAACAGCTACCAGCCTGAGCCCCAGCCCCAGCCCCAGCCCCAGCCCCAGCCCAAGACCCTCCACTGGCTCGACTCCCAGTATCAGCCCAGGACCCACCACTGGACTGGTTCATGGGCTCGAGCACAGGCCCTCTAACCACCTGGTCACCAGCCCCACCCCAGGACCCTCCTGCATTGGCCTGACTCCCACTGTAAGCATAGAACCATCCATTGGACTGATTCCCTGGCACTGACCTGGATCCTCCACTGGCTTGGTCTCCAATAGCAGCCCAGGAATTGCCAACAGACTGGTCCCTTGGCCCCGGTATAGACCCTCCACTAGCCTGACCTGCACTGTCAGCCCAAGATACTCTTCCAGATTTGGCCTGATCCTCATACCTAGGCTTTGCCTCACTACCAGCCTGACGCCCAGGTCCAACCCAGGACCCTTCACTGGCCTGGTCTGCAGCTCCAACCAAGAACCCTCCACTGGCTTGGTCCCCAGAGTTAGCCCAGGACCCTCCACTGGGCTGGTCCTCGGGTTCCAACCTAGACTGTCCATCAGCCTGACCACCAGCACGGGCCAAAGAACCTTCTTCACTGCCATGAAGTCCATCCTCCAATCCAGGCTTGGACCCACCATGAGACTGATCACCAGTCCCAGTCCAGGAACCCCCACTGGCCTGCTCCACAGTCCCAACCAATAATCCTTCACTGGCCTGGGTCCCAGTGCCAGACCAGGACCCAACACTGGACTGGCCTACAATCCCTGGCCTAGCCCCTCCACTGGCCTGTTCTCCAGTCGTAACCCAGGACACACCACTGGACTGACCCACAGATGCCAGCCCAGACCCTCCGCTGGCTTGGCTGGCAGTGACAGCCCAGGCCTTTCCACTGTACTGATTTTCAGGCCCCAGCCCAGTCCCAGTCCAGGACACATTATCACTGGCCTGAACCTCAAGTCTAGGCTTGGCCAGATCACTAGTCCCAACCCAGGTTGCACCACCAGAGAGGTCACTAGTCAGAATCCAGGAACCTCCAGTAGCCTGGTCCACAGCCACAGCCCAGTACCCAATGTTAACCACATTCCCACCTGTAGCCTGAGCCCAGGAGGCTCCATTGGCCTGAATCCCAGCCCCATCCTGGGACCTTCCACCAGCCTGTGCCTCCGCCCCAGTCCAGGTTGCTCCATTGGCCTGGTTCTCAACCACAGCCCAGGATACTCCTATGGCCTCTCCCCCAGTCCAAGATACCCCGCTGGTCTGGCCCCCAGCCCAGGAACTGTCGCTCACCTGAGCTCCAGTCCAGGGCACCACAACAGCCTGGTTCCCAGTGCCAGCCCAAGAAGTCCCACTGGCCTGGTTCTCAGCTACAGTCCAGGACCCTCCAACAGCCCTGTCCGTAGCCTCTACCCAGTAACCTCCATTGGCCTGTCCTCCAGGCCAGGACTGTTGACTGGCATGACTCCCAGCCCAGAACCCTCCACTGGCCTGGTCCCCAGCTCCAGCCCAGGACTGAACACCAACCTCATTCTCACTCTTAGCCATACTCCAGGACTCAGTATTGGCTTCATTTTCATCATCAGCCCAGGACGTGCTATTCTCCCAGTATCCATCCCTAGCCTGAAACCTAAATTTGATCCATCGCTCTGAAGCAACCCAGTCCTCAACGCCAATCCCATTCCAGTAGTAGTCGTGGACCTTAGACTGAGACTTTGTGCAGGCCTGAGCACCTGCCCCACCTTCACTCTCTGAAGTGGGCGTGGCCTTAGCCTTGGGCTTTACAGAGACATCTCCCTTGGCTTCTGCCTCGCACTTATGCTTAGCCTTGTCCTTTGCCCCCAACAAGGTCTTGCTCTGGGAATGGGCTAAAGATTGATGCTGGCCAGAGCCCACCATACCTGCTCCAGCCTCTCCCTTAATCTCAGTAATGCGATTGCCCCTGACCTTACTCCTGGCACCAAGCAAGGCCTCTCCCTGGGAACTGGCCACAGCCTGGGATGGGGCAGAGCCTGTTGTATCTGTTTGCAGCTGCAGAGAGTCCATTGCATCTGGCCCAGCACCTGCCTTGGACGCGGCACTGGCACTGCCCCGAGCCTTCTTCTTAGTACCACTGGAGGTCTCGCCCTGGGAACTGGCTGTAGCCTGGGGCTGAACACAGCCCTTGGTATCTGGCTTAGACCCTGCCTTGGATGCAGCACTGGCACTGCCCCGAGCCTTCTTCTTAGTACCACACGAGTTCTCACCCTGGGAACTGGCTGCAGCTTGTGGTTGAACACAGCCTTTGGTATCTGGTCCAGAGTCCACCTTAGACACAGTACTGGGATTGCCCCAGACCTTACTTCTGGCACCAGGCAAGGATTCACCTGGGGAATCAGACTCAGCTTGGGACTGAGCAGAGCCCACGGGGTCTGCTCCAGCCTCTGCCTTGCACAAATTGTTGGGATTACCCCTGACGTTATTCTTGGCACCAGGCAAGGCCTCACCCTGAGAACTGACCATACCTTGGGGCTGGGCAGTGTTTGCTGTATCTGTTTGAGGCTGGGCAGAACACGTTGCATCTGGCCCAGTTCCTGCTGTAGACATGGCATTGGGATTTCCCTGGGCCTTATTCTTAGTAACAGGCAAGGCTTCACCCCAGGAATTGCCCACAGCCTGGGGCTGAGCAGGGCCTGTTGTATCTGTTGGAGTCTGAGCAGAGGCCTTTGCATCTGACCCAGCCCCTGCCTTAGACGCAGCATTGGGATTGCCCCGGACCTTATTCTTAGTACCAGGTGAGGCTTCACTCTGAGAACTGACCACAGCTTGGGGCTGAGTAGGACCTGTGGTATCTGGCCCAGCCCCTACCTTAGACGCAGCACCAGCATTGCCCCGAGCCTTCTTCTTGACACCAGGCAAGGCCTCACCCTGGGTACTAGCCACAGCCTGGGGCTGGGCAGAGCTCTTTGTATCCTGTCCAGTCCCTGCTTTAGACACAGCAGTGGCATCGCCCCGAGCCTTATTTTTGACACCACACAAAGCCTCACCCTGGGAACTGGCCACAGCCTGGAGCTGGAAAGGACCTACTGCATCTGTCGGAGGCTGGGCTGAGCCCTTTGCATCTGGACCAGGCCCTGCCTTAGACACAGCACTGGCACTGCCCAGAGCCTTCTTCTTGACACCAGGCAAGGCTTCCCCCTGGGAACTGGCCACAGCCTGGGGCTGAGCAGAGTTCTTTGTATCTGACCCGGGCCCTGCCTTAGAAACAGCATTGGGATTGTCCTGGACCTTATTCTGGGCACCAGGCAAGACCTCGCTCTGGGAAATGGCCATATCCTGAGGTTCACCAGAGGCCCTCGGTTCTGCCTTAGCCCCTGCCCCGGAAATAGCATCAGGATCACCCTTGCCATCAATTCTGGAATCAGGGAACACATCAGCTTGGGCCCTGACCCCAGCTTGAGGCTGTGCACAGGTTTTCATCTCTATTCCAAGGCCTGCCTTACTCTTGCCTTTGGCTTTGCTCCTAGCTTTACGTCTGGTGGTAGGTAGAGCCTCAGCCTGGCTCTTGGTGGAAGTCTGAGGCTGTGCCTTTTTGTCTGTCCCAGCTTCCTCATTAGACTTGGTGTTGGCATTGCCTTGAGCCTTAACCCTGTCATCAGGCAAGGCATCAGCCTGGACATGGATCATAGGCTGAGGCTGCATATAGGAGTCAGTGTCTGGTCCAGCCCTCACCATGGATACAGCATAGGGACTGCCTCTACCCTTAACCCAGGCATCAGGCGCAAATTCAATCTGAGTATCGGCTACAACTGGAGGCTGTGTGGCAGCCATCATGTCAGCTCCCATCATTGCCCTAGGTATGACATTGGTATTTCCCCTGTCATCAACCCTGGCACCAGACACTGTCTCAGCCTGTTTCTTGGTCACAGTCTGAGATTGTGTAGAAACACTTGTATCTGCCCCAACCCCTGCTTCACACATGTCCTTGGTATTACCCCCAACATCAACTGCCACCCCAAGCATGGCCTCAGTCTGGGCCTTGGCTACAACTTGAGGCTGAGCAGAAGCCCTCATATCTGCCAAAGACCCTGCCTGAGACATGGTTTTGCAATTCTCCTTGGCCTCAACCTCAGTACCAAGAATGCTGTCAATCTGGATCTTGGCCACAGCCTGAGACAGTGAACAGGGCTTCGTGACTGCTCCAGCTTCTGCCTCGGACACAAAATTAGGATTTCCCTGAGCATCAACTGAGGTACCAGACCAGACCTCAGACGGAGTCTTAGCCACACTCACAGTCTCTTCCAGGGCTCTTGCCTTGGCGTCAGCCACACTTCTGATCTTGTTTATGGTGCCCGTCTTGGTCACTTCCCTGATTACTGCCAAGGCCTCATTCTGTGTCGGCACCACTCTGTTCATTTCTATCTCTTTTTCAGGCCATGTATGAGTTTCTGCTTTGGTCTGGGTCATCGCTTCTTTCTTGGTCTCTGCCTTAGTAGCAAGTGCCCAAGCTTTAGCTTTGGTCTGGGTCACTGCCTCTTTCTTGGTTAGTTTCCCAGACCCAGACTCAGTCTGGGTCACTGCCTCTTTCACAGCCACTTCACTGGCTTTGGCGTCAGTCAGAATCACTGCCTCTGTTATTATCACTGTTCCAGCCACCGTTTTGGCCTCAGATTGGGTCTCTGTCTCTGCCTCAGCCATTGCCTTGGCTTGAGAATAGGCTTGGCTTCTGTCTGTAGCAGTGACCTTAGTCTCTACTTCAGCTGCAGACCTATCTCTTGCTCCAGCTTCTGCTCCGGTCTTGGGCTTGGGTCTAGTCTCCATCTCTGTCCCAACCATGGCTTCACACATGGCCAAGGTCTGGCTTTGTATCCCAGCCACAGTCTCCATCTTGACTTTGGACCCATTTCTGGTAAGTTGCCTCACACTCTGGGCTCTTCCCTTGGTTAATCTGTAAATGCAGTAGCAGGCACCAGCCCAGAACATCAGTCCTGCAGTCACCAAGCCCACTTCCTGAATGCGACCCATGTAATCACCCTTGATGAAGGCAAGAACAAGATACAAAAGGGCTCAATTAACTGGGAAAAGAGGGTAGTAGGTCTGCATGTAACCCTGCAAGGGTGCTGGTCTTCAGCCACTCAAAGGCCACCAGAGCTGCCACTGGAGATGGACCTAGAAGTGGAGGAAGGAAACTGGCTAAAGTTTCTCTTCTAATTCTGTGCATCGCACAGACAGATACACAGGAGAATAAGGAAGTGTGAAAATGATGTGCTTTGTGGGAGAAGAGGGTAATTAGCAAATTCTCTTTCCATCCCTTTTATCTCCTCTCCATCTTTCCCAGCACCCAACAATTTCCCCCAGGGTACTTCCATACACGTTTTCTTCCATCAAATGAACAGTGGAAAGGATGGTGGTAGCACTGACTATGGATGGCAGACTGAAGCCCTCACACCCTGATTTTTACTGGACCTACTCTGGTCACCATTCCCACAGGTCCCCACCCTTATACCAACCTGTAATGATCAAGGCAGTTCCCTCCTCTTTCCTTCTCTTGATTGGAGGTATATCCTAAAGGAGATCTATAAACTCATGAGATCTGTGGACCTAGAGACAGACAGACAGATGGAGAAACAGACGGGAGTGAAGATTTTGTTTACCATGACATAATATTATTAACAAACCCCTCTCTAGCCTCTTCACCCCATTCCCTGTTATCCCAATAAAGGTGAAGGTGTGGGGTAAGTGAAGGGATTGTGAGGAGAGTGCCTGGAAAAGGGGGAGGCTGAATATCCTCCAGACTGGACACTGGATATCTCCAGATAGACACTCACCTCCAACAACCCACCTTAGATGTCTACCTGGGCAATCCCCATCCTCTTACCAGCATATACTGATCAGGAATAATTTCCTCCTTATTTCCTTGCTTCCAGTGATCTCAAGCCTTTCAGACCTGTAGACCCAGCTGTGGACAAGTAAACAAACAGGGATAGAGATCAGATCCTTCACAGAATGGACAAGTACCGTGATCCCTGACTCCAATCCCTTCCTTGTGAGAGCCCATGTCCAATTTGCTAATATGATCCATCCTCTCAAGTCTTCTCTCAGTCCCATTGCAGCCCACCCTTACCCCAATGTTCCTACCATTTCCTGCACTGATATCAGCACAGAGGATGGCAACACTGGGGAAATCTGGCAGAGTGCAGAAGTGGAAGAACCCTCCACTGAGACTCTCTCAAGTCTCAGCCATCTTATATGCCCACCCTCTCTTGTTACCCCTATGTACTGCCCATCTTCACACCAACCTCCACAGTCCCAGGCCAGTCTCCCACTTTGCTTTCAGTGGTAAAGAGCCCTACTGTTGCCCTATGGGAAGACCTAGGAACAAACAGAGAAAAATAGAAAGGTAAATGTTGAGTGCTTATGACATTTCAGCGTCTAAAACATGGGTCCCAGTGCCTGCCTTCCTGGGCTTCCCTGGTGGCTTGCTGGCTCAGTGGTAAAGTATCTGCCTGCCAACGCCTGTCAATGCAGGAGACTTGGGTTCAATCCCTGGGTCAGGAAGATCCCCTGGAGAAGGAAATGGCAATCCACTCCAGTACTCTAGCTTGGGAAATCCCATGGACTGAGGAGTCTGGCTGGCTACAGCCCATGGGGTTGCAGAAGAGTCAGACACAACTTGGCGGCCAAACAGTTACAATCTGGATTTAGACACCTGTTCTCTGGCAAACAAAACCTAGGGCTTCTCCAGCACTGAAACAGGCAGGGTAGAAAAGGGAGGCAGGTAAAAGGGGAGCAACAGAGGCAAATCATTCTAAAACCACCTGTAGGATTCTAGGGCTTCTGCCCAGTCTATCATTTCCTTCACCTGTGCCAACAGGTGGAAGAATCTGGAAAACTGGAAAACAGGGAGACAGATGAGGCCCCTAGATCCTATACTCTAGAATGACAGCCTACTGCCATCTACTTCTCTTTAAACCCATCTCTCGCAGTCTCCAACAAAAGAGACAGGATGTGTGTTGGGGTCGGGGGCTTTTGCTTCTGCAAAATCTCCATCCCTCCCCCGCAAAGGCTATCTCCAAAAAAAAAAAAAAAATAGTAGTTCTTTGAGACAGCTATATTTTCGCAGTATTATCTGAGGTGCAAAAAAAGCATCCATAGAAAAGTTGCTGTCTTTATTGGTCTTCAACATACACTTTAAGTTAAAAAGCCCAAGCTTGGTAAGATTGGTAAGTAAACACAGTTTGGAGAAAGTACCCTATAGAGCCACCCTATATACCATCCAGATAGCGGCGCCTAAGTTCCGGTCATACAGAATATTCGTATAGCACTTCAATGGTTCACAGCGAGTGTCCGTACCCACACTAACCTCCACACATCCTGTGCAGTTCGCTCCTCTTCTTCTCTCGCCTCGCCACAAACACTGCCCCACGAATCACTGTCGTCAGACAGGAGAGAGGAAAGGCACTGAGCGCTTGGACTAGCACCCAGGACGCAGATCCCAATACTCGCTTTTCTGTATTCAGGAACCCGGTTATCAAACGTCCCTGCGCACCTTGCGAGACGCCACCCGCACCAACCCCGCCGTCCAGTCACTAAGGCCCACCATTTTCTCTGCAAACGCCACCGTGGCGGCGTGTCCCTTCCACTGAAACTAGCAGGAAGCAGAGCGGACGTGTGCGATCAGTGATTAGAGTCAGAGAAGAGGGAACATCTCAATCTCCGCATTTCCCTCTTGAGACACTCCCCCCACCATCCGCCCTGTCAAAGCCCAGGGTTCCCCAGCACAGACTTAGGCAGGAGCAGGGCTTGGGAGAATCGAGCGAAGGTTCCGGGAACTTGAGCCTGCTTTCTCCCCCATCCCCAGGCCAGCTCCGGGGTTGGCAGTCTGCTGCCGCTCTGGCTTCGGTGCGCGGGGCCCTTACCTGCTCCGCTTGCCGCGGGGCCTGATGCCAGCCCGCCGTGTGCAGGGAAGCGGGGAGCTGGTACCCAGACTGGAGTGACGACTGCACCGAAGGCTGCGTCGCTCTGCAGCTTGCGGTCACGTGAGGGCCCCGCGTCACCGCCGAGCTCACCCTCCGATGCCCCCTCCCAGGGGCTGGTGGGGAGTTCAACAGGACCCTCCCCTCCACCTCCGCACGCGCCGTCTCCCCCTCCACCCAGCTGTGCGCGAGGCCCCGTCACTCAGCTCGTTTCCCTCCAATCTGAGAGCCCACAAGTGGCATCATCTCCCTGCGGTTGGAGTTTGCCCTTCTCTTGTTACCAGGGAGGGTCTGCATCCCCCCTTCCACCTCCAGGCCTTGGCTCCCGCCTTTTCTGCAGCTTCTCTGAGGACTGTCTCTAAGACAGTTGCCCTAGGGTAGTTGCCACACCTACATGGGCCAGGGAAGGGGTGTCAGGAAGGGGAGTAGAGAGCGCAAGGAGAGGTGTAACTTTCTTTTGTTGTGACCCTTTTTTTTTCCCCGTTTTTACGTCACATTCATTGTTTTTGTAATGAGGAAATGGCGTCAAGCCATTTTCTTTTGACATTTACAAAGTAGGTTGTAAAAATAACAAAAGACTCATTCATTTATGCCACATTAAGAATGCTTTCTAGTTGCTGTAAACTATTTTATAGCTTTGAAAACAGACTAGTGACATTTTAAATATAAAGTTTTCCTAAGCGAAACCAGTAGGTTTTCAATGGGAGCTATAAATTCGTCTTTGGAAGGACATTCAGCCGTCCAATCTTAGCAGTTTTGCACAGTGGTTTACACCTTTTTGAAATTCTAGCTTCATTGATGATCTTCCATCAGGTGTCTGAGAACTTCATAGATGACTCCTGGTTGATGAACCCAGGAGTGCCTGAAAAAAACAGTGACTTCCCAGATTAACCTGTTTTCCATTCAAGGAGTTTTATTGGGATTTTGCATAAGCCTGTAATCAAATGAGTCTCATCACACCCAGGAAAGGACCAACTGTGCTAGCCCGCTAATGGAAATGAGCCTCAACAGGTGGATTTTGGTTAGACCATGACAGTGGCGAGATAGCTCAACTGTCCCCGAGTAGCAGGAATATACACTGTTCAGCACCTTCCAGTAGACATCATGAGTGGGCCTGTGGCCAAGGTAAAGGTGTATGGGCAATACCCTTGAAATCCATGTCCTTTTTGTCTCATAAAATGCACAGTTCACAGGATCCCAAACAGCGTCGCCAGGAAAATAGAGGTTTTTTTCACCCTCTGCCTTCTGTTACAATTTCATTGTACCATCTATACAAGCCCCTCAAAATAATCGCATAAGGTAGGGACAAAGTCTGCAGAATTTACTCCCCAGACATCCAGCTGTCTGGGCTGGGGAGTCCTACACTAAATATAAACTCTTCAGGCAACCTCTCTCTTAGAACATTGAAATCTGACACCCCAGAAGGAAGCTCCCTGGGTGAGGGGCCCCTGTGTCGGGGAGGCCTTTTCAGGAGGTGAACTAGGATGCCCAGAGTGCCTTAGACCCACTAATGGCTTTTCAGAACTCAATCGACTGTGACCAATTTATGCTCTCCATCAGAGGGAAACATTTAGAAATTCATTATAAAGACATTTAAAACTTATGTAAAATTTTAAAAAACAAAGAAAAAACCCAGGAGCATAATGTCAAACAGCTCATTTGCAATAATCTAAAAACTCTTACTGATCATTAATAACATGATAACCCAATAAAAAGTGTGCCAAAGACTCAAATGGGTTTGTTTGCAGAAAAGAAATACCAGTGACCGATAAACATACGAAAAAAAAGACTCAACTTCAAAGAAATGCAAATCCAAACCACTATGTGTTGTCCTATTTCAGTTATGAGTATCAAAATTTAGAAATTTGATAATTTTGTTGACTGGTTTATGGGGAAATGGACACTTCCACACTCTGTTGGATGCAGATGCTGTGATGCAGCCTTTTTATGGAGAGCAATTTGGCAAAATCTGATATCCCACAGATTCTTTAAGCAATTCTTAGGAGTTTAGCCAGCCTGATACTAACACAGTTTCACAAAAGATACATACAATAGGGTATCTCTTGCAGTGCTTGCAAAGGTTAAAAAAAATGAAACATAAAAAGTTCATCAATAAAAATCCCTATGTTATGAAAAAGGGCTGAAATGTAGAACTGATATCATTAGGCTTTCAAGGCAAGTATACACAGACAAAAAAGCACAAGCTTCAAAATCACAGTGGGAGTAGGGAACGAAAGAAAGGAATCAAGTATTAAATTTAGAAGTGTTTTATGTCGGACAGTGTGGTAAAGTTATCTATATTTAAACTTTAATGAATTTTGTAATCTCTAGAGTGACCACTAAAATTACAG
>SJYQ01029921.1:25763-37748 GCA_006410935.1 Redunca redunca
ATTCAAATACATGTGTATACACACACACACACATATATATAAACAGGGAAAACTCTAGATGGATATATATATATATATATCTACATTTATAAAATAAAATGTTAATAACTGTTAAATGTCCCTTTTTTTCTTTACTGATGCTCCTTGCTTTAAAAACTACTTTATCTGATATCGCCATTGCTACATCAGATTTCTCTTGTTAATATTTGCATGGTATAAGTTTTTCCGTTTTTCCACTTTCAGCCTTCTGTGGCTTGATACAGAAAGTGAATCTCTTCTAAGCAGGAAATCGTAACTTTTTAAAAAATACACTGACAAGTTTTGTCTTTTGATTGGAATATTTAGCATGTTTACCAATAAATTAGTGGTATGTTTGGGCTTAAATCACCATCTCATTATTTGATTATTTGTTCTGTCTATTTTGTATTGCTCTTTCTCTTTTCTCTTGCTCTTTTTTGGATTGCTTAATTTTTTTGTTATTTTTAGTATTTGGGAAATGCACTTTATTTTTTATCTTTTATTTTTTATATAAATTTATTTATTTTAATTGGAGATTAATTACTTTACAATATTGTATTGGTTTCGCCATACATCAACATGAATCGGCCACAGGTATACACGTGTTCCCCATCCTGAACCCCCCTCCCTCCTCCCTTCCCGTACCATCCCTCTGGGTCGTCTCAGTGCACCAGCCCCAAGCATCCAGTATCATGCATCGAACCTGGACTGGCGATTCGTTTCATATGTGATATTATATGTGTTTCAATGCCATTTTCCCAAATCATCCCACCCTCGCCCTCTCCCACAGAGTCCAAAAGACTGCTCTATACATCTGTGTCTCTTTTGCTGTCTCGCATACAGGGTTATTGTTGAGAAAGATGCTTAATATTTTTTTAAATTCTATTTTCCCTCTCTATTACCTTGTTGATGATACATTTTTACTGTTATTTTAGCGGTCACCATAGAGATTACAAAATTCACCCTAGACACTATTAAAATCTAATATAGATAATTCTACCACACTGACATAAAGTGCTTCTGAATTTGATACTTGATTCATTGCGTGCATTCCCTACTCCCATCTGTGATTTCCAAGCTTGTGCTTTTTAGTCTGTGTATACTCGCCTTGAAAGCCTAATGGTATTGAGAGGGTAACAGGCAGGAAGGCTAGGGATCTCCAAATGGAGGAAATAGGTTGCAAGTGTCAGCCGTTCTTCATCTCTCTTAAGAGGCAGGAGGAAACAAACTGCAAGTGTCAGGTTATTTTCCTTCTCTATGCAAAACTTAAAGGTTTCTTTTAAAAATCTCTGTTGCCATGATGACAGCTGATTCCACCTGACTTAACTTTTCTCAAGCCTTGAGCTAGCCAGTGTGTTTTTCTTATGGAAATGTTTTTCTTAAGCTATGTTAATGACTATGTATTTACCCTAGACTCTTTCTTCAAATCGGTTCCACTTAAGAGATTCAGGACCTATAATGGCTCAACAAACCAGTGTTTTACTCATACAATTATTCTCTTAATCTATGCTAATGAAACTATATATTTGCTTAAAAACCTGCCTTTCTTCAAGATTCAAGTCAATCATTTTATGGCCCAAGCGACTCACCTTGTGCCAATGTTATCTCAAAATGCGTGTTGTGGGAGAGGGGCCTGGTGCCAGTCTCTGAGTTTTGAGATATTTCCTTTCTCGAATGAGCAGCCTTCTAGTAGCTGTGCAGCTCTGGAGCAGCGAGTGGCCGAGAGGAGATATACTACATCCAAGGTCAGTAGCAGCGGCTGTGAGGAGATACCCCATGTCCAAGGTAAGGAGCAATGGCTGCACTTTGCTGAAACAGCCATGAAGAGATATCCTACGTCCAAGGTAAGAGAAAACCCAGTAAGACAGTAGGCACTGAAAGAGGGCATCAGAGGGCAGACAGACTGAAATCACAATCACAGGAAACTAACCAATCTGATCACATGGACCACAGCCTTGTCTAACTCAACGAAACTAGGCCATGCCATGTGGGGCCACCCAAGATGGACGGGTCTTGGTGGAGAGTTCTGACAAAATGTGGTCCAGTGGAGAAGGGAATGGCAAAACCACTTAAGTATTCTTGCCTTGAGAACCCCATGAACAGTACGAAAAGACAAAAAGATAGGACACTGAAAGATGAACTCCCCAGGTTGGTAGGAGCCCAATATGCTACTAGAGATCAGTGGAGAAATAACTCCAGAGAGAATGAAGAGATAGAACCAAAGCAAAAACAACACCCAGTTGTGGATGTGACTGGTGATGGAAGCAAGGTCTGATGCTAAAAGAGCAATATTGCATAGGAACCTGGAATGTTAGTTCCATGAATCAAGGCAAATTGGAAGTGGTCCAACAAGAGACGGCAAGAGTGAATGTCAACATTTTAGAAATCAGCAAACTAAAATGGACTGGAATGGGTGAATTTAACTCAGATGACCATTGTATCTACTACTGTGGGCAAGAATCCCTTAGAAGAAATGGAGTAGCCATCAGAGTCAACAAAAGCATCCAAAATGCAGTACTTGTATGCAGTCTCAAAAATGACAGAATCATCTCTGTTCATTTCCAAGGCAAACCATTCAATATCACAGTAATCCAAGTCTATGCCCCGACCAGTAATGCTGAAGAAGCTGAAGTTGAATGGTTCTGTGAAGACCTACAAGACCTTTTAGAACTACACCCCAAAAAAAATGTCCTTTTCACTATAGGGGACTGGAATGCAAAAGTAGGAAGTCAAGAAACACCTGGAGTAACAGGCAAATTTGGTCTTGGAGTACAGAATGAAGCAGGGCAAAGGCTAGTAGAGTTTTGTCAAGAGAACACACTGGTCATAGCAAACACCCTCTTCCAACAACACAAGAGAAGACTCTACACATGGACATCACCAGATGGCTAACACCGAAATCAGACTGATTACATTCTTTGCAGCCAATGATGGAGAAACTCTATACAGTCAGCAAACAGAAGACCAGGAGCTGACTGTGGCTCAGATCAACTCCTTATTACCAAATTCAGACTTTTCTCTAAAGAAGACATACAGGTGGCTCACAAACACATGAAAAGATGCTCAACTGCTTGTTATTAGAGAAATGCAAACCAAAACCACAATATCACCTCACACCAGTCAGAATGGCCCTCATCAAAAAGCCTACAAACAATAAATGCTGAAGAAGGTGTGGAGAAAAGAGAACCCTCTTGCACTGTTCGTGGGAATGTAAGTTGGTACAGCCTCCATGGAAGATGGTATGGACATTCCTTTAAAAATTAGGAATAAAACCACTATATGACACTGCAATCCCACTCCTAGGCACATGCCCTGAGGTAACCAAAGTAGAAAAAGACATCTATCACATTGTTCATTGCAGCACTATTTACAATAGCTAGAACATGGAACAACCTAGATGTCCATTGACAGATGAATAGATAAAGAAGTTGTGGTACATATATGCAATGGAATATTACACAGCCATAAAAAGGAATGCATTTGAGTCAGTTCTAATGAGGTGGATGAACCTAGAACCTATTATACAGAGTGAAGTAAGTCAAAAAAGTGTGTTAGCCACTCTTTGCGACCCCATGGACTGTAGCCCACCAGGCTCCTCTATCCATGGGATTCTCCAGACAAGAATACTGGAATGGGTTGCCATTCCCTTCTCCAAAGTCAGAAAGAAAGATAAATATCGTATGCTAATGCATGTATACAGGATCTAGAAAGATGGCACCAAAGAATTTATTTGCAGGGCAGCAAGGGAGAAACAGACATAGAGAACAGACTTATGGACATAGAGAGAGGGGAGGAGAGGATGAGATGTATGGAGAGACTAACATGGAAACTTACATAATCATACATAAAATAGATAGCCAATGGGAATTTGCTGTATGTCTCATGGAATTCAAACAGGGTCTCTGTATCAACCTAGATGGGTGGGATGGGGAGGGAGATGGGAGGGAGGTTCAAGAGGGAGGGCACATATGTACACTTATGGCTGATTCATGTTGATGTTCCACAGAAAACAACAAAATTCTGTAAAGCAATTATCCTTCAATTAAAATAATAATAATTTTTTTTTAAAAAAAAAACCCTCATTCTTTGCCACCCCCTTCTCCTTTGCCTTCAGTCTTTTTCAGCATCATGGTCTCTTCCAATGAGTCAGCTTTTCAAATCAGATAGCCAAATTACTGGAGCTTTAGCATCAGTGCTTCCAATGAATATTCAGGGTTAATTTCCTTTAGGATTGACTGGTTTGATCTTCTGCAGGCCAAGGGACTCTCAAGAGTCTTCTCCAACACCACAGTTTGAAAACATCAGTTCTTCAGTGCTCAGCCTTCTTTATGGTCCAACACTCACATCCGTACATGATACTGGAAAAGCTATAGCTTTGGCTATATGGACCTTTGTTGGCAAAGTGATGTCTCTGCTTTTTAATATGCTGTCTAGGTTCATCATAGCTTTATTTTCAAGAAACAGGCACCTTTTATTTCATGGCTGCAGTCCTCCGTGATTTTGAAGCCCAAGCAATCCATTACTGCTTCTCCTTTTCCCTCTTCTATTTGTCATGAAGTGATGGGATGCCATGATCTAAGCTTTTTTAATGTTGAGTTTCAAGCCAGCTTTTTTACTCTCCTCTTTCACCCTCATCAAGAGGTTCTTTAGTTCCTCTTCACTTTATGCCATTACAGTGGTATCATATGCATTTCTAAGGTTGTTGATATTTCTCTCAGCAGTCTTGATTCCAGCTTGTGACTCATCCAGCCCAGCATTTTGTATGATGTACTCTGCATATAAGTTAAATAAGCAAGGTGATCAATATATAGCCTTGTCGTACTCCTTTCCTAATTTTGAACCATGAAACATTGTCCCATGTCCGGTTCTGTTACTTCCTGGCCCGCATACAAGATTCTCAGGAGACAGGTAAAGTGGTCTGGTACTCCCATCTCTTTAAGAATTTTCCACAGTTTGTTTTGCTCCACACAGTCAAAGGTTTTCTCATAGTCAACGAAACAGAAGTATATGTTTTTCTGGAACTCCCTTGCTTTCTCCATAATCCAATGAAGGTTGGCAATTCGATCTCTGGTTCCTCTGCCTCTTCAAAACCCAGCTTATACATCTGGAAGTTCTCCATTAGAGTAGTGCTGAAGCCTAGCTTGAAGGTCACTTAATATTCTCGGGTCTACCACTAGATGTCAGCAAATCCTAGAAAAGGATGGGCCTTTCAGGGTGCGGGTTTGGCATGTGTTTGTTCCTATTTTCTTTCTGTTTTAATGTATTATCCAAATGTTCTACTGAAAGAGTATGGCTTAAATTCTAGGGAAAATAAAATTAATATTACTCATACAGGCACTTACTAGTGGTGAGCACCATATCCTCTTTGTTATAGAGCAAAATAATTCCATTCATTACCACTTTCAAGCTATCAGTCGATATCTTACTTCTGTGAAGTTTTAGTAGCTCAGTTGTGTCCATTTCTTTGTGACCCCATGGACTGTAGCCCTCCAGGTTCCGCTGTCTATGGAATTCTCCAGGCAAGAATACTGAAGTGGGTTGCCAGGCTCTCCTCCAGGGGATCTTCCCAACCCAGGGATTGAACCCATCTCTCCTGCATTCTGGGCAGATTCTTCACTGTCTGAGCCACCAAGGAAGCCAAACCCAACATCTTTCCCAAAGACAAGACTGGTTCTCACTCTCCCAAGACTCAGTTTCCACATCTTTAAAATGAAGATAGCAATTCTCCCCCAAAAGTTTCATTGCAGTATGTAATGCTGCCATGTAGGTGCTAGAGCCAGTTCAGTTCAGTTGCTCAGTTGTGTCCGACTCTTTGCGACCCCATGGACTGAAGCACACCAGGCCTTCCTGTGTATCAGCAACTCCTGGAGTTCACTCAAACTCACATCCATTGAGTCAGTGATGCCATCCAGCCATCTCATCCTCTGTCATACCCTTCTCCTCCCGCTTTCAATCTTCCCCAGCATCAGGGTGTTTTCCAATGAGTCAGTTCTTTGCATCAGGTGGCCAAAGTATTGGACTTTCAGCTTCAAAATCAGTACTTCCAATGAACACTCAGGACTGATCTCCTTTAGGATGGACTGGTTGGATCTCCTTGCAGTCCAAGGGACTCTCAAGAGTCTTCTCCAACACCACAGTTCAAAAGCATCAATTCTTCGCTGCTCAGCTTTCTTTATAGTCCAACTCTCACATCCATACATGACTGCTGGAAAAACCATAGCCTTGACTAGATGGACCTTTGTTGGCAAAGTAATGTCTCTGCTTTTGAATATGCTGTCTAGGTTGGTCATAACTTTCCTTCCAAGGAGTAAGCGTCTTTTAATTTCATGGTTGCAATCACCATCTGCAGCGATTTTGGAGCCCCCCAAAATAAAGTTTGACACTGTTTCCACTGTTCCTCCATCTACTTGCCATGAAGTGATGGGACCAGATGCCATGATCTTAGTTTTCTGAACATTGAGTTTTAAGCCAACTTTTTCACTTTCCTCTTTCACTTTCATCAAGAGGCTCTTTAGTTCTTCTTCACTTTCTGCCACAAGGGTGGTGTCATCTGCATATCTGAGGTTATTGATATTTCTCCCAGCAATCTTGATTCCAGCTTGTGCTTCTTCCAGCCCAGCGTTTCTCATGATGTGCTCTGCATATAAGTTAAATAAGCAGGGTGACAATATACAGCCTTGACGCACTCCTTTTCCTATTTGTAACCAGTCTTAGAGATACCAAGATTAGAGATACTAATGGAACATTTCATGCAAAGATTGGCTCAATAAAGGACAGAAATGGTATGGACCTAACAGAAGCAGAAGATATTAAGAAGACGTGGTAAGACTACACAGAAGAACTGTACAAAAAAGATCTTCAAGACCCATATAATCACGATGGTGTGATCACTCACCTAGAGCCAGACATGCTGGAATGTGAAGTCAAGTGGGCCTTAGGAAGCATCACTATGAACAAAGCCAGTGGAGGTGATGGAATTCCAGTAGAGCTATTTCAAATCCTGAAAGATGATGCTGTGAAAGTGCTGCACTCAATATGTCAGCAAAGTCGGAAAACTCAGCAGTGGCCACAGGACCGGAAAAGGTCAGTTTTCACTCCAATCCCTAAGAAAGGCAATGCCAAAGAATGTTCAAACTATCACACAGTTGCACTCATCTCACACATTAGCAAAGTAATGCTCAAAATTCTCCAAGCCAGGCTTCAGCAATACGTGAACCATGAACTTCCAGATGTTCAAGCTGGATTTACAAAAGGCAAAGGAACCAGAGATCAAATTGCCAAATCCGCTGGATCATGGAAAAAGCAAAAGAGTTCCAGAAAAACATCTCTTTCTGCTTTATTGACTGTGCCAAAGCCTTTGACTGTGTGGATCACAATAAACTGTGGAAAATTCTGAAAGAGATGGGAATACCAGACCACCTGACCTGCCTCTTGAGAAATCTGTATGCAGGTCACGAAGCAACTGTTGGAACTGGGTATGGAACAACAGACTGGTTCCAAACAGGAAAAGCAGTACGTCAAGGCTGTATATTGTCACTGTGCTAGAGCCAAGTTCTGTTCAAATCAATCCCCACCCAGTTCAAGAGATACACAGTGAACACAGGAGTCCTTTAGGGAGTAGCCCACAATGCAGCTTTCCCAGGACACAGAGCAGTTGGGAGACAGAACTGGAAACCTAGTCTGGATTCATGGGGTGGAGAGTACAAGCTGGGGAAGGGAGTGTGAAGTTCTCTTTGTCGGTAGTAAATTGCTTCTGAGAGTGTTTGTATAATGATATCAGGGTCCACTTCAGGGAAACTACTATGGACAGCTGTATGTAAAGTGGCCTGAGGAGAGGCAGGTGGATGGTTTAGGAAGCCACTACAATGCTATGATACCCGGGGGCCTAAACTACCTGCTTTCTACCCAGGAGACCCTCTCTACAGTGTAGACAGGTCAGCAGACCTTGATGAAAACAGGGGTGGGGCAGGGCAAGAGAGGTTGAGAGATCTATGAGTAACACATATATGAAACTAAACTGATATTCTTTTGGTCTTTTTATATAAAAAATCTTTCAAGCCCAATTTCAAGCATATATACAGTAAGTATATGAACTGCTTAATAAGCACTTTTAAAAATAACATTTTGTTTACTCTAAAAAATGCCTTTTCATTAAAAAAAAACAGAAAAATATGAAGGTAGATGCCACCTAGTAATCAGAATCAGAGTTGCAATTCTGAATATTTGGGCTTTGAGATCGAGAGGAAGGGGAGGAAAGAATGGAGGGACTTGGCCTTGGCCTTGGCCTCAGCTAAGTCTTTCCAGAATTTACCACCCACTGGCAGCAATCTCTCTGAATATAAGACATTTAGAGTTCTCTAAGCCCTAAAACTAGACATCAACCTCCTGTGTGAGTGCAAGAGAAAGCTGCATGTGTGAAGATGTTTGAGCCATAGAAACAAATACATACAGAGATATACTATCAAATCAAATGCTTTAATCTACTATTTTCTTAACAAACCAGAATGTTGTGAACACATTTCCAAAATAAAACCTATGTGTACCTAATTTTTGTCAGTTGGGTTACATATTTTGGCTATTTATTAATTTTTATCTTAATAAATTTTCCTGAGTGTAAATTTCAAACAGTATAAAAATGTATATGTGTAAATTGAAATCATCCTATAGTCTCATCTACCTGAACCTCAGTCCTTAACCCAAAGATATTCAGTGAAAATAGACGGATGACTATTCCTCATGTGTATTTCTCTGTATATAATTTATTAATGCATATTTACATATAATCAAATATTTACATTAAAATATACTAAAATGCACATATTCTTCAAAATTATAATCGTGTTATGTATATTCTTCTGCATTTTGCCTATTTCACTAATATGATTTCAATGATTTGCTAATGTTTACTGGGGCCTCCCTGCTGGCTCACATGGTAAAGAATCTGCCTGCAATGCAGGAATGAACAGTGAAAGTGTTAGTCACAGAGGCGTGTCCAACTCTTTGTGATCCCATGGACTGTAGCCTGCTAGCCTCTTCTGTCCATGGAATTCTCCAGGCAAGAATGCTGGAGTGGTAGCCATTCCCTTCTGCAGGGGATCTTCCCAACCCAGGGATCAAACCCCGGTCTCCCACGTTGCAGGCAGATTCTTTACAATCTGAACCAACATCAGGAACCTGGGCACAATTATTGGTTCTTTAGTGAATTTTCTGTTGGCATCATTGACTCACCTGTCTGTTGATTAATAAGTCTACCTAACATACCAGAAATGTAAATTCCATAGTGTTTGAAAATATTTTCTCTCTACTTTTCTCATAACTGTTACTTTTTTCCTACCATTCTGTTTTAAATTTTTCAATATTATTAAAATTATACAGTTATGTAAATATAAAATTATTCAAAATAAAGTTTATTTTAAAAATGAATGGTAAATCACACCCATTAGTACAGCTATTACATTTCTTAAAACAGAAAATAACAAGTGTTGGTGAGAACGTTGAGAAATTGGAACTTTGTGCATTGCTGGTGGGAATGTAAAATGGTGCAGCTATTGTAACAGTTTGGAAGTTCCTCAAAAAATGAAAAATAGAATTACAATATGAGCTAGAAATCCCACTTATAGGTATACACCCAAAACAAGTGAAAGCAGGGACTTGAACAAATATTTGTGCACTAATGTTCGTAGCAATATTATTCACACCTACAAGACTTACTCCTCACCAAATTTTAATCAGGTTCCTCTGAACCTTTGTCTCAACTAGGTCGCAACCTTTGAACTCTTGAGTTCATCTTTGAATAGCCTAATTTTTAGCAAAAATCCCGCTAAGTCAATTTAACAAGAATCCCCACCCTCAATATCTGATCACCGTAGCCTACCTTCAGCAACAACACTGGTCAGGTCGGTTTAATCAGAATCTGCACCGCCCCCGCCCCCAATCCTTATCCCTGATGTTTCTGCTTTGGTTTTCCATCCACTGACTGTCCAATCTGCTCCTTGGCTATGAACCTGTATTCCTCCATGTTGTACTGAGAACCGAGCTCAGTTATAATCTGAGGTCTCTTTACTCTTATTACAATAGTTTCTGAATAAAATCTGTTCTAACACTTTAACTACTGTTAACTAAATACAGCTCTGGTTTTAACAGCAGTAGCCAAAAAAGGGAAACAACTCAAATGTGTATGACTGTCTTACAGTGGAATCTTATGCATGCGTGCTAAGTTGCTTCAGATGTGTCCAACTCTTTGTGACCCCAAGGACTGTAGTCCTCTAGGCTCCTTTGTCCATGGGATTCTCCATGCAAGAATACTGGAGTGGGTTGCCATGCCCTCCTCCAGGGGATCATCCCAATCCAGGGATCAAACTCGTGTCTCCTGTAGCTCTCGTGTTGCAGGCAGATTCTTTTACCTCTGAGCCACCAGGGAGGCCCCATAGTGGAATATTATTCAGCCTTAAAAAGAACTGAAAATCTGAAAGAAGGCACACACACAGCCCAAATACTGTATGAGTCCACTTCCACGAGGCACGTGGAGTATTCAAACTCATAGAGACAGAAAGCAGAACAGTGACTGCCAAGGCTGACGGAAACAGAAAATTATTGTTTCATGAGCACAGAACAAGATGAAAAGAGTTCTGGAGATGGATGCTGATGATGGTTGTATGATAATCTAAATGTACTAGATACCACTAAACTGCACTTTAAAAGGATTATAACGGTAAATATTATGTATATTTTGCAAATAAATAAATAACACAGTCCATTGTAATAGAAATTGTGCAATACACTGGGGAGTCTCAAGCGCCAGCCCCTAGGGAGAGTAGAGCACTCAGAGCCCCGGCAGCTTCAGAACACGAAGGAACAGCTTTATAGTGATTCAAGGCTTCAGTATTTATCTCTGTTAACCCAGCCCACACTCAACGATAGGGATTACTCATGCACATCCATGAAAACTGGGAGGCGTGGCTCATTAGTGCCATCTTTTTTTTCACTGTGCATATATTATCTTTACCACTGAGCCACCAGAGAAGCCCACCTCTATCCAGAGTCACTATCAAATCTTGTTTTATTTTGAAAATGGTTAACCTAAGTAAGTAGTTCTTTCTCACATTCATGGCCCTTTAATGTGTCTTCTTCCTAGGTTCTATGTACTGGACTAGTGGATATATGGGGCTTCCCTGGGGGCTCAGTGGTAAAGAATCCACCTGCAGTGCAGGAGACTCAGCTTTGATCCCTGAATCAGGAAGATCCCCTGGAGAAGGAAATGGCAACCCACTCCAGTATTCTTGCCTGGAGAATTCTATGGGCAGAGGAGCTTGGTGGGCTACAGTCCATGGGGCTGAAAAGAGTTGGACACGACTTAGTGACTAAACAACAACAGTGGCTATATGATGCTTCACTTCTACAGACATCATAAGCCAGAGGGGAAGAGGATGGGCAAATGTGAAAGGGATTAAGAGATACAAACTTACAGCTATAAAATAAATAAATTACTTGAATGTAATGTACACATTGGAGGAGGAAATGGCAACCCACTCCATTATTCTTGCTTGGAGAATCCCAGGGACAGAGCAGCCTGTTGGGCTACAGTCCGTGGGGTCACAAAGAGTTGGACACGACTGAGTGACTAAAACAACAATGTACACATAGGGAATATAGTCAATAAGTTTGTATGCTGACTGATGATAACTGGACTTATGGTGGTGATCACATCATAATGTATAAACTAATGAATCACTATGTTGTGATACACCTGAAACTAATATAACATTATACATTAATTATAACTCAACTTTTATACAAAACGTAGGTTTGCTTTTTGAAAATAACCTAGACTGGAAGAAACAATCATATCAAGTTCATAGAAGGAGATGAAATACAGAATCAAAATGATGATCTTTTTATAGTTGCTCTCGTCTCAGGGCTCATTTTGAAATAGGCTCTTCATAATTTATATTTTTTATTAGAGTCCAC
>SJYQ01029923.1:0-30372 GCA_006410935.1 Redunca redunca
GGTGGGGGGTGGGGGGGACAGGGGGGAAGACTTGGAGGCAGTGGAATTCCTTGGAGAGGGTGTGCAGAACAGGGCTGGTGCCCCTGGGGGCCTCGATGTTGGATGGGCCGTGGGAAGTTGATGGGGAGCAGCGAGGAGGAGGGAAGAGAACCGGGGGCTGGTCTGCTCACCGGTCCTGGGAGGACACTGGCTCCAGGTAGCCCTTGTAGGTGAGGCCCCAGGCCCCTGGTCTGACACAGGCCAGGAGCGCACACCTGGACCTCAGGGTCTGGGTTGAGCCCCAGGCCTCGCGGGCCTCCTGGAGATGGTGCAGGGCAGGTGTGCTGAGCCCCGCCTCACCCTCTGCCCACAGGACCTGAGCACCGCCCTGCCCTCAGGGCAGGTCTGCCATGACCAGCAGCGGCTGGAGGTGATCTTTGCAGACCTGGCCCGGCGGAAGGACGACGCCCAGCAGCGCAGTTGGGCCCTGTATGAGGACGAGGGCGTCATCCGCTGCTACCTGCAGGAGCTGCTGCACATTCTGGTGTGGGCTGCGGGCCCCCAGGTGTCCCCAGCCCTCCCCCATGCTCGGGAGTCTCCCCTGCTGGTCCTCGGCATGCTCATGGGCGGCCACGCACACTGAGCGACTCCCTCACATCTCCCCCCTGCAGACGGACGCAGACCCTGAAGTTTGCAAGAAAATGTGCAAGCGGAACGAGTTCGAGTCTGTCTTGGCCTTGGTGGCCTACTACCAAATGGTGTGTGTGGGGGAGCGAGGGGAGGCGGGGGGACACGGAGGGACCCGGGCAGCGGTGGGCGTCCGGGCGCTGAGCGCACACGGGTCCCCCGCCAGGAGCACCGCGTGTCACTGCGGCTGCTGCTCCTCAAGTGCTTCGGCGCCATGTGCAGCCTGGACGCGGCCATCATCTCCACACTCGTGTCGTCCGTGCTGCCCGTGGAGCTGGCGCGGGACATGCAGACAGACACGCAGGGTGAGTGAGCGAGAGCCAGCTCCCTGCCCCCTGGGGGGTTCCTGCCACCTTCAGGGGCTTTGACCACCTGCTCTGCGCCCCTGCAGACCACCAGAAGCTCTGTTACTCTGCCCTCATCCTGGCCATGGTCTTCTCCATGGGCGAGGCAGTGCCCTACGCACACTATGGTAAGAAGGCAGGTCGTGGCCCAGCTGACTGCAGGGAGCCCACGGCCTGAGGGCTGGGGACCCACTGACCGGGGTCTCATGGAGCGTCCCCAGGGCTCACGGGAACCCAGGGAGGCTGGGCGGGGTGGGCGGTGGGGCTGGGCTGCAGACCTCGGTGTGCCCCTCTCCTAGAGCACCTGGGCACACCCTTTGCCCAGTTCCTGCTGAGCATCGTTGAGGACGGGCTGCCCTTGGACACCACAGAGCAGCTGCCGGATCTCTGCGTGAATCTACTTCTGGCTCTCAACCTGCACCTGCCAGGTGAGGGCGGGGCCTGCCTGGGGTGGCTGCCTCACGCTGCGGGGGTGGAGGAGGACCCGCCAGGCTCAGCGCCAGTGCCCTTGTGCACACCCGTGTCCTTCCTCAGCCCCGGACCAGAACGTCATCATGGCCGCCCTGAGCAAACATGCCAACGTCAAGATCTTCTCCGAGAAGCTGCTGTTGCTCCTGAACAGAGGGGGTGAGCGCCCAGGAATCTGCACGGGGCCACTTGGATGTCCTGTGACTCCTCCCCACCCCGCCCCTGTGATGCCTGTTGGCCCTCCCCAGAGGACCGCCCTGAGCCCTTTTCCCCACCTTCTAGATGACCCCGTGCGCATCTTCAAGCATGAGCCGCAGCCACCGCACTCCATCCTCAAGTTCCTGCAGGACGTGTTCGCCAGCCCCGCCACGGCTGCCATCTTCTACCACACGGACATGATGGCGCTCATCGACATCACCGTGCGACACATCGCGGACCTGTCGCCCGGAGACAAGGTGCCTGGACGTGGCTGTAGCGGGGTGGAAGCTGCCACACCCCGGGCGAGGGGGCACCTGAGACTAGGGTGAGGGGCACTCCTGGAGCCGGTAAGTAGGGGAGGCTGCTCAGCCAAGACAGGTGTGCCAAGATCCAAGGGAGCCCGCCAAGTGGTGGTCAGGGGATGTGCTGTCCGGAGTCAGGAGGAGTGGCGGGAGGTGAGAAGAGCAAGTGGAGTTTACATGAAGCCGTGGGGGCTGCGGCAGGAGGTGGTCACCTTGCTGGGGAAGTGATCTGATTACTGTCCTGAATGAAACGGAGGCTGTGTGGTCACAGCGGAAGTGGGAGGCTGGTGCGGAAGCGGCTGCCACCTCCAGGTGGCACAAGTGGACTGGGCGAGGAGGTCAGGCCTGGGGTGTTGGAGGTGGGTTGGCAGGACTCACTGCTCAATTGGTCTGGACCAGCCCGGTGGAGGAAGTGCTGATCCCTCTGGTGGGGAAGACCTTTTGAATAGAGTTGTGTTTTGATGCGTCGAGATTGAGAAGGTATCTGCTGGACATCCAGGTACAGAGGACGTCAGCGAGGCACTGGGGTGCGAGTGGGACGGGAAAGAGACACTTGGGAGTGCACTGTGCATACATGTGCTGGGAAGCCTGTGACAGTGTGGCCACCTCGGGTGTGGAATGCGTGGGGCAAAGGGAAGCTTAGGCTTCAGTCGGGGCACACAGGAGGTACTCAGGAGGAAAAACCAGGAGAGCAGGAGCCCCAAAGACTTGTGTGTGAAAGAGGAGGGGATGAGCCGTTGCCACAGTTAGGAGCCTGAATGAGACGAGGCCTGAGAAGGAGACATAGAATTTGCCACACGGAGGTCAGGCGTGACTGACCAGCCGTGTCAGTGGAGTGGATGGGAGAGAGTCCAAGTGGGAAGCTGAAGAGAAGATTTGACGTTGGAGGGGAGTGGAAAGAGAGGGAAGGTGGGAGCACTGAATGGCAACAACCCTCGTGTGTTTTTATGTGAACTTGAACTGAGTAACAGTCCTGTCCAACGTTTTGCCACCCCATGGACTGAAGCACATCAGGCATCCCTGTCCTTCACTATCTCCCAGAGCTTGCTCAGACTCATGTCCATTGAGTTGGTGATGCCATCCAGCCATCTCATCCTGTCACCCGCTTCTCCTCCTTCAGTCTTTTCCAGTATCAAGGTCTTTTCCCGTGAGTCAGTTCTTTGCATCAGGTGGCCACAGTATTGGAGCTTCTGCCTCAGCATTAGTCCTTCCAATGAATATTCAGGGTTGATTTCCTTTAGGATTGACTGGTTTGATCTCGTTGCTGTCCAAGGGACTCTAAAGAGTCTTCTCCAGCCCCACAGTTCAAAAGTATCAATGCTTCAGCACTCAGCCTCCTTTATGGTTCTTCTTTATGGGAAAACCAGAGCTTTGACTCTTTGGACCTTTGTTGGCAAGGTGATGTCTCTGCTTTTTAACACACCGTCTAGGTTTGTCACAGCTTTGCTTCCAAAAAGCAAGAGTCTTTTAATTTTATGACTGCCTCAGTGATTTTGGAGCTCAAGAAAATAAAACTATCACTATTTCCACTTGTTCCCCTTGTATTTGCCATGAAGTGATGAGACCAGATGCCATGATCCTAGTTTTTGGACTGTTGAGTTTTAACTCAGCTTTTTGACTCTCCTCTTTCACCCTCATCAAGAGTCTCTTTAGTTCCTCTTCACTTTCTGCCATTAGAGTGATATCATTTGCATATCTGAGGTTGTTGATATTTCTCCTGGCGGCCTTGATTCCAGCTTGTGATTCATCCAGCCTGGCATTTTGTATGATGTACCCTGCATAGAAGTTAAATAAACAGGGTGACAATATACAGCCTTGTTGTATTCCTTTCCCAAATTGAAATTAGTCTGTTGTTCCATGTCTGGTTCTAGCTATTGCTTCTTGACTCACTTATAGGTTTCTCAAGAGACAGGTCAGGTGGTCTGGTATTTCCATCTCTTTAAGAATTTTCCACAGTTTGTGTGATCCACACAGTCTAAGACTTTAACCTAGTCAATGAAGCAGAAGTAGATGTTTTTCTGGAATTCCCTTGCTTTCTCTATGGTCCCTCAGATGTTGGCAATTTGATCTCTCATTCCTCCCTTTTCTAAACCCAGTTTGTACATCTGGAAGTTCTCAGTTCATGTACTGCTGAAGCCTAGCATGAAGGATTTTGAGCATTACCTTGCTGGCATGTGAAATGAGTGCAATTGTGCGGTAGTTTGAACATTCTTTGGGATTGGAATGAAAACTGACCTTTTCCAGTCCTGTAGCCACTGCTCAGTTTTCCAAATTTGCTGACATATTGAGTGTAGCACCTTGGATCACCTTTTAGGATTTTAAATAGCTCAGTTGGAGTTCCATCACTTCCACCAGCTTTGTTCATAGTGATGCTTCCTAAGTCTCTCTTGACTTCACACTCTAGGATGTCTGGCTCGAGGTGAGTGACCGCACCATCGTGGCTGTCCAGGTCATTAAGCTCTTTTTTTGTATAGTTCTGTGTATTCTTGCCACCTCTTCTCACTCTCTTTTGCTTCTGTTCTGTTTATGTAAAGGGGAGTAGAAAAGTTGGGGGATCACTGGAGGGAGACATGGGATCAAGGGAAAGTCTTTTTTTTTTTGCAAGTTTATTTATAGATTTTATTTTGGCTGTGCTAGGTTTTGGTTGCTACACAGGCTTTCTCCGGCTGCGGTGTGCAGGCTTCTCATTGCAGTGGCTTCTCTTGTCACACAGCATGGACTCTAGGCATGGGGGCTCAGTAGTTGCAGTTCCCGGGCTCTAGAGCACAGGCTCAGTGGTTGTGGTGCACGGGCTTCGTTGCTCTGAGGCATGTGGGATCTTCCTGGACCAGGGATCAAACCCGTGTCTTCAGCACTGGCAGGCAGATTCCCAGCCACTAGACCACCAACTCCAAGAGAAAGTCTTTTAAAGGTGGGAGATGCTGGTGGATGTGTAAGCCAGAAGGACTGATCCAGCAAGCCGACTCTGGAGAAGAGGCCGAGGTGTTGGGAGGGTCAGCCACTGTGGGAGTCAAAAGTAGGTCAGGCGGCTGGTGAGAGTTCAGGCCCACAGAGGGATGGCGCCTGGCAGGAGCCAGGCAGTCCATTCAGCAGTGGGACAGTCGTTGAGGAGAGGGTGCCAAGGGAAGACCAGGAGTTTCTGAAATTGTGCTTATTTTCTCCATGAAGCACAAGGCCAGCTGGTCAGGGACTTTAGATCTGGCAAACGCAGAGAAGGTGGGCAGTGGCCCTTTAAGGAGTCGTGGGCCTGGTGGGGAAAAGTGGCAGCGGCCTGGGCAGTGTGGTTTGTGGCAGGGAATGGTGTTCAGGCTTGTGCGCAGCTCCATAATGGTCTGCTGCTTAGCTGTTCATACTAAAATTTGATGGGCAGGTGCTTTTTGGCCTGACCAAGTTTGGGAGTTAGCAGGGTGATACTGCCTAAGAAAGGTTTGGGTATTGACTCCTCTAAGCAGAGGCAGAGATGTGAGAGATGGCAAGGGGCAGATGGAGAAGAAGTACGGGGGCCAGGTCAGCAGATCAGGGTCTAGTGAGGATAAGGAGCAGCTAGGGTGTCACACTGGAGGGGCTGTTAGAGCCATTAAAGCCAGAGGTGCTGGGAAGGTGGGTTGGGAGGGAGGTTGGAGATGGATTCAGGGCAGGTAGAAGGTAAGACACCAGGTCTCAGGGATGGGTTGGGTTCAGGATGTGGGGAGAAAGGACTCAGAGAGGACACCTGTAGTTTTGACTCGAGCCTTTGAACAGACAGCAGTGCTCTTTATTAAGATAACACAGGAAAAGCCTTCAGCTTTGGGCAGATGGGGACGATTGTGAGTTTGATGGTAGACATAGGAGTTTGAGTTCTCTCTGAGATAAGTAGAGCATGACCAGTGGGCCCCTGAAAATTCTCATCTGCAGCTCCCTGGAGAGTCTAGGAAAGAAGTCTAAGTGTGGGTCACTGTTTGAAGCTGTGGGTGTGAATGAGATCTCCCAGGGTGAGAGGAGAGAGGGCCTCCAATAGACAGATAGCGGCCCCACGAGGGCCCAGCATTAGACACAGGTAGGGGCTCACCGCTTCCTCCTGCCCCCTCTCTGAGCCAGCCACATTCTGGGACTGCGTGTGGACTGCGAGGACTCACTTATTTACTCATGCAATGACTGTCAAAGGCCAGCTCAGTGCCAGGTTACATGCTGGGTGCTGGGGTGCAACCCTGATCTTCAGTGGTGTCAGGCAGTCATATCCTTGTGGCTGCCAGAAGGCGGTAGTGGCCTGTCTGTCCCTGTCTGGTGGCAGTGGCACAGCACCTCCCTGGGCTCCCTGAGCTTGCCTGCTCTCCCCACAGCTGCGCATGGAGTACCTCTCCCTGATGCATGCCGTGGTCCGCTCCACGCCCTACCTGCAGCACCGCCACCGGCTCCCCGACCTGCAGGCCACACTGCGACGCATCCTGACTGAGGAGGAAGCCTCGCCCCAGTGCCAGATGGACCGCATGATCGTCCAGGAGATGTGCAAGGAGTTCCCGGTGCTGGGCGAGGCCCCCAGCTAGCACCTTCCTCTCCTCCCTTCCCTGCAGCCCTGGGCAGGGTGCAGGGGACTCAGAGGCTTGGCCCTAAGAATGTTTTGCACAGATAGTATGAGGGGAGGTGATGGTAGAAGGGACCTGAGCAGGGACCCGCACCTGACATAGAGCTAACGCCAGGGGCCAAGCACAGAATTGGGGACCACAGGCCAGGAGCTCTGCTGGGGCATGGGGAGTGTGTGAACTGAAGCCCCTCCATCTCCTGGTAGGCTGCCTCTTCAGCATGCCCCCACCCCCGCCCTTACACACACAGTCCTGCAGCTGCTCCAGGCTGGGCCCGAGCCCTCAGCCCCCGCGCCCACCTGGTCTGTGTCCCGGGCTTCGGCACGCCGTGTCCCTGGGGTGAGAGGGGGCATCCTCCGCCAGCTCTGTTCTTTGCCTTAGCTTCGCAGTGAGTGCCGCTTGTGTGCTCTGCCCACCCGCAACCCCCGCCCTGTGGGGGCGGTCGCTGCCCCTCACTCCGACCCCCAGAGGTCTTGGCCAAGCTGCTGCTTTGAGAGCAGAATCTTAGAGACAGGCCATCTCTCCTGGAGCCTCACAGAACAGGGTGGGGTGGGGGTGATGGCACCGATAAAGCCAATGGCAGAACCTGTTTTCTCTGGAAAAACGTAGACTGAGAAGCCATGTGTATTTCCCTATGTGCTGCAGCTCACCTTTGGAAATAAATCACAAGGCATCTGGAAACAGGCCTCCCTGTATGATCCTGAGGGGTGGTGGGAGAGGGTGGGCAGGGGTGGGGGAACCTCAGGACCTCATCAGTAGCTTGCCCTGGCCTCTGCAGCCCCCAGGTGGTCTGTCAGGACCTGAGGACCATCTGTCAGGTGGTCCCTGACAGGCTCCTCCATCGAGGTCCCTTGAGTTCCCACGTCTTCCCTGGGTTCCCACTTCTCCTGGGCCACAGCCACAGCCACCGGCAGCCCAGGGGACCATCTGCAGGTGACTGCCCCTGCAGACTTCACTTACATCTCTCTCTGCCTTGAATGCCGTGTCTCTCTCCCCCATTAAAACCCCTATAATCCTTTATAGCTATTCTCAAATGAAGCATCTCCCCCCNTCTCCTCCTGAGAGCACGTCATTCAGGGATGAGCACAGGCCCTCAGGAAGCTGGGACGGGGACATTCGGCGGCCTCCATGCCTTGCTCTGTTCACTGCCAGGCTGCACACACTGACATTGTGGGAAGAGCAGGGCTGGGCTGTGCCATCTGTCCCCATGCTGGCCCCTGTGAGGAACAAAGCTCAGCCCTTCGGCGGGAGGGTCAGAGCCCATGTCCACTTCTGCGTGACTGTCCAAGGGGTCCTTGCTCGCATTCATCAGGGCTACTTTAGCCCCAGCTGACAAATTTAAAGAAATGCCAGCTCCAGGCAGCAAACGGGGGCCAGGACTCTAGGACCCCTCAGCAAACACCTTGATGGTCTCACCGCACAAAATTAACAACCACCAGGGAAAACAGTTAGCCAGAGAATTCCCCAGGGAAGGAACTATCCGGGAGAACAGCTCTGCCTGCTTGATGGTAGACGTGGATGTGGTTAGGCAGGGGAAAGGGCAGAGATGGAGAACCAAGCTGCTCAAGGAAAGAGGGGTGTTTGGATGGGGCTGAGGAAAACCCACAATTCTGAAGGGCCCTGCAGGCTGGGGGTTTGGGCCAATCTCTAGGCTAGAAGTGGGTCCCTACAGGTGTGGACACGTCCGTGCGATGCAACTGGGCGACAGGCTACACGTGCCTAAGGCAACTCCACGGTAAGGGGGTCAGGTGAAGACCACCTGCCTCCTCAGCCCCCCAAAAGATACAGAATCAGGCTCCAAGTCCGTGAGGACAACCTTTCCTTTTTTTCCAGTTTAATGGAAGAACATACTGTGAAAACTGCAGTACGCAAATATGAATGACAACAAGATGCTAATCTCGTCACCACCTAGTGTCACCAGCTCCCGAAGCCCACTTAATCATCAACTCCTCCCTTCTCCCCAGACCTCCTCCCTAGAGGCCATTCCTCAGGAGTTTTGCCTGTTTTCCAACTTCAAATAAATGGAGTCATATGAGCACTGGCTTCTTTACTCACCATCAGATTTCACAGTTCACCCACGGTGCACTCATTTATTTATCCACGTCGACAATCTTTCAGTTGTTTCCAGTTTCTGTCTATTACAAATCATGCTGTCAGGAGCACTGTTGTACTCGTCTTTCGGTTGCTCATATGCATTATATCGGGGGGGCGGTATATTCTCAAAAGTGGAATTGCAGTGAAAATGCCAAACTCCTGAGTAGTTGTACCAATGTGTGCTCCTCCACTGGTGTCTGAGTGCCAGCTCCTCTGTCCCTTTCCCTAAACCTGGTATTGTCAGTCATTTTTATTTCCCTGATGACTAAAGAGGTTGAGCATTTTTTTGTCAGTTTACTGGCTATTCTCTTGTGAAGCACCTCTTCACATCTCTTGCCCATTCATTGACTGGGATGTGGATCTTTTATTGGTTTATAGTATGTATTCAGGATATGAGTCCTTGGATTGTATATCTTAACCTATCCTCCCTATCTTATCTTAATGTCTTAACCTTATCTTAACCTATCTTATCTTAATGTCTTTGGATGAAAGAAGTTCTTAATTGTAATGTAATCCAATTTTTCAGTATTTTCCTTTATGGTTAGTCCATTTTGTGTCCTCTTAAAAAAAATATTTGCTTAAAAGTCATGAACTTTTATGTTCTCGTCTAAAAGATGTATTGTCTTTCCTTTCACATTTACATGTCAGATCAATCTAGAATTGATTATGTGGGTAGTATGAAGTAAGGGGTCTCATTTTTGTCTACACGGATGTCCAGCTGATATGGCATCATTTACTGGAAAGCCCATCCTTTGCTTGTGTTGGCTCTTAAGAGCCACTCGTGTAAATATTGAAGTCTCATGCACCACCTGTAGGCCCCTCTCTGGATTTTGTTCTGTTTGTCTGTCTATTCCTGTACCAGCACCATACAGTCTTGGTCTTCTCACTGTGGCTTTCCTGATCTCTACCAGAGGAAGTTGCTCTCCTTCTTGGGTTCCCTTTGGACTCTCTTGGGTGTTCTTGGCCGTCATACATTTTAGAATCCAGTTTGACGGTTTACACACACACGTACACTACACAGTCTTTACTGAGTTGCATTGAATCTATATATCATTTGGGAAGAATTAGCATCTGCACAATACAGGTATACCACATTTTATTGCACTTCACTGATATTGCATCTTTTACAACAAATTGAAAGGTTTTGAAGGTTTTGTGGCAGACCTTCGATAGATAACAGACGATAGAAAGTCTATCGTCACCAGTCTTCCAACAACATTTTCTTACTTCATGTCTCTGTGTCGCATTTTGGTAGTTCTCATAATATTTCAAACTTTGTCATCATTACTATATCTGTTATGCTGCTTTGTGGTCAGTGATTTCTAATGTTATTTATTTTTGGCTGTACCAGGAAGCCTGCTGTCTATGAGGTTGCACAGATTCAGACACGACTGAAGCGACTTAGCAGCAGCAGTACCAGGAAGCATGTGGTGGGATCTTAGATCCCCAACCAGGGATCAAATTTGGCCCTCTGCAGTGGAAATGCAGGGTCCTAACCACTGGACTGCCAGGGAATTCCTTAATGTTACTTTTAAAAAGATGATGTTTAGGCCCACCCAAGGATGCCAAAAAACAAACTGATTATGATTTATGAAGGCTCAGATGATGGTTAGCATTCTTTAGCAATAAGGTGTTATTTTTTTCTTTCTTTTTCAGCCATTTGCCATGAAGGATCTTAGTTCCCTGAGCAGGGATCAAACCTGTGCCTCCTGCAGTGAAAGGTGGAGTCTTAACCACTGGACCAACAGGAAATTCCTAGCAATAAGGTATTTTTAATTGAGGTATGTACATTTTGTTTAGACATAGTACTCTTGCACACTTAACAGACTGTAGTCTAAACACAAATTTTATGTTCCCTGGGAAACCAAAACATTTGTATAATTCACTTTACTCTGATATTTGCTTTATTGTGGTGGTCTGTAACCAAACCCACAGCATCTCTGAGGTATGCCTGTATTAAATCTTCCAACCTTTGAACATAGTTTTGCACACATAGTTTTGTGTTCAGTCGTGTCCGGGTCGCAGAGAGTCGGACACAACTGAGCGACTTCCCTTGCATTCCATTTATGTCTTTATGTTTCTATTTTTTCTTTCAGTGTTTATTGAGATATAATTTGACTATATAGTTTAAGGTATACAACATAATGATTTGACTTTACATACATCATGAAATAATTATGATAGTGTTCAATGTCAATGTTTTATTGTATGTGTGAAGAGTCATTGCACATTATGACCGGCATTATATTTATTCCTAGCATTTTATGTTGCACGATGCTACTGTAAATTGCATCATGAAAAAAAGTTTTCACTTGTTGATATATAGAAATTACAACCGATTTTTATATATTGACTTTGCATCCAGTGACTTTGCTAAACTCTAATAACTTATCTGTAAGTTCTTTTGGCTTTTTTACATACACATTCCTGTTGCCTGTGAATACTTTTTTCCCCTCTTTCTAATCCTTATACCTTTTTACTATTTTTTTTTTTTCTTTTTTTACCTTACTGCACTGTTGAAGCCCTCCAATATAATATTAAGGCATAAGGTCAACAATTCAAAATGTTTTTCTCTAGTAATGCTCTGCTGCTCCAGAGGTAAGGAATTCACAAATAGTCTGAACTGGGGTTAGATTTTAGCCCAGTGAGTTTGTCTAAGAAGAGCCAGGGTAGGAGAATTGTTATCAGACTGGCTAATGGTTAAGGTAAGGACTTCCCAGGTGGCTTCATGATAAAAGAATCCCCCTGCAATGGGTGACAAGGGCAAATACTGGGTAGAGGAAGAGGCATGAGGAGAGGGTCTGAAATGTCCTAGGGGGCAGTGGAGAGAGGAACTCTACTTGCTTTGCCTTTACAGGGAGCATGAGAAGCTGTCACTGGGGGTGGGGCATAGAGGTGAGGGCAGAGGGAGAGGGACAGGCTTCCATGGAAAAGGACCCGGGTGGAGGCAGAGCTTCAGGGAGGACACGGAGCGTCCTCTGCAGTCACCAAGGGTGTTAAGGAAAGGTCCCAGTCTTCTAGCCCTGGGACAGGGAGCAGGGCATAACACGGCCACGATCCCTTTACACCTCAGAACATTAGCCCACACAGCCTCCAAGACCTAAGGTGGCTCCTCCATCTTTTGGTTATTCAAAGATCGACTTAGGCAGATGGTTACACTGGCTCAATCACCTCCTCTGGGATCCAGCATCCCTCTCCCTAGCGTCCCACCTATCTACCACCTTGGTTCGCGTAAAGGTTTCCGCCCTCCACTCGTTAGATCGCGAACCCTGAGGGCAAAGGTGCGATGGAAACCATGTCTTTGGCTTCCCTCCTCACCCCTGCGCCGAGCTCCCATCCAGCCAAGGTCTGCCTTCAGCGCCTCTCCAACGCCCATAGTAACCCAGACCGTGCTTTCTTGGCTCTGACCTTAGGAAGTCCTCAGATTCCGAGACACCAGAGGGCACCACTGGAGTCCACCCACCGGCTCTCCGTAGTCACATGAGGTGCTGGAACGAGGAATCCCGCCTCCTGGAAGTGAAAAAGTCAATGAGGAGGCCTAAGAATGCGCCATTTGATTGGTTGGTGGTGATGTCATAGGTACCGTTTGGGGCGGGCCAGAGGCCGAAGCCGGAGTTCTCCGCTGGTTCCAAGCAGGAGCCGCGCCCCTTGGAGCGTTCGGGGCCTTAGCCCTAAACCCCTCCTGGATCCAGGGACGCCGACGCCGTCTGACCGTGGCGTTGCAGCCCACTATCGGTGCTGCTTTGCAGGCTGGGCCGTAGAACACCTCCTGGATTGTCCCTCCCGGCTTTTCTGGAACCAGGGAAGCCTCCTCCCCCAGACAATGAGTCTGCCGTGGGGGCGGAGCCACCCATTGTCCCAATAGAAACAGTGACTTTCTGATTGGAACGCTCGGTGTTCACGCCCCACGCCCCCGCTGGTCTTCGGTGACGTTTATTCCCCGGCGTCTGCCCATTGGATCTTACTTGAGTCTTACTTGAGCCGAGAGTAGAACAGCTCGGGCAAAACTGAGCTTTTCCATTAGTTCCTTCAAGGGGTTAAGGGACGCAGTCGTAGCCGGCAAGGGAGGGGGTCTGAGGAATCCGAGCCTCAGTCCTGCGGCAAGCAGGGTTGCATGTGGCATTCCAGAGCACTGGAGACTCGCTACCTAAGAGAGGGATGTAGTTTCCAGTGGAAGAGCAGCCGGCCGAAAAACCAAGGAAGTTTAGCCTCTGTTCCGGCTTCGGACGGGTCACCTCTGGTCCCTGCTCGGTTGGGGCGCTCCAAACAAGCAGATGCTCGCGACATGTTTCATGAATTAAAACTCGCTGATCGAACGGTTAAGGCTGTTCGGGCAGGTGGCACCCCAACTCACTTCCGACCTCATGATGGTTATCTCCACCCAAGAGTTGATAGAAAACTCTGCACATCGTAGGCACCAAAATTTCAGACCAAAATCCGGGACAGGGTTCGGAACTAGTGGTCAGGAAGGCGGGGCATAAGAGATCGGCAAGCAGAAGGCCGAAGACAGAGCTGAGACAGCGCCCTAGAGGGAGGGAGGCTGGTGAGGGCGGTGGCCACGAAGAGGAGGGTGGGACCAGGAGCGGTGAATCTCCCTGCCCGGTTCAGCACCGTGGGCAGCACTTGCGTTCTGCCCTCAACAAAGATGGCGATCGTGACTTCTAATTCGGCAGCTGCCATGCGCGATGGCCTGTACCATAGTATTTGGAGCTCCGGGGCGGGGATGGAATGAACCATTGCAGCGGCCGGGAGCCATGTTGGAGCGGCGGGAGGCGGCAGCAGCGTCAGGGATGCTGTGGTGGGGGCGGCAAAAGCCGGGGCCGCTCGCCAAAGGGCCTCTGGCCGCGAAGTAGATGGTGCCCAGAGGGTGGCGGCGGCGTGGAGCGACAGGCCTAGAGGCAGGGGACTGGGGTGGCGGCAGGGGTCCGGGTGGGGGTCCGAGCAGCGAGGCGGGCCCAAGGCCTGGACCCGGGTGGAGGACAGTGGAGGCAGTGTGGGGAAGTGGGGGGTGATGGCGAGGCGGCAGCCGTGGTGGGGTCTCAGGGGGCCGACGACCCCGCTACTCCTGCTCCTTTCCCTCCTCTCTTTGTTCCCTCTTAGCCGGGAGGAGCTGGGGAACGGTGGGGGCCACGGCTGGGATCCGGGGGTAGCTGCTGCTACGGGACCAAGGGCGCGGATCGGCAACGGAGCCTTAGCTCTTTGTCCCGAGCCGCCTGGGGTCCGAGAGGATGGAGAGCCTGGCCTGGGAGTCAGGGAACCTGTATTCGTGGGGCTCCGAGGGGGGAGGCAAAGCGCCCAAAACGGTCGAGGGCCCCCGGAGCAGCCGGGGCTGGGAGCGGAATATGGGGTCAAGACATTTGGCAGCCGCGGGCGGGAGACCGGACAAGGACCAGGGTCTCTGTTATGCTGGCGCCCAGAGGTCTCCTCTTGCAGGCTGACAGGGCCTTTGCGAAGAGATAGTCTGTCACCAGAGGGTTTGTCCCCAGGGGTCCCAGGCCCGGAGAACAACCCTCCCTTCCCTTCGGACCTTCTGATTCGGCCCCGTGGTTCTCAGCCAGTGTCCTCTCAGAGGAATACTGGGAGAGGCTCCTCCCCAAAAGTGGGAACCACGCGCTGCTGCGGGGAACTGTGGGGACCAGGGCGCAGGGGTCAAAGCGAGAGAACAGCGACATCCCGAGCGAGGAGGACTGGCCCCCGGTCGGACCGCCCTCCCGGGGCCGTGGGATCTGGCCCCGGACTGGATTCAGCACCTCGCACAGCGAGGACAGCTCCCGCGTCTGGTTCAGCACCGCGCGAGTCTCGGACAGCTCCCGAGCCGACGCCCGAGCGCATGCGCTCCCGAGGTCTCTTCCGCCGCCGCTTCCTCCCGCAGCGCCCGGGGCCGCGCCCCCCTGGGGCCCCGGCCCGGCCTGGAGCCTGGAGAGTACCCCTAGAGGGCCGGGCCCGCCCCCGTCGCGCCGCGAACCGCCACCCACAGTTTCCGCAGTACAACTACCAGGCACTAGTGCCGGAGAATGAGGCGGCGGGTACCGCGGTGCTACGCGTAGTGGCGCAGGACCCAGACACCGGAGAGGCTGGGCGCCTAGTCTACTCGCTGGCTGCGCTCATGAACAGCCGCTCTCTGGAGCTGTTCAGTATCGATCCGCAGAGCGGCCTTATCCGCACAGAGGCTGCTCTGGACCGCGAGAGCATGGATCGCCACTACCTGCGCGTGACGGCGCAGGATCATGGTTCACCGCGCCTCTCTGCCACCACCATGGTGGCCGTTACAGTGGCCGACCGCAATGACCACGCGCCTGTATTTGAGCAGGCGCAATACCGGGAGACGCTTCGCGAGAACGTGGAAGAGGGCTACCCCATCCTGCAGCTGCGTGCCACAGATGGTGACGCTCCCCCCAACGCCAACCTGCGCTACCGCTTTGTGGGGCCGCCAGCTGCGCGCGCCGCCGCCGCTGACGCCTTCGAAATTGACCCGCGCTCGGGCCTCATCAGCACCAGCGGTCGCGTGGACCGCGAGCACATGGAAAGTTACGAGCTGGTGGTGGAGGCCAGCGACCAGGGCCAAGAGCCCGGGCCGCGCTCCGCCACCGTGCGTGTGCACATAACCGTGCTGGACGAGAATGACAACGCACCCCAGTTTAGCGAGAAACGCTACGTGGCACAGGTGCGCGAGGATGTGCGCCCCCATACGGTGGTGCTACGCGTCACAGCCACCGACCGGGATAAGGATGCCAACGGACTAGTGCACTACAACATCATCAGTGGTAACAGCCGCGGCCACTTTGCCATTGACAGCCTCACAGGCGAGATCCAGGTGGTGGCCCCTCTGGATTTTGAAGCAGAGCGAGAGTACGCCTTGCGCATCCGGGCTCAGGATGCAGGCCGCCCCCCGCTGTCCAACAACACGGGCCTGGCCAGCATCCAGGTGGTGGACATCAATGACCACACTCCTATCTTTGTCAGCACACCCTTCCAGGTCTCTGTCCTGGAAAATGCACCCCTGGGCCACTCAGTCATCCACATTCAGGCAGTGGATGCAGACCACGGAGAGAATTCCAGACTGGAGTATTCCCTAACTGGGGTGGCATCAGATACACCCTTTGTGATAAACAGTGCCACTGGCTGGGTCTCTGTGAGCGGTCCATTGGACCGTGAGTCTGTGGAACATTACTTCTTTGGTGTGGAGGCCCGAGACCATGGCTCACCCCCACTCTCAGCCTCAGCCAGCGTTACAGTGACTGTGCTGGACGTTAACGACAATCGGCCTGAGTTCACCATGAAGGAGTACCACCTCCGACTGAATGAGGATGCGACCGTGGGCACCAGTGTGGTCAGTGTGACTGCTGTAGACCGTGATGCCAACAGTGCCATCAGCTACCAGATCACAGGAGGCAACACTCGGAATCGCTTTGCTATCAGCACCCAGGGGGGTGTAGGTCTGGTGACGCTGGCCCTGCCCCTGGACTACAAGCAGGAACGCTACTTCAAGCTGGTGCTAACTGCGTCTGACCGTGCCCTTCACGATCACTGCTATGTGCACATCAACATCACAGATGCCAACACTCACCGGCCTGTGTTTCAAAGTGCCCACTACTCAGTGAGTGTGAATGAGGATCGGCCAGTGGGTAGCACCGTGGTGGTCATCAGTGCCTCTGACGATGATGTGGGTGAGAACGCTCGCATCACTTATCTCCTGGAAGACAACCTGCCCCAGTTCCGCATTGACACAGACTCAGGGGCCATTACCCTGCAGGCCCCCCTGGACTACGAAGACCAGGTGACTTATACACTGGCTATTACAGCTCGGGACAATGGCATCCCACAGAAGGCAGACACTACTTACGTGGAGGTGATGGTCAACGATGTGAATGATAACGCTCCACAGTTTGTGGCCTCCCACTACACAGGGCTGGTCTCCGAGGATGCCCCGCCTTTCACCAGCGTCCTGCAGATCTCAGCCACTGACCGGGATGCTCATGCCAATGGCCGGGTCCAGTACACTTTCCAGAATGGGGAAGATGGGGATGGAGATTTTACCATTGAACCTACCTCTGGCATTGTCCGCACCGTGAGGCGGCTGGATCGGGAGGCGGTGCCGGTGTATGAACTGACTGCCTACGCAGTGGACCGAGGTGTGCCCCCACTCCGGACTCCAGTCAGCATCCAGGTGACAGTGCAGGATGTCAATGACAATGCACCGGTCTTCCCAGCTGAGGAGTTTGAGGTGCGAGTGAAGGAGAACAGCATTGTGGGCTCGGTGGTGGCCCAGATCACTGCGGTGGATCCGGATGAAGGCCCCAATGCTCATATAATGTACCAGATCGTGGAGGGGAACATCCCCGAGCTGTTCCAAATGGACATCTTCTCGGGAGAGTTGACGGCACTCATTGACCTGGACTACGAAGCTCGCCAGGAATACGTAATTGTTGTGCAGGCCACATCAGCCCCTCTAGTCAGTCGGGCCACTGTACACGTCCGCTTGGTTGACCAGAATGACAACAGCCCTGTGCTCAACAACTTCCAGATCCTCTTCAACAACTACGTATCCAACCGCTCGGACACCTTCCCCTCAGGCATCATTGGGCGCATCCCAGCTTATGATCCAGATGTCTCTGACCACCTCTTCTACTCCTTTGAGCGGGGCAATGAGCTTCAGCTGCTGGTGGTCAACCAGACCAGCGGGGAGCTCCGACTGAGCCGAAAACTAGACAACAACCGCCCACTGGTGGCCTCCATGTTGGTGACTGTCACAGGTGAGGGGCGGGGGTTAAGCAAGTGAGCCAGTGACCTTAGCCTGTCAGGTCCTCAGGGCCCCCCACAAGGCACTTCAAAGAGGGGTTTCCAGACTTTCCAAGCATCCCTTAAGCGCTGGGTTCCTGCATCCCACAGGATCTGCCATAGACCTCCCAGGTTAGGGTCATATAGTCTCTGCTTAGGGTCTTGGACAGTCTCCACAGAACCCCAAATATTCATTATGAGCAGACCTCATAAAAACTCTTAAAGAACTGTCTGCTTTATTTAAATAATTATTTTATTTTTTATTTCTTTTTGGCTGTGCTGGCTTTCTTCCAGTTGTGGCAAGCAGGGTCTACTCTCTAGTTGCAGCATGCAGGCTTCACATTAACATTGTTTCTCTTGTTGCAGAGCGTGGGCTCTGGGGCACTTGGACTTCAGTAGATGAAGCACAGGGGCTCAATAGTTGTGGTTCCGGGCTCTAGAGCACAGCTCAGTAAGTTGTGGCACATGCACTTAATTGCTCTGTGGCACGTGGGCTCTTCCCGGATCAGGGATCAAATCCCATTTGTCTCCTGCATGGGCAGGAGGATTGTTTACCACTGAGCCACCAGGGAAGTACAAGAACCACCTGCTTGTTAATCTAGGGATTGCTCTCCTCCTTCTGAAAGGCTGGAGTAATGCTCCAGGTGTCCCAGGAAAAGCCAGCATCATACCCCTCTTCAGATGAAGGGTTACTTTGGGTCCGTTCTGACCCTCAGCCTGTGGAGAAGAGGGAGGCCAATCGTTTAGTGGTTGGGAACAGCATCTTCCTTTGGCAGCTTTGGACAGAGAGCAGACCCATATTAGCCTGGCTGCTCTTGATGGGGCTGGCTAAGGCTCTGGCCTTTGGGAGAAAGTCTGGAGATCCACTTGTCTCTTCTGCAGCCGTGGACCAAGGTTTTCTCAAACTGTTCCCTTAGAGGAGAGCGCAGGTGGGAAAAGCTCTTGCAGGCCTAAATACTGGAGGCTGCAGGGGTTGGGACAGACTTTACCAGTGCTTATTCTCCAATTCTGAGGCATAGGACTCCTGGCACCGCCAAAGAAGGCACGTCTGCATCATCCCTCAATTCCCTGGACAACAAACCCTGTCGGCCACCCATTGTGTGGAGACGAGGCATATAAGCACCTCATCCTAATTTCTGAGGGTGGCCACTGAAATCGCAGGACCCAGGTCTGGGGTGATGGGCAGCTTGCTGATCCAAGGATGCTGCGGAGGAGGTCTGGGTCCAAGGTTCTCTTGGAGAGAAGAAACTTGCTGACCCAGGGTTCTGGGAGACGTGGTTGAGTGGTCACAGGCCTAGGGACCCTTCTAGTGAACAGGAAGGCAGTTAGCTAACCAGAGATAGGGAATAGGTGATCCTTCACCTAGGGGATATTCTTGGAGGGGATGTTTTGCTAGTTCTGCAGTGCTGGGGAATGGAAGGAAAGAAAGCCAGTCATCTGTGGCCTTGGCTCCTCTTTCTATCCTGACTGGCCTGCTGACCATAAACCTGGGGAAGGGTGGGTTACTGATCACTTAGGGACCATCTTGTGTGCTGTTGGAGGAATGACCTGCTGACCTCTGGGCACTACTGGGGGGCAGAGAGTGGGTGGGTTGATCCCTGGCTCAGGCCCTTCCCCATGCTGGAGGGAGGCGATAGGAAACAGTACCTTGCTGACACCTTGGTGCTGAGAGAGTTGGTGATCGTAAGCCCAGACCCCCTTGTGTCCTGGTAGGGTCAGCCCACTAACACAGAAGTGCTGGGGGACTGGGCCAGTAACCCTCCTCTGTCCCTGGGAAGGGCAGCCACTGACCCCAGACTGACCTCTTCCCCCCACTTCCCCCGGCAGATGGGCTGCACAGTGTGACGGCCCAGTGCGTGCTTCGCGTGGTCATCATAACGGAGGAGCTGCTGGCCAACAGCCTGACCGTGCGCCTGGAGAACATGTGGCAGGAACGCTTCCTGTCGCCGCTACTGGGCCACTTCCTGGAAGGCGTGGCTGCGGTACTTGCCACCCCCGCCGAGGACGTCTTCATCTTCAACATCCAGAACGACACGGACGTGGGGGGCACCGTGCTCAACGTGAGCTTCTCGGCGCTGGCGCCCCGCGGGGCTGGAGCCGGCTCCGCGGGCCCCTGGTTCAGCTCCGAGGAGCTGCAGGAGCAGCTGTACGTGCGCCGCGCCGCCCTGGCCGCCCGCTCGCTGCTGGACGTGCTGCCCTTCGACGACAACGTGTGCTTGCGCGAGCCCTGCGAGAACTACATGAAGTGCGTGTCGGTGCTGCGCTTTGACTCCTCTGCGCCCTTCCTGGCCTCCGCCTCTACGCTCTTTAGACCCATCCAGCCCATCGCAGGCCTGCGCTGCCGCTGCCCGCCCGGTTTCACGGGAGACTTCTGCGAGACGGAGCTCGACCTCTGCTACTCCAACCCCTGCCGCAACGGCGGCGCCTGCTCGCGGCGTGAGGGCGGCTACACCTGCGTTTGCCGGCCGCGCTTCACGGGTGAGCCGGGCACGGGGCTGGGTGAATATCAGGCAGAGTGGGGGGCGGAACTACAGTGCAAGTGAGCATTGGGCATCACTCTTGAGCCACCCGGGGTCAAGTTGGGCGCGGTTAGTCCAGAAGCGGTAGAACCTGGCAGAGAGGGAGCCTAAGGCCGCAAAGAAATAAAGGTCTTGGGTGGGCCAACCCGCTGGTGGCTCAGATGGTAAACAATTTGCCTGCAGTGCAGGAGACCTGGATGGGGAAGATCCCCTGGAGAAGGGAATGGCTACGCACTCCAGTATTCTTGCCTGGGAAATTCCATGGACAGAGGAGCCTGTCAGGCTACAGTCAATGGGGTCGCAGAGTCAGACACCACTGAGCAAGCAACTAAGTTTAACTGGGCAGAGGAAGAGGAGGGGGCGTGACCCTGGGCAGGGGCGTGGCCGGAAGGGGGAGGGGGCGGGGTCTAGTATAATAGGGGCATGCCCACAGCGGGCGGAACTTTTGCATCTTCTTGGTTCTCACCTGGAGGTAGTGGCCTTCGGAGGGGCGGGGCCCACTGGAGCCGGGGGCAGGGCGCGGTCTGACCCCGCCTCTGCCGCCGACTTGACCCCCTAGGCGAAGACTGCGAGCTGGACACAGAGGCCGGACGCTGCGTGCCGGGCGTCTGCCGCAACGGGGGCACCTGCGCCAACGGGCCGGACGGCGGCTTCCGCTGCCAGTGCCCGGCGGGCGGTGCCTTCGAGGGTCCACGCTGCGAAGTGGCGGCGCGCTCCTTCCCGCCCAGCTCTTTCGTCATGTTCCGCGGCCTTCGACAGCGCTTCCACCTCACGCTGTCCCTCTCGTAGGTGCTCGCCCGCATCTGCGCACCCGCACGGGGTCCCCATCACTTCCAAGACCCGGGTTCCTGACTGCCCCCATCCTGGCGTCCCATGGGACACCCCCCCTCCCCGCCCTTCCTCATCACTTCCTCCCTCACCTAGCCTGGGTGGGTCCCCTCAGACCTTCTTGTCACAGGGATGGTGGGTGTGAGCAGGGGGTCTTGTTTGTGACGGGCCCCTCCCCGACCCCAGGTTTGCCACGGTGCAGCCCAGTGGGCTGCTCTTCTACAACGGACGCCTGAACGAGAAGCACGACTTCCTGGCCCTGGAGCTCGTGGCTGGGCAAGTGAGGCTCACATATTCCACTGGTGGGTGCCCCCTCCCGTGGATCAGTGTAGGGGCGAGGGGGTGCATGTGTGGGTGAGTTGGCTTGGGGGGGGGTGTGAACCCCCCAGGCCCTCCTGAGCATGTAGCTCCACCCATGCCCAACAGACCACTTTCTCATTCCATGAAGGCTGTGCTTCTCCCACGTGTCCAGAGGCACTCTGGTCCGGCCAGTGTGGCCACCAGCAGGGGGAAGTTATCTGATGCATCCAGGGTCACCCTGGGAGTAGCTGTGCTTGCATGACTGTGTAGGGGGAGGGGAGGCCTCACAGCTCCAGACCAGCCTCCATACACATCCACCCCGCAGGTGAGTCCAACACAGTGGTCAGCCCCACGGTTCCAGGGGGCCTCAGTGATGGGCAGTGGCACACAGTGCATCTGAGATACTACAACAAGGTGGGCACCGCCCTCGGCCTGGGAGTTCGGGGAAGGAGCTGGGATACCAGGTTCTGGGATACCAGGTGACCCCTGGGGGTCCTGTTGAGTGACGTGCCAGGTCTCTAGCCCCGGACAGATGCCCTGGGGGGTGCTCAGGGCCCCTCCAAGGACAAGGTGGCTGTGCTGAGCGTGGATGACTGCGATGTGGCTGTGGCTCTGCAGTTTGGGGCTGAGATTGGCAACTACTCGTGCGCAGCTGCCGGCACGCAAACAAGCTCCAAGAAGTGAGCTCCCCAGCCCTGCGCCCCAAACCCCCTGCCTGCCAGAGCCCACCCCCACCCTTCCAATACTGCCTCCAAACTCCCCGTCCTTGCCCAAACCACCAGATTTTCCTTTCCCCACTCAAACGCTGAAACCCCACCTCACCTTAGCCCCCGTCTCTGTGTTCTACCCCGGACCCCCACTTGTACACATTCCCCCAGGCACCCACTCCCCCAAATTCTCTACTCTCTTGGTCTCGCTAATGCCCCACAGCCCCACCTGACCCCTATCACCCTCCCCAGCCACCCTTCTGCCTCCCTTTTTCGTCCTCATCCTCAACCCCAGCCTCTTCCACCTTTCCCCAGACCATCTGCCTGTCAGAAACTCTTCTTTGCACCCCGGCAACTGAAGTCAGGCCCTAGTCCTTTCTCAGCTTGATCTTACCCTCCCCATCCAATCACCTTACCCTCTGAGTCCTACCCCCTCCATTTCCTATCCCCTCCCCCAGCCCAGGAGCAAACCTACCCTGGCCCCAGTCCCACCAATGACCTGGACTCCTGACCCCCAGGTCCCTGGACCTGACAGGCCCTCTGCTCCTGGGGGGTGTCCCCAACCTTCCCGAGAACTTCCCCGTGTCCCACAAGGACTTTGTTGGCTGCATGCGGGACCTGCATATCGATGGCCGCCGAGTGGACATGGCGTCCTTTGTCGCAAACAATGGCACCATGGCAGGTAGGCCACGTCCCCATCATAGGGAAAAGGTGGAGGGGTTTATGGATGGACTCAAACTCTGACCTCCTCCTTGTCTCCTTTTCTGGCAAGCATTCTGCTGCAGTCTGGCCTTTAGGACCTGAGTCCTGCTAATTCCACCCCCTGCGAGAACATGGGGCTGAGATCTTGGGCACTTTCAGCCCCCTAGGCACTGTCGTATTCGCATGTCCTCCATCTACTTTCCTCTCTCAGGCTGCCAGGCCAAGATACACTTTTGTGACTCGGGCCCCTGCAAGAACAACGGCATCTGCTCAGAACGCTGGGGTGGCTTCAGCTGCGACTGCCCGGTGGGCTTTGGAGGCAAAGACTGTCGGCTCAGTGAGTGGGCAGCCCGGGGCAGGAAGGGCCTGTGGAGTATAGCTTCTGTTCTCAACGTGAAGCCTGTGACTCTGCTCCTTCTACCCCACCAGCTATGGCCCATCCCCACCATTTTCGTGGCAACGGCACACTGAGCTGGGACTTTGGAAACGACGTGGCCGTGTCTGTGCCCTGGTACCTAGGGCTAGCGTTTCGGACTCGGGTGAAGCAGGGGGTCCTGATGCAACTCCAGGCTGGGCCACATAGCACACTCCTCTGTCAGGTGTGTCTGTCCCCCTGAGCCCTTTCCTAGACCCCCAGCTCTCAATCTTTGAGGCCACCAGCACCATTTTTGTGGTTTCAGGTCTGGTCCCTGGTGGCTCAGATGGTAAAACATCTGCCTGCAATGCAGGAGACCTGCATTTGATCCCTGGGTTGGGAAGATCCCCTAGAGAAGGAAATTGCAACCCACTCTGGTATTCTTGCCTGGAGAACCCCATGGAGAGAGGAGCCTGACAGGCTACAGTCCATGGGGTCGCAAACAGTAGGACATGACTGAGAGACTAAGCGCGCACGTGTGTGTGCACGCACACATACACACACACACACACACACATCCACAGCATACTTCTCTGCTAGGAGCACTGATCATACTTGACCCTGCTCTCGACCTTGGCGCTTGACCCTCTTCCCCACTATCATATCCTCTGCAGGTGCAGCATCCCAGCCTAGCTCTCCCCTGCCACTTGAACTAATCCATGACCCCTGCCCCTTGACTTTACTCTCAGAAGCATAGAGTGCCCTGGCACAGGGCCCTCCATGCCAGATATAGCCTGTCCCTCTTGTACTGACCTCTGCTCTTCGTGACCCCACCTCCTGACACTCCCAGCCCCAGCCCAGTGTGGGGATCTGACCCCAGGGCTGGGCCTCTCTGCCTGCAGCTGGATCGGGGCTTGCTGTCTGTAACAGTGACCAGGGCCTCAGGCCGGGCTGCCCACCTCCTCCTGGACCAGGTGATAGTCAGTGACGGCCGGTGGCATGATCTGCGGCTGGAGCTGCAGGAGGAGCCAGGTGGCCGGCGGGGCCACCATGTCCTCATGGTCTCCTTGGACTTCAGCCTCTTCCAGGTCTGACTTCTAACCCTGGGGTGGTCCATTCTCAGCCTTCTGACCAGACCCACCTCATTGGAACCCCCCTCAGTCCAACTCCTCTTCTTCCGTCCACTGCACACAGTCTGATGTTGTCTCCCGAGTCCCCCTCCTCAAGTCCTTGCTCTAATCCCACCCTGCTCCGCCCTCCCCATGTCAGGGAGGCTATGCAGATTTCTGGCCTGGTCTTGGGGTACCTCTGTAGCCAGCACTTTGCCAAACTTCTTCTGGTTTCCCAATCATCCCACCTCAAAATCATGGCATTTCAGAGTCTGTTCGGAGTCCAGGAGAGAAGGCCCAGTCCGGAGCCCAGCTCTTGACTAAACCTTCCTGTCACTCATCCTCTGTGCTCCAGCAGGTCCTCTGTACTTGGGAGCATCTCATGCTCAGACCAGCCCTCTGGTCCAGAGGTCCAGAGCATGGTGCAAAGCTAGGATAAGGCCAAGGCTGACACTGGGGTAGGGCAAGGGTTCATCGGTCCCCCCTTCACCCCCAGTGCTGACTGTCCCCTTCCCCCAGGACACTTTGGCGGTGGGGAGTGAGCTGCAGGGCCTGAAGGTAAAGCGACTCCATGTGGGAGGCTTGCCCCATGGCGCTGAAGAGGAGGCTCCTCAGGGTCTGGTTGGCTGTATCCAGGTGAGGGTCAGCGTGCAAATATGAGGTGGAGCATCAGGGTGAATGGTCAGAGATCAGGGATGTCTTGAGACCCGAGATGCTGCATTCACCTGGAGGTTGGTATAGGGGTGGTGGTGGCCAGAGCCATCAGACAGGTCAGGCCCTTCTGTGCTGCTGGAGGTGAGTCCAGCTTGGATTATCAAGGGCCATTAGACGAGTATGTCAGGGAGAGCATAATTAGGGTTCTCATGGGGGCACTAAATGGGAGTATGGGATCAGGGTTTAGGGTACCCACTCCAGCATTCTTGCGTGGAGAATGCCATGGACAGAGGGGCCTGGCGGGCTACGGTGCATGGAGTCACAAAGAGTAGGACACAACTGAGTGACTAAGCACACCGGGGTTTGTAGGGAGATTGCATGTCAGGGGTCACCAGACCACGTGGGTGGCTCTGTTGGACACAACTGAGCGACTAAGCACACCGGGGTTTGTAGGGAGATTGCATGTCAGGGGTCACCAGACCACGTGGGTGGCTCTGTTGGACTCGGGGCTGAGGTGCTCTGACATGGGTCTCACCTTGCTGGCTATGCCCATAGGGAGTATGGCTTGGCTCCACGCCTTCGGGGTCCCCAGCCCTGCTTCCCCCAAGCCACCGAGTGAATGTGGAACCTGGCTGTGTCGTGACCAATGCCTGTGCCTCTGGGCCCTGCCCTCCCCATGCTGACTGCCGAGACCTCTGGCAAACCTTTTCCTGTACTTGCTGGCCAGGTGGGGCCTGGGTGGGGTGTACCTGCTGGCTAGGTGGGGCCTGGGTGGGGGCAGGGTGATCTGGGGCTCACGGTGAAGACTGGGGGACCTGGAGAGGAGGCAGGGGCTGAGAAGGACAGGCACCTGCTTCCTCCCATGCTCTGTGGCCAGTGTCCTCAGCTCCCTGACCCAACCCACAGGTTACTATGGCCCAGGCTGTGTGGACGCCTGCCTCTTGAACCCCTGTCAGAACCAGGGGTCATGCCGGCATCTCCCAGGGGCCCCCCATGGCTATACCTGCGACTGCGTAGGTGGCTATTTTGGGCACCACTGTGAACACAGGTAAGGGGCTGGGGGCTGAGGTGATGGAAAGAGTTGGAGAGGGTTAGGACGGGTCACTGAGCTGTGGCGGAGGCATCTCACCTTCTCCACCCCAGGATGGACCAGCAGTGCCCACGGGGCTGGTGGGGGAGCCCGACGTGTGGCCCTTGCAACTGCGACGTTCACAAGGGCTTTGACCCCAACTGCAACAAGACAAATGGACAGTGTCACTGCAAGGTACGCTGGCCCCTGACCTTTAACTGTGCTGCAGACATTCTGTGATTCTTACCCAGCTTGCTGACCTCTGCCACCTGACTCCTTCCCCCTGCCCTGTGACCTAACTGCCACCTCTTGTCCTTGACATCTGACCCCTCCCTTATGTTTCCCTTGAGGCCCGTCTTCCTTCTGGCCTGTGAGCGCTATTCTCCCGACCCTTTGCCCTTGATTCCACCCACTCCTCAAGCCCTGACCTGAAATCCTCACCTTAAGCCCTGACCCCTGACCTCCAGCCCCTGACCCTTTCTCAAACAGGAGTTCCACTACCGACCGCGGGGCAGCGACTCATGCCTGCCGTGCGACTGCTACCCAGTAGGCTCCACCTCACGTTCCTGCGCCCCCCACAGCGGGCAGTGCCCCTGTCGCCCAGGAGCCCTTGGCCGCCAGTGCAACAGCTGTGACAGTCCTTTTGCAGAGGTGACAGCCAGCGGCTGCCGGGGTGAGCAGGCTCCACGTGCAGCAGCCTGGCTCTGGCATGTTGCCGCCAAGGCCCATGGCATGCTTGGCTCTCTGGGTAGGGGCTCTGGGTGGCTTCTTGTGCTGCCCAGGGGCTCCCACATTGGCCCCAAGTATTTTTATGGCCTGTCACAGAATCTGATGGGCCAGCTCCCCTGAGGCCAGCAGCAGAGTGGTAGGCAGTGGACCTGGGGTAGGTGAGGGGTCAGCAGATGTGGCCGTCCTGGCCCCAGCCCCTGGCTGCCTGCCTCACTGTCTTCTTCCTCCCTAGTGCTCTATGACGCCTGCCCCAAATCCCTAAGATCCGGTGTGTGGTGGCCACAGACCAAGTTTGGCGTCTTAGCCTCAGTGCCCTGTCCTCGGGGGGCCCTAGGTGAGTACGTGAGGGACAGGCACCTTGCTGAGGGTGGCGATCGGCCTGTCCTCTGACCGCTAGAGCCACCTCTTTTCTTGAGTTGGTTGGCCTTGTTCCTGCCAAGAGGTGGGAGTGGGGTGGGGGGCGACATTGGTCCCTCATTACCTCCTTGGGGCTCTGGCTCCCTCCCCCTGACCCTCACTGAGCCTCCGTCTGTTTCTCTTGGCTTCTGGCAGGATTGCGGGGTGCAGGTAAGGGGTACGTGTTTGCTCAGGTGCGCTGCCCCCTCCCATTGCCAGAGCTTTTGCAGACCCCTCCTGCTGCCTGAAGTCCCTGCAGACCCCTCCCCACTGCCTGAGGTCTCTAAAAGCTCCTTCCAACTGCTTGAAGTCCCTGGAGGCCCTTCCCCACCACACACACTTCCTAAGGTCCATGTAGACTCCTGCTCAGTTCCTCAGCTTCCTGCAGGCCTCTTTCTACTACCCGAGGTCTTGAAAGACCTCTGCCCTCCATTGGAGGACCCCACAGACTCCTCTCTGTTGCCTGAGGTCCCCACAGAAGCCTCCGCGCTACTTGAGGTCCCCGCCGTGGCTGGACCAAAGCTGTCCGCGTGTGCATGCTCTTGTGTGTGTTTTCCTGTGCCTGTGCACGTGTCTATGTCTGTCTTTTGGGGACCCTTCCTGTCCCTCTTGCTGGTGGCGACAAGCTCTCTTAAGGGCCAGGTCAATTTCATTCAACTCTCATTCCAATCTCACAGATTAGGGAGAGATGGCAGCAAAGTCTTTGGGGCAGTTGAATTTTGTGTGAGAATTTTGATCCCCACCCTATTTTGGTCACAAAATTCTACTGGAAAACCTGGATGTCTGTGTGTGTGTGTGTGTGTGTGTGTGTGTGTGTGAAAGAGAGAGAGACAGAGGGAGCATTGTGCGTCTGTGTGTTTGTCCTGGGTCACATAGCATCTACTTGTGTGTAGGTGTGAGCATTGGCTTGTGTGTTTGGGTGCACGCATACCCACACGCACGCATGCACACACACACACACACACACAGGGTTTCCCTGGTAGCTCAGCTGGTAAATAATCTGCCTGCAATGCAAGAGACCTGGTTTGATTTCTGAGTCGGGAAGATCCCCTGGAGAAAGGATAAGCTACCCACTCCAGTATTCTTGGGCTTCCCTGGTGGTTCAGTCAATAAAGAATCCGTCTGCAGTATGGGAGACCTGAGTTCGATCCCTGGGTGGGGAAGATCTTCTGGAGGAGGGCATGGCAGCCAACTCTAGTATTCTGGCCTGGAAAAATCCCCAAGGACAGAGGAGCCTGGTGGCCTGCAGTCCATGGGATCGCAAAGAGTCAGACACGATTGAGCGACTAAGTGCAACATAGCACACACACATACACGCAGTCCCGCCCTTGTGTTCTCCTTTATGTCGCGGCTGTTCCAAATGGTCCCCAGACCTCTAGGAATTGACTGATAAGCACCTGGGGCCCACCCGGGCTGGGGATTGGGCCTTCTCCATCCAGGGGTGCAGCCATGGATGCCTACTCCCTGATCCCTGTGTCAGAGCTTCCCCTGGGGTGGAGGAGGGTGCCGCGGTTGCTCCTCAGTGAAGGAGTCCAGGCCCCAGGACTGACTGAGGGTCACCTGCCTGCAGGTGCGGCCTTGCGGCTGTGCGACGAGGACCGGGGTTGGCTGGAGCCTGACCTCTTCAATTGTACCTCCCCAGCCTTCCGAGAACTCAATCTGCTGGTGAGACTGCCTGCACCTGGCCCTGCACACAAGACTGGCCCCAGTAGTGGCCCTGGCCTGTCTCCCCAGGCCCGTGGTGGGCCCTGCACATCATGCCCCAGCCCTTGACATCCTGGGCTTTTCTGTGTGGCCCTTTAATCTGGCCAAACCCTTCTTCCCATGAGGCTTTTGAGAAAGGGTGACCACAGAGTGACCGCTTCTTTTTTATCTGGCAGCTGGATGGTCTGGAGCTGAATAAGACGGTCCTGGACACGGTGGAGGCCAAGAAGCTGGCTCAGAGGTTGCGGGAGGTGACCGGCCACACCGACCACTACTTCAGCCAGGACGTCCGAGTCACTGCCCGCCTGCTGGCCCACCTGCTGGCCTTTGAGAGCCGCCAGCAGGGCTTCGGGCTAACAGCCACACAGGATGCCCACTTCAATGAGGTGGGGCCACACCCGGGGCTCCCAATCCCCTGGCCCCGGACCCCCGTCCCCCTGCTCAGGCCCCTCCTGATCCCTGGGAAGTGAAGCTCACGGGTTCTTTCTCCTGCCTTGTCCACTCCAGACCTACTCCCTGCCTACTGGGGCCCCCCTGAGCACCTGGCCAGACCCCTCAGGCACGCCCTCACGTGTCCTCACCTGGCTGGGCCCGCTTTCACCTCCCTCCTCCCAGAATCTGCTGTGGGCCGGCTCTGCACTGCTCGCTCCAGAGACCGGGGACTTGTGGGCCGCGCTGGGGCAGCGGGCCCCCGGGGGCTCCCCGGGCAGCGCCGGGCTAGTGCAGCGCCTGGAAGAGTACGCAGCCACGCTCGCGAGGAACATGGAACTCACGTACCTGAACCCCGTGGGGCTGGTGACACCCAACATCAGTATGTGGAGGGTGGGCTGGGGCAGGGGGCTGTGAACTCAGACCCGGAGATCCGAGGGTTGGGGGCTATGGATGGCAACATTAGTGGCTCAAGACTGTGCTTGGCAGGGACGCAGGCTCTGCGCTGGTAGCCAGGAGGCCATATGGGTGGTGGGACTTGGGCCCAGAGTGGGGGGAGGCAGGAGGGAAAGATCCCTCAGCACAGGGTGGAGATCCTTGCTGGGTCTCACCCCTCTTCCTCCGGGGCAGTGCTCAGCATCGACCGCATGGAGCACCCCAGTCCCACCCGGGGGACCCGTCGCTACCCTCGTTACCACAGCAACCTTTTCCGGGGCCAGGATGCCTGGGACCCTCACACGCATGTGCTGCTGTCTTCCCAGGCCCCACGGCCATCCCCCGCTGAAGGTGAGAGGTCACCCCTGAGCCGGGTCCTGTTTCCCTGCCCCACCCCCGCCCAAAGCAGAACCCCGCATGGCCCTCATGTCACTTCTCCCCTTGCCCAGACCCTCCCCCTCACTGCAAATGACCTCTCACAGGCCTGGATACTTGGGATTCAGCCCCTGGGGCCCGTGAGTTCTTCACTGGCACCTGCTCCTTGCACTCCCTGGTTCTGGATCCTCAGGGAAGAGATTCCCATGCTTGATGCTGGCTCCGGGTCAGAGCTGGGTCTGTGGGTGCTTGAGGGTCAGAGGTCACTGACAGCGGCTCCTCCCCCTCCTCCGGCAGTTCTGTACCCCAGCGGCAGCAGCATGGAAAATGCCACCACCTCAAGCGTGGCCCCCCCACCAGCCCCTCCAGAGCCTGAGCCCGAGCCTGGGATCTCCATTGTCATCCTCCTGGTTTACCGCACCCTTGGGGGTCTGCTTCCTGCCCAGTTCCAGGCCGAGCGCCGGGGTGCCAGGTATGAGTAGAGTTACCCCCAGGCCTCTCACCCCTGGGCTGCCCGCATGTTCCGACCCAGCTTAGACTCCCCCACCACACTTATGGTGGACAAACAAGCAGGTTCACCATCATCCAGAGACGCGCCTGGCCACACTCCGGCTCTGTGAGTCTCGTCCGTACCGGGCTCCGGCGTGTCAAT
>SJYQ01029924.1:0-18306 GCA_006410935.1 Redunca redunca
TAGACAGGGAGGCCTGGCGTGCTGCGATTCATGGGGTCGCAAAGAGTCGGACACGACTGAGTGACTGAACTGAATTGATGCTGTACACCTTAAACAGTGTTATACATAAGCTGGAAGAAAAAAGTTACTCTGTTCCTTGATAGATCTGTCTCCTTGGCCCAAATTTTACATTCACAATTGCACAGGGTAATTACCTTCAGTTTTTAAAGGAGAAGTGTACGTGTCCTACCTTGAATTTATACCCAGTCTAAGTTTTACTCATTTAAGATTCTGTTTCAAAGCACGAAATATACATATGTCGATATATACGTGTGATGTGTATGTATGGGAGAAGTGTATCTTTTGCTTCCTCCTTAAATCTGTGTCCAGTTATTCCCTTGGTGATCTTTGTTTCACTAGTGAAGCTGTCTTTCTGGTGAAACTGTTTCATTAGAGTTTGTCCCCATTTAACCCCATCTAGGGGGTCGCACAGAGTCGGACACGACTGAAGCAACTTAGCAGCAGCAGCAGCAGCAGTTGCCTTCAGAAGAGCAATACGTAAAGTTTCAGAACGTAAATTTAAGCAAGTTTAATCATAAATTGCATTGGAAGTCACAAGTATCATAGAAATTAATTTGTTTGGAAGGATGTTGGTGATGATAATGTCCAACAAATACTCAACATATTGCAAGGATGAACACACCAATCAATCAATCACAACTGTCTCACACAATAACCATAATAATCTTCACTTTCTAAGAGAGGGGATGCAGTTTTAGAGAACTTGAGAGTCCTACCTGAGATGGATCTTTGGTCAAGAATCCCCCCAAATATGTCTTTATCTTAATTGAGAACACAGGATTCAGTTTGAATGGGGGCTCTCATTGTACAAATTTAGGATAGTTTAAATAACAGAAAGAATAATGATGAAGGGTTATAATGTTATATGTGTTAGAAATCCATGAACCCATCAGTTCAGTTCAGTTCAGTCGCTCAGTCGTGTCCGACTCTTTGCGACCCCATGAATCGCAGCACACCAGGCCTCCCTGTCCATCACCAACTCCCGGAGTTCACTCAGACTCACGTCCATTGAGTCAGTGATGCCATCCAGCCATCTCATCCTCTGTCGTCCCCTTCTCCTCCTGCCCCCAACCCCTCCCAGCATCAGAGTCTTCTCCAATGAGTCAACTCTTCGCATGAGGTGGCCAAAGTACTGGAGTTTCAGCTTTAGCATCATTCCTTCCAAAGAAATCCCAGGGTTCATCTCCTTCAGAATGGACTGGTTGGATCTCCTTGCAGTCCAAGGGACTCTCAAGAGTCTTCTCCAACACCACACTTCAAACGCATCAATTCTTCAGCGCTCAGCCTTCTTCACAGTCCAATTCTCACATCTATACATGACTACCGGAAAAATCAGTTTTGGCTAGACGGACCTTAGTCGGCAAAGTAATGTCTCTGTTTTTAAATATGCTATCTAGGTTGGTCATAACTTTTCCAAGGAGTAAGCGTCTTTTAATTTCATGGCTGCAATCACCATCTGCAGTGACTTTGGAGCCCCCCAAAATAAAGTCTGACACTGTTTCCACTGTTTCCCCATGTATTTCCCGTGGAGTGATGGGACCGGATGCCATGATCTTCGTTTTCTGAATGTTTAGCTTTAAGCCAACTTTTTTGCTCTCCTCTTTCACTTTCATCAAGAGGCTTTTTAGCTCCTCTTCACTTTCTGCCATAAGGGTGGTGTCATCTGCATATCTGAGGTGATTGATATTTCTCTTGGCAATCTTGATTCCAGCTTGTATTTCTTCCAGTCCAGCGTTTCTCATGATGTACTCTGCATAGAAGTTAAATAAGCAGGGTGACAGTATGCAGCCTTGACGTACTCCTTTTCCTATTTGAACCAATCTGTTGTCCCATGTCCAGTTCTAACTGTTGCTTCCTGACCTGCATATAGATTTCTCAAGAGGCAGGTCAGGTGGTCTGGTATTCCCATCTCTTTCAGAATTTTCCACAGTTGATTGTGATCCACAGAGTCAAAGGCTTTGGCATAGTCAATAAAGCAGAAATAGATGTTTTTCTGGAACTCTCCTGCTTTTTCCATGATCCAGCGGATGTTGGCAATTTGATCTCTGGTTCCTCTGCCTTTTCTAAAACCAGCTTGAACATCAGGAAATTCATGGTTCACGTATTGCTGAAGCCTGGCTTGGAGAATTTTGAGCATTACTTTACTAGCATGTGACATGAGTGCAATTGTGCGGTAGTTTGAGCATTCTTTGGCATTTCCTTTCTTTGGAATTGGGATGAAAACTGACCTTTTCGAGTCCTGTGGCCACTGCTGAGTTGTCCAAATTTGCTGGCATATTGAGTGCAGCACTTTCACAGCATCATCTTTCAGGACTTGAAAGATAGTGATACTCAAAGATAAATGGGAGCAGAAAGTGGAGAAGATGTTTTCTTTACAAAAGAATGCCAGAGTAGGAATAACAGAATGGGGGAAGATCAGCCATCCCACAAGCAGCAGTGCAATGATTCATTCCGGAAGGGACCATCCGTGGATGCTAAAACCAATGGGGAAAGTTGTTGAAGATCAAGACACAAATATTGCGCCATAGGTTCCTGACAAAATATAAAGGGATAAAGGAAACTTTTCAGTGGAGAAACCCATTGGATACCACCTTAACATAAGAGTAACTTGTCGTCACACAAAATGAGACAATCTAACGTTGTGCCTCCCAGTTGTGAAATAAACCGCATCACCAATGAAGTATTCCTACTGTAAATGCTGACCCTGAATCTAAAGAATTATGAGGAAGAATAATCAGATATGTTCAAAAATGATACATTCTTTAAAGCAGCTCACTTGAACTCTTCAAAAATGACAGTTTCAATAGCACGTGTGAAAGAGAACTAAGGAGAGCCTACTGCATAGCTCAAGGAACTCTCCTCAGTGCTTCGTGGTGACGCACACGGGAAGAAAAAGAGGGCATGTGTGTGTGTACAGCTGATTCACTTTGCTGTACAGTAGAAACTAACACAACGTTGTAAAGCAACTGTGCTGCCGCTGATAAGTCGCTTCAGTCGTGTCCAACTCTGTGCGACTCCGCAGACGGCAGACCAACAGGCTCCCCCGTCCCTGGGATTCTCCAGGCAAGAACACTGGAGTGGGTTGCCATTTCCTTCTCCAATGCATGAACGTGAAAAGTGAAAGTGAAGTCGCTCAGTTATGTCCAACTCTCAGCGACCCCATGGACTGCAGCCCACCAGGGGTCTTGGGGACCCCTTCCATGGGACTTTCCAGGCAAGAGTATTGGAGTGGCTTGCCATTGCCTTCTCCAACTCTACTCTCATAAAAATTAATTTTAAAATGTATATATGCCACTTTCATGGAAGATGGACCAAAAAAGGTCAAAGACCTGTTTTAAATTAAAGGAGAAGGGAAAGACATGGAACTAACACCTGTTTGATCCTTGCTTGGATCTTGGATCAGAAAGGAAAAAAAATGTACAAAGGAAATGATTATGAAAGCAACTTGAATATGAACTGAATGCTAAATTATATTCTTGTATCAATGTTATATTTGTGGACATGATCATTGTATTGAGAGAGAAAGACCCTTTTCTTGGGATATAATGTTGAACTATTTAGGAGTGCAGCATCCTTACGCCAGTTAGTCGCTCTCAAACGGTCCAGCAAACATAGAGGGGGCAAGAGCAATTAAACAAATGTGGGAGCAAAATGCAACCAGTTGGTGAGGCTAAGTGAGGTGTTGATGGTCCCGCTCTTTCAACTTTACTCTCAAATTTTTCCAAATAAAATGCTGGGGGAGTGACCACAGTAGTTTTCAACCACAGAAGTTGGCTTTGCCCATACTGCATTTCTGGGGTAGCAGGTATGCACCCATGGGGGTCTTGACAACCTTATCCCATATTCCAAGCTGTAGAAGCATTACTGAAACTGGGGTCCAATGCTCTCTGTTCAAAAGCCAACAGAGAAGCCAGGTTGATGGACAGGAAAGTTTGCTTAATTTCAGATGCCAGCAATTCGGGATTGGGGTGGGGGAGGGGGGGCACTCGTGTCCAAAGGCCGAATCCCCCCACTGACAATCAAGGGGCAAGAGCTTTTATAGGCTGAGGGAGGGGTCTACATACAGAAACAGCACAGTCAGCTCCAACAATCATCTTGAAACTGGTCATCAGTGGTCTGACCAAGCATCATTTTAATTGTTTTAAGTACATTATAATCTTCAGTTCCACGGTCAGTTAGTGTGCATTTCTTGGAGTCCAGCTCTTGGAACTGCGTCAAACTTCATGTCACAGCTATAGTCTGGTCATCATGTAGTTAACTTCTCCACCTGGTGGGGAATAGGGTATCTATAAGACAACTCACAGGCTATAGCTTAGAATATTTTGGAAAACCCTGTGCTGCTCTGCTCAAGTCATGTCTGACTCTTTGCAACCCCATGGACTGAAGCACGCCAGGCCTCCCTGTCCATCACCAACTCCCGGAGTTTACTCAAACTCATGTCCATTGAGTCAGTGATGCCATCCAACCATCTCATCCTCTGTCGTCCACTTCTCCTCCCGCATCAGGGTCAGTTTCAAATGAGTCAGTTCTTCACATCAGGTAGCCAAAGTGTTGGAGTTTCAACTTCAGCATCAGTCCTTCCAATGAATAGTCAGGACTGATCTCCTTTAGGATGGACTGGCTGGATCTCCTTGCAGTCAAAGGGACTCTCAAGAGTCTTCTCCAACACCACAGTTCAAAAGCATCAATTCTTTGGCGCTCAGACTTCTTTACAGTCCAATTCTCACATCCATACTTGACTACTAGAAAAACCAGTTTTGACTAGACGGACCTTTCTTGGCAAAGTAATGTCTCTGCTTTTCAATAAGCTGTCTAGATTGGCCATAACTTTTCTTCCAAGGAATAAGCATCCTTTAATTTCATGGCTGCAATCACCATCTGCAGTGATTTGGGAGCCCAAAAAAGTAAAGCCCGCCGCTGTTTCCACTGTTTCCTCATCTATTTGACATGAAGTGATGGGATCAGATGCCATGATCTTCGTTTTCTGAATGTTGAGCTTTAAGCCAACTTTTTCACTCTCCTCTTTCACTTTCATCAAGAGGCTTTTTAGCTCCTCTTCACTTTCTGCCATAAGGGTGGTGTCATCTGCATATCTGAGGTGACTGATATTTCTCCCAGCAATCTTGATTCCAGCTTGTGCTTCTTCCAGTCCAGCGTTTCTCATGATGCACTCTGCATAGAAGTTAAATAAGCAGGGTGACAATATACAGCCTTGACGTACTGCTTTCCCAATTTTGAACCAGTCTGTTGTTCCATGCCCAGTTCTAACTGTTGCTTCCTGACCTGCAAACAGATTTCTCAGGAGGCAGGTCAGGTGGTCTGGTATTCCCATCTCTTTCAGAATTTTCCACAGTTGATTGTGATCCACAGAGTCAAAGGCTTTGGCATAGTCAATAAAGCAGAAACAGATGTTTCTGTGGAACTCTCTTGACTTTTCAATGGTCCAATGGATGTTGGTAATTTGATCTCTGGTTCCTCTGCCTTTTCTAAATCCATCTTGAACATCTGGAAGTTCACAGCTCACGTACTGTTGAAGCCTGGCTTGGAGAATGTTGAGCATTACTTTGCTAGCATGTGAGATGAGTTCAATTGTGTGATAGTCTGAGCGTTCTTTGGCATCGCCTTTCTTTGGGATTGGAATGAAAACTGACCTTTTCGAGTCCTGTGGCCACTGCTGAGTTGTCCAAATTTGCTGGCATATTGAGTGCAGCACTTTCACAGCATCATCTTTCAGGATTTGAAATAGCTCAACTGGAATTCCATCAGCTCCACTAGCTTTGTTCATAGTGATGCTTCCTAAGGCCCACTTGACTTCACATTCCAGGATGTCTGGCTCTAGATGAGTGATCACGCCATCGTGATTATCTGGGTCATGAAGATCTTTTTTGTATAGTTCTTCTGTGTATTCTTGCCACCTCTTCTTAATATCTTCTGCTTCTGGTCCCTACCATTTCTGTCCTTTATTGTGCCCATCTTTGCATGAAATGTTCCCTTGGTATCTCTAATTTTCTTGAAGAGATCTCTAGTCTTTCCCATTCTATTGTTTTCCTCTATCTGTCTGCATTGATCACTGAGGAAGGCTTTCTTATCTCTCCTTGCTATTGTTTGGAACTCTGCATTCAAATGGGTATATATTTCCTTTTCTCCTTTATCTTTCGCTTCTCTTCTTTTCATAGCCGTTTGACTGTTCTTAATGAATATATAATTATTATTTGGTATCCTTTGACTGTTTTCCTTTGTTTCTGCCTTTTCTCTGATTAAACTTATTCCTGGGCTAAAGTTTTCCCGCAGACAAAAGTCAGGCAGAGGACAGGGCGGGGGATGGGGGGCAGGGACCACAGGGTCCTACTCCCTTTCAGAAGCAGTCCCTGCTTGGGACTTGCGCTTCTAGGGCAGAGAGGAAAGAAAACAAGGACTTTTCAGGACTCTACAGAGTGTCCACTCAGACCCACCTGGTTCTCAGCCTCCCAGTCCCCTAACCCAGCAAGTCCCACAGCCAGGTCCAGTGGTGTCCGGCAGGAGGTGTCTGCCTTCTCTATGGAGTCAGAGAATGAGGTCACAGACATCTCCTTCCAGAAGCAGAACGCTGAAATCTGGAATCCGGTAGCCCAGTTACTCTTCCCCACCAAGAGAAGAACTCAAATTCAGATCCATCTCCAAAACCGATGCTTTCTTTTTTCTCAGGTTTACATGTTTTTTTGAGCCAAATATTTGACTCTACATCTTCAAATGATCATGCATTTATTCACTTGGAAAATCAAAAATATGTATATTGTACAGTACACACACCATGAAAAGGTACCTCTCACCTTTTGTCCCCATTCAGGTTCTTTCCAAAATCTCACCAATCTTACCACTATGATTAATTTCTTATGCTGGAGAGTTCTTGAGTCTTTAGTCTGCTAATTGAAGATGTTCTTATTTTCCGCCCTTTTTGAACCAAAATGCAACCAAGCAAACTCATGTTTCTTTGCCTTGAAAACCTATACTTTTTTTTTTTAATCAGTTTGTGTTCATCTGGGTCCCCCAAGGAAAGAGCCACAGACAGAGTGAAACAAGCAAGCGTTTTATGAGGAGGGTCATCTGTGAGGATAAAAGGAGACAGCCTGGTAAAGATGATGCCGCACGGAAGAGAGAAGGGCGGAAGGTAGAGAGGAGGTTGAAAAAAAGAGTCCGTAAGGCCACGGGGGTAGGGGTACCCTTGAGCCAAAGTCCACCATCAGCGGGTCCCGGTGCCCCAGGACTGGACCTGCCTCAGTGTCCCGGCCACACCCAGCCTCTGGCAGGAGCAGCTGGTAGGAAGAAGATGATGCGGCTGCCAGCAAGGCCATGGGTCTCCAAGTCAGCAACTGGGGCTCTCGGTCAGGGATGCCCCCTGAACTTGGAGATCTGGGAAGCACACGAAGTAAGCCGTGTCTAAGAAATTAAATAAAGAAGCACTTGCTATGCATTTTACATTTCCTACGTGTTAAACACACACACGTGTTTCTATCAATTATCTCACATCAGGGCTTACCACCCCTAGCTTGCACCTGGCCTGACAAGTGAGGATGGACAAGCTGCTGCTGAGAAATAGCAAGAGAAGAGAAAGCAAGTGCAGCCCAGGGCTAAATGGTGACTCACTTCCGCATCGGGCGTGCGTGCTCAGTTGCTCAGGCATGTCCAACTCTTTGAGATTCTACGGACCAAAGCCCACTAGGCTCCTCTGTCCACGGAATTCTCCAGGCAAGCTTACTGGAGCTGGTTGCACTTTTCTCCTTTATGGGACCTTCCCAACCCAGGGATCGGACCCTCGTTTTCTCCGTTGCAGGTGGATTCTTGACCGCTGAGCCACCAGGGAAGCCCCTCACTTCAGCATCAGTCCTTACCAGCTCCAAGGGCTGAGATGGCGGTGGAGAGTGTGTGTGTGTGTGTGTCTGTGTGTGTGTCTGTGTGTGTGTGCTGATAGATTTCTGGAAAAATGAAATGCAGTTGAATATAAAGATGTACACATAATTTACTTCCTCCACTGCCATTCCTCCTTAAACCACCCTTTACTCATTTACCTTAAGAAAATTTTAACAGTTCTTTTCCTAATAGTAAAGAGAGAACCAAGGATACCGATCATCAAGGTACAGAGTTTATCATATGTAATATTTTATGTTTTTTTCAATGTGTATATATACGTGTGTATAAACTGTGTTAGTAACACAGTTATTTTGTTTCTGACTCATTAATAAACGGGCTTCCCAGGTAGCGCATTGGTAAAGAATCCACCTGCCAATGCAGCAGGTGTGGGTTCGATCCCTAGGTTAGGAAGATCCCCTGGAGGAGGAAACAACAACCCACTCCAGTATTCTTGCCTAGAGAATTCCATGGACAGAGGAACCTGGTGGGCTACAGTCCACAGGGTCACAAAGAATCCCACATGACTGAATGACTAACACTGTCACTTTCATTAATAAATGCCAAATAATTTTTATTTAAAATACTAATTGTTCCGTAAAGTTTTGAAAACTGTCAATTAAATCACAAGTTGAGGAGACAGTAAGGATCTTTTATTACACACACACACATCACCTTATTGAATAGCTAGAGAAGATGAGTTACAGAAAGGCTAGTATTTGGCTCAAGGTCACACAGAATGTGGGTGTAGCATCTGGGATGACTGGAGATACCAGGGCATGCGAAAAATGCCAGGACTCCTGAAACGAGCATGTGTTCTTCAGAATGCTCTGCATCCTCCCACTCTGTGACAGCCATACCAAGCTTTCAGCTCACGCTGTGGTGGGCACTGCAAGAATTCTCCCATTTGCTTAGGGTTTCAAAGAGGCACTAATCCCTCAAACGCATGTTAATATGGACTTTCTTTGATGAAAAGGAGAAGATACAAGCTTGCTTCTCCAGAAGTAAGCTCCTCCTTCAGTACCGCCCCCTCACATCCTATTTCAGAATGGGACGATCACTACAAACTTAGAGTTTTTTTAGAATGGGGGGGCGGGGAGATAGGTCATGCTCCTGGCAGGGGGTGGGAGCTAACTAAGGTAATGCTCTTTTTTCTTTTTTGTTTTCCATTTATTTTGTCTGCACTGGGTCTTAGTGGCAGTGTTCGAACTCTCAGTTGTGGTATGCGGGATCTGGGAAAGAAAGTGAAGGTGTGAGTCACTCACTTGTGTCCGACTCTTTGAGACCCCATGAACTGTAGCCGGCCAGGATCATCTGTCCCTGAGATTCTTCCAGGCAAGAATGCTGGAGTGGGTGGACATTCCCTTCTCCAGAGAATCTTCCAGACCCAAGGATAGAACCTGGGCCTCCCGCATCCAGATATCAAACTGGGTGCCCTACATTGGGAGTGTAGTCTTAGCCTCTAAACCCCAGGGAGGTCCCAGTGATGCTCTTTCAATGAAACAGAATACTTGCCCCCAGAATTGCTCTCCCTTAATTATACATAGCCTTTTTTCCACTCTTTATTGCTATTGGAAAGTCTTGACTTGCCCTGTCTTATTACTTATCCCTGAGCTGTGACATCTGCCTGTCCCCTCTCCTCTCCCCACCATCCAATCTTGACCAGCCCTGGGAAGAACACACAAGCTGAGTCGTGAACACCCAGAGCCACCTGCAGCCACAGGCTAACTCAGGAAACACGGTATTTCGAGGACTAAAAGCCTAAGTTAGTTAGATCCCAGATCCCTACTTCTTAGTCCTGTGGCCTTGGGTCAGTAGGGCCATAACTTACACAGCCATACTCTCTTTGATGTATACTGTGAAATGAAATATTTTGCAGCAGTGAGCATCTAGGTATCTAAAAATCTATGCCCTGGTGTAAGTATTCCAAAGAAGAGCTTCCTAGCAGTGGAACTGCTTGGTCAAACGTGTATCATTTGAAAGACAGATAAGGGCTTCCAAAATGTCCACTGAAGTAATTAGCACACAAGATGAAGCAGAGATATGTTTATTCCAGATGATAGTTGCAAATATGATCACAGTGGTAAAAGGTCACACTTTCCCACCTCTTCAAATTCGCAGCTGAGGTCCCAGGTCATATCCTCTAATCTTGCTCATTTTATGTTTCAGATGAGAGCACTTTTTAAACCAGGCCAGGCATTCACCTGTTCAGTGGAGTCATCAAAGAAAATGCAAACTCAGAGCCAATCATTTCAACTTCTGTCAACCTTTGGTTCAAAGGGCTGAATTGTATCTCTAAATCCTACTATAAAGGTTTGACCACCTAACTGTATCTCCTTAATTAGAATCATTTGATATAATCAGATTTTTCTTGGTGTTTTCCTTTAGACTCTCTCTTAACTATTTGTGTGTGTGTGTGTGTGTGTGTGTGTGTTTTGCAGCTTTACATTACACAAACACCATAGTCTGTCTGCAAAAATCCAAACATTAGGAACATATAGAGGGTAAAGTATGAAAAACATCCTTCCTGAATTTGCTGACTCTGTATATGTATCTAGAGTTATGCCGTAGGCTTTCCTGGTGGCTCAGTGGCAAAGAATCTGCCTGAAATGAAGGAGACTCAGGTTTGAACCCCGGGTCAGGAAGATCCCCTATAGAAGGAAACTGGCAGCTCACTCCAGTATTCTTGCCTGGAAAATCCCATTGACAGATCAGCCTGGCAGGCAACCAGTCCATGGGATCGCAAGAGTCGGACATGACTTAGGGACAAAACCACCATGGCTATGTCTCAGATATTCTTGTTTTTTTAAATCCCTTACTTAGTGTCTAACTGTTCTGTACTGACATTATGCAGGTTATTCAAGTAACTTTCCAAGTACAAGTGGAAAAAGCAATGAACTAGAGGGACAACAAGAATAAAGAAATAGTAACTCCCTGAACAATTCTCTCTGTGACAACTGTGGGAGTATTTTGATAACTGTTGGCAGCAGGACACCACATGTGAGTGGGGAAGGAAACCTTGGCATTCAAACAAACAAATGGTTTGGCGACAATTTGTTACATTTCTGCCATGCTTGCAATTGCCAGTAACAATTTCTCAGACGACAGAATTACTGCATGTGACAGGTTTGAGAATGTTTCACAATTGTCATCAAGTAAATCACCCTTCAGGATTCAAAATTCTATGAACTCTTTGAATAACAGTAACTGGAGTTATTAATAAAGCTCACTGGAGTTTATGTACATAACCTCTGCATTTTGGATGTTTGTCTGCCATACAACAAGGCTAAGCTAAAATATCCAAGTATTAATTAAATTATAATTCAGTTTTACTAGTAGGTTTCCATCAAACTATTGTATTTTCTGCAGGCCGAAAATAGGGCACTGTCTTTTGTAAATGTATGGCTCTAAATGCCTATGGTGTTACAGAGTCGGACATGACTGAACGACTGAACTGAACTGAGCTGCAATGCCTATAAGAAAAAAGATTTTAAGTCAATAGCTTTACACCTTAAGAAAATAGAATAAGAAGAGCATACTAAACCAAAGGCAACAGAAAAAAGGAAATAATAAAATTAGAACGGAGACTGATGAAAAAAAGAACAGAAAAACAGAATAGAGATAATCAATGAAACCAAATATTAGTTCTTTGAAAGAATAAACAAAATTGACAAAACTTTAGCTAAATTGACCAAGAAAAAAAAGGGAGAAAACACAAATTACTAAAATCAGGAATGAAAGGAGGCACATTACTGCCAACTTTGATGTAATAAAATGGATTGTAAGAAAAGCTATGAACAACTGTATCTCAGCAAATTCGATAACTTAGATAAAAGGGACAAATTCCTGGAAAGACACAAACTACCAAAACTGACTCAAGAAAAAATAGAAAATAAGTGTATCACAAGTAAAGAGATCACGTTGTAATTTAAGACCAATAGAAGATCCACCAATAAAATACCAGGTTCAGAAGATTTTACCAGTGAAGTTGGCCAAATATTTCAAGGAGAATTAATAGTAATTTTTTACAAACTCTTCCAAAAGATAAGAGAGGCAGGAAAACTTTCCAACTCATTTTATGAGGCCATAATTGCTCTGAAAATCAGAAAAAGATAACAAAAGAAAAAATGTAGGCCAATATCCTCTAGGAATATCTGTGCAAAAAATTCACAAGAAAACACTAGCAAATTGAATTCAATAACCAACAAAAAATTTTTTTTATACTGTTTGGGATATAGTTGCTTATAGTTGCTTTACGATGTTGTGTTATATGTACGTGGTGGGGGATGGGCTTCCCAGGTGCCTCAGTGGTAAAGAACCTGCCTGCCAGTCCAAAAGATGTAGGAAACAGGGGCTTGATTCCTGTGTCAGGAAGATCCCCTGAAGGAGGAATTAGCAACCCACTCCAGTGTTCTTGCCTGGAGAACCCCATGCAAAGAGGAGTCTGGGGCCCCACAGTCCATGGAGATGCAAGAAAGTCAGACACAACTTAGCAATTTACCAGCAACAACACTTCTGTGTGTGTATATATGTATGTATGTATGTATATATACATATATTTGTATATATATGTTTACATTCCCACCAATAGTGGTGTAGGAGGATTCCGTTTTCTCTGCACCCTCTCCAGCATTTATTATTTGTAGACTTTTTGATTATGGCCACCCTGAGCACTGTGAGGTGTAGCATGCAACTCTTGTGCAACTCTTGCAACTCATGCAACTCTTGTGAATTACGTTATTTGCAAATAATACTCTCACTCTGTAGGTTATCTTTTCATTTCGTTTATGGTTTCCTTTGCTGTGCAAAAGATTTTAAGTTTAATTAGGTCCCATCTGTTTATTTTTGCTTATGTTTCCATTAATCAAGAAGACATAACCAAAAAAAGGCATTGCTGTGATTCATGTCAAAGTTATTACTGTGACTTATGTCCAAGAGTGTTCTGCCTATCTTTGCCTCAAGGAGTTTTATAAGTCTGGTCTTACATTTAGGTCTTTAATCCACTTTGAGTTTATTTTTTGCATACGGTGCTAGTGAATTTCTAATTTCAGTTTTTTACATGTAACTGTCCAGTTTTCCTGGCACTACTTATTAAAGAGAGTATCTTTTCTCTACTGTTTATTCTTGCCTCCTGTGTCCTAGATTAGTTTACCGCAGTGTGTGGTTTTATTTCTGGGCTTTCTATTCTATTCCGTTACCCTGTCTTGATAAAAGTACTCAACAAATTAAAAATAGAAGGGAACTTCCTCACTATCCACAGCTAACATTATACACAACAGTGAAAGAATAAATAATTCCCCTTAAATCAGAAACAAGAAAGAAAAGGGTATCTCTTTTTTCCACTTCTATTTAACATGTAGTTACATTTAGGGCAGTTAGGCAAGAAAATAAGTAAAAGCATCTAGATTAGAAAGGAGGAAGTAAAACTATATCTATTTGCAGATGACATGATCTTATACATCAAAAATCCTAAGGAATCCACTAAGAAGTATTTGTACTAATAAAAGATACCAGAAGGTTGCAGGATATAAGATCAATATACAAACATCAATTTTATTTCTATAGACTAGCAATGATAATTCTGAAAATATAATTAATAAAATAACTCCATTTATAATATCATTAAAAAGAACACATTAGGTATCAATTTAGCAAAAGAAGTGCAAGACTTGTATACTGAATATCACAAAACATTGCTGAAAATAACTAAAGACAAATAAATGGAAAGACATCTCATGTTTGTGGTTCAGAAGACTTAATATTGCTAAGATAGTGATACTCCTCAAACTGATTCACAGTTCCAGCATAATCTCTACCAAAATCCTAGCTGGCTTTTGAGGAAACCGACAAACCCATTCTAAAATTCATATAGAATTTTAAAATAATCTTGAAAAAGGAGAACAAAGTTGGAGGACTCATATTTGTGATTTCAAAACTCAGTACAAAACTACACGAATCAAGACAATGTCACAGACATAGAATAAACTGAGTGTCTAGAAACCAACCCTTACATTTATGATCAATTGATTTCTGACAAATGTGCCAAGACATAACAGAGAAAGAAACATTTTTTCAAGAAATGGTACAATTGCTTTGGCAAACAGGCTTACATTTCCTCAAAATGTTGACTGTAGCATTATCCTATAACCCAGAAATTCAACTCTCAGGTGTATACTGAGAGAAATGAAAACATACATGCAGACACACACAAAAAATTACATGAATGTTCATAGAAGTATTATTCCTGATAGGCAAAAAGTAGGAACAACCCAAGTGTCCATCAACTAGTGGATGGAGAGCAAAATGTCGTCCATCCATACAATGAGATATTATTCCTCATTAAAAAGGAGTAAAGTACTGATACGTGCTATAAGATGGATAAGTCTAGAAAACATGCCAAATGAAAGAAAGCCATCCATCACAAAATATCACATACTGCATGGTTCAATTTATAATGTGTTTGTCATGGGAAAGGGCGTTGGGAAATTCGGTGGAAGGTGACAACTAATGGGTAATAGATTAGATTTCTTTTATATTATTCACTCAGTTGTGTCTGACTCTTTGCAATCCCCTGGACTGTAGCCCATCAGGCTCCTCTGTCCATGGAATTCTCCAGGCAAGAATACTGGAGTGGGTTAGCCCCTCTCTTCTTCAGGGCATCTTCTCAACCCTGGGATTAAACCTGGGTCTCCTGCACTGAAGGAAGGTTCTTTACCATCTGAGCCACCTGGGAAGTCCCTTATTTCTTATAGAAGGGACTAAATATTTTAAAATTAAGTGATGATGATTGGACATCCCTATAAATATGTTAAACAACATTGAATTGATACTTTAAATGGGTGAATTGTATGGCATGCGCATTATATTTTAATAAAGCTGTTTTTAAAATACTTCCTGACTAGTCTGGCTGACCTTTTGAAAAGAAGCCTTATTTCTCATTCCTTGGTCATGGCTCTTGCCTGCCTCTTCCGGTCAACCGTGATATGTCCTAACAAGAAGACACAGCTGGGTCCTGGCCACCCAAAATCTCCCTGCAGGCTAGATGCTACCAGCATGAATTCCCTGTAAGAGAAGCATGGACTCCAGCAGCAAGCTGCCATTGTTGAAATCTCTCCTGTCTACTTCTTAGTTTTTGAAACTTTGTTTTCACTTCATGCTTCCAATTAACCGTATTTGTGGAATAATCATTATACTTGCCTTGTAATACTTGGGGATGATTAGAGCAGTTAATGGGCTTCCCTGGTAGTTCAGATGGTAAAGAATCTGTCTGCAGTACAGGAGACCTGGGTTCTATCCCTGAGTCAGGAAGATCCCCTGGAGAAGGAAATGGCAACCCACTCCAGTATTCTTGCCTGGAGAATTCCATGGACAGACAAAGTAGTCGCAAGGAGTTGGACACAACTGAGCAACTATTACTGTGCTTTTTCAGGACAGTTAATACCTAGAGGGTGTTAAGCACTTTAACAGGTACTAGTACTGATACTCAGAAGGGTCCAAACTTCTCATTCGGTAATAATTAGTGATGTCGAACATCTTTTTGTATGCCTGTTGGCCATTTGTTTGTGTTCTCTGAAGGAATGTCTGTCTTCAGCCACACCACCCTGAACACGCCTGACTCGTCTGGAGAAATGTCTGTTTAGGTCTTCTGTCCATTTTTTTGATTGGATCATTTAAAATATTTATTGTTGGTGAGCTGTATGAACTTTTTTGTATATTGTGGAAATTCATCCCTTGTTGGTCACTTCATTTGCAAATGTTTTTCCCATTCTGTAGGTTGTCTTTTTGTTTCATTTATGATTTCCTTTGTTGAACAAGGGGCTTCCATGAGAGCTTAGTTGGTAAAGAATCCACCTGCCATGCAGGAGACTCCAGTCCGATTCCTGGGTTGGGAAGATCCCCTGGAGAAGGGATAGGCTACCCACTCCAGTACTCTTGGGCTTCCCCTGTGGCTCAGCTGATTAGGAATCTCCCTGCAATTGGGAGACCTGGGTTCTATCCCTGGGTTGGGAAGATCCCCTGGAGAAGGGAAAGGCTACCCACTCCAGTATTCTGGCCTGGAGAATTCCGTGGACTAGTACAGTCCATAGAGTCACAAAGAGTTGGCATGACTGAGTCACTTTCACTTGCTGAACAAAAGCTTTTAAGTCTGATTAGGTTGGGTGTGCTTTGCCTTTTTTGAGGGAAGTTTATTTTATTTACTTCTCCTGCACAAGTGAGAATTCCGGTGAAGTGTCCTCACACTCCTTGCTTCCTTCTTTCCTATGCTCTTCTCCCTGCAAAGAACAGCAGGAGCATTAGAATTAGTTGGAGACAGAAAGAGGGAAACAATGAGAAGTTTCTGTTTTTCTCGCCCAGTGAACTGGCCTTGCAATTAGCAGTCAAAACCTCTGTAAAGTTAAACTTGTTTTGATAGTGATTACTTCTCATGGATCGACTGAGTAAGTGGAGACAGTAACATAGCAGAGAGATGTTATCTGTTACTATCATGAAGATCCAGCAAGTTTCCCTAGGAGGAGAGGAGATCACATTAATTCAAGGCTTTGGTTTCTTATTTATGAAGATGAGGTTAAATTTTCATTCACCTTCTGTTATGTGTATGAAGTTTTGAAAAGTGTGTGTAATATGTGTGAAACACGTCAACCCTACAGAAAAGAAGAAAAAATCATATAACAAATGTCACATCCCCACTGCATAGATTAACAATTAGCCACACTTCACTTCTTCCACTTCTTTACAAACTGTTTTCTTTTATTTGCTTTTAAAATTGAAGTGGAGTTGGTGAATAATGTCATGTTAGTTTCAGGTATAGTGTACAGTGATTTGGGGCTGCCCCAGAGGCTTGAGGTAAAAGAAACCACCTGCAAAGCAGGGGACACAGATTTGATCCCTGAGTCAGAAAGATCCTCTGGAGGAGGGAATGGCAACTGGCTCTAGTATTCCTGCTTGGGAAATCCCATGGACAGAGGAGCCTGGCGGGCCACAGTCCATAGTGTCACTGCATGCATGCAGTGTTCTAACATTTGCGCACATTATGAAATGATCACCACAGTAAACCTAGTAACCACCTGTCCCTGTACAAAGCTATTATCATGTTATTGACCACTGTAATATAAAATTACAGATATTTTGACATTTCACTTCTAATTTTTCAGTATGTATATTTTTTAAAAATAATGACATTTTCTTAAATAAAAGCAAGTTTCACTTGACTAAAACTTTTGAGGTTAAAACTGGAGAGATTTCCGGACCACAAAGCTTTCATTATTATTTCCATCACTCTTTCCCTTATTAGCAGGAAAGGAAGGAAAAGCATAGACCTGTTAGAACTGGGCCAAGTACCAGCCACGACTCTTTTTTGGTGTTTCCAGAAAGTTTCTGACATCAGAAAGCAAAAATCTCTTTAATTCTAAACTATTAACAAAGACTGTGGTCAAGTTAGGCCAAAAGTCAAAGCTCTCCTCATTGAAAACTGCAGTGGAAAGATCTGGCTAAATACCAGTAGCTTTTTCTTAATTAAGAATCTCAGTCAACATGTTGGAAGTTTTGAATGCAAAAAGAAAGAGGGGAGTATAGAAAAGAGACAAACAATGATAAGAGGAAGATTAGAAGAGAGAAGAAAAGAAACAGGTAGTCTTATAAACCCCAACTCAGATACCACAATCAAGGCATCTCTTTCTTCAATCTGAATATCTCTCTTTTCAAAAAAGGTTTTGTGTGTTTTCGTTTTATTATTTAGCCATCCCAACTCAGATACCACAATCAAGGCATCTCTTTCTTTTATCTGCATATATCTCCTTTTTAAAAAAAGGTTTTATGTGTTTCTGTTGTTCAGTTATTTAGCATTCAGGATCTTTAGTTGCAACATGCAGGACCTAGTTCCCTGATCAGGGATTGAACCCAGGACCACTGCATTGAGAGTGTGGAGTCTTAGCCACTGGACCACCAGGGAAGTCCCTTTCCTGTGTCTCTTTCTATTCTAACATCCATGACTTACTAGGATAAAATCAAATATGCTTTAAACAGTTTATGAGAGAGCGAGAGAGACTATGTGTGTGTGTGTCCAGTGGTTGGGGCAGGAAGGGAAAGAAAAAAATTTGCAGTAGTTGAGTAGAGGTTGCTTATCATAGTGACAACTTTTCTGCAACAATAAAATATGATATTGTTACTAGAAGTCTTGCTTATTCTCTGTTTCTGAATCTGAAGCTTCAAAAAGTAGACTAGTTAATAGTAGAAAAAGCCTTTAAAATTATATATATCAGTCCCATTTTCTGTATGAGTGAGTGAGTGGCAGTTGCTCAATCATATCTGACTCTTTGCGACCTCAGGCAAACTGTAGCCTGCCAGGCTCTTCTGTCCATGGAC
>SJYQ01029943.1:0-20221 GCA_006410935.1 Redunca redunca
AAGGGCAGCGGCTGGAAGGGGGGCCTGGCTGGGGAGCCAGGCAGAGGGTGGTGGCCACCGGGAGGGGCCTGGTCCTCAGGGTGGCGGCCGAGGGGCTGTGGACATCCCGTGGCTGCAGGCACAGCTGAGTTCTGTCAGGCAGGCCAGGGCTGCCTGTCCAGCACCACTGAGCTCTGGCCTCGGCACAGAGGGCCTGCTCACTGGGCTGGTTTGTGCAGTTACCCACGCAGAGTGGGAGGGTCTAATACAACCTGGGCAGGGGCTCTGGTTGTTATACACGTGACCTGATCTACTGCAAACCCGGATGCTGCGAGTGCCTGCTGGCATTCTGCAGAAGAGGGCACTGGGGCCAGAGTGTTACAGAGAGGCAGCAGCGGCACGCGGCTGATACAGTGGCGGAGGTCTCAGCATGGAGGGCCCCACGGCCCACTGTCTTTCCCCGTCCTCCGTGCTGACATGCCTTCTTCCTTCAGTTGGGCTGTTTGGTCCATGAAGGATGGAGAGGAAGGAGGGTGATGGTAATGAAAGGCCTGCTGTGCCTCTCACCCTGCCCTGTCTCCCCCGAGGAGGGTCTTAGCCAGCCCTCCCCGCAGCCCTGTGGGGTTGCTTCTGTTGTCAGACGAGGAGTGTGAGGCTCTAGGAGATCTGGGACTTACTTGCCCGGGACTGCAGAACTTTGTAAACCAGATGGCTCCTCCCTCTGCCAGCACCCAGCACCACCAAGTGGGGGAAGCCGTCTTGGTGCCCACCATCCAGGAGCATCCCAGCATCTCTGCAAGAGCCTGCCCCCCAGTGACCTTCTGGGTGCCCGCCAAGGGTCACGCAAGTGGCACCGTCACCTCCAGAAGGTCCCGGGTTGGATTTCTCTGTTCGTTCACGGTCGCCGGCCTGGCCACCGTGAGGGCAAGCTCTGTGAGCTCCACGCTCAGGAACTGGCCCAGCTCACCCCATGACCCACGGAGGTAGTGCTTCTGTGATCCCACTGCACAGAGGGGTAAAACTGAGGGTCACCAGGGGAAGTGACTTCCCTGATCGCTGCCTAGTGTGAGGGCCGGACCCAGACCCCATACAGGTTACTCCTCTGTCCCAGAGCAGAGTGATCCTACGAAACCTTTCCCAAGTCAAAATGGCGTAACGCGAAGTAGCCGTTACCTGAGGGTGCATCTTGCTAACACGCATGGACTGTAAGCACATGGAGGTCATGGGCAGAGGCTAACAGACGCGGCTCACAGCTCTGGCGGCTCTGTGCTGAGAGGCTGAGTGTGGTCTCTGGGCAAGGAGACTGGGGGAGTCGCTCTTGCTGCTTGGGGGAAGGGGGATGGTGCACTGACCCTAATAAATTGCTGCAAGACACATACTGAATGTTAGCTTCGCTTTTCACCTCCACCCCCCACCCCCGATAAAAACAGAAGTCCTCTTCAGATAGTTTTCAGCTAGCAAAAACACGTGTTAATGCAGGTCTTTTGTAAAGAGCAGAGGGATATAAAGTGAATGTTCACAATCAGGAAGGCCTGCTGTCCTCTTTTCAGAAAGTTCTTTGCCGTGAAATGCAAAAGTCAGAGGGCCACCAAGAATTCTGTTTAAAAAAAAAAAAAGGCAGATAAGTGCACAGACAGAAAGAGTTCTGAGAGATGGTTTTGTGCTGTGATTCCCGCTTGGGCGGCACACAGATAAGACGGGGAGGTGGCAGGGGCCCTCTGGCGTGTTCTAGTGGGAGGAGCATGTGGGTAGGGAGCTGGCCACCGCCACCCTCCTGAAAGCCTTGCTTTCAGTGGGATTTGTCTGCAGTTGGACCATCGGAGTCTCAGGCACTAGGCTGGTGCTAGTGGCCAGAAGTGAAGGCTGGCCTCGTGCGGCACGGTGGCTTGGGAACCTTCCTCTGCAGTGAATATACCAAAATTCATGTACCAAAGCCCAGTGCCACACAGCAGACTTCTCTGCACCCCAGCATCCTCCCAACAAAAGAGGATCTTTTCGTTGTCTGAGTGTGTCTCTGAGCCTTGGGACTGAAGGAATCTGGAACTGTGTTCTCCCTTCTTTCTCTTACTTTCTTTTTAAAGTGGGTCTCATCTCGACTGGGAAGATCCTCCCCCACCAAGACACAATTAAGGTTCTCAAATTAACTGTGCGCCTGACAGTAGGGTTAGTGCTTTTCTTAATTTCGCTGTAATTACATCGGGAGAACAGTCACCCCCGGCTCTCCCGGGAAGGAAGCGTGGGCTCCAGCAGCCACCCTGGGTGTCTGAGGAGCCTAAACTCTGCCTGTGGACTCGAGATGGACGCTTGGCCCGAATTCACTGCGTGTATCCTTGCTCCTTCCCTTGTGAGGTAGCCCGGAGGGGCTGGAGTTGTCTCTGGCCAATTTCATGAAGAGCACCGTCAGAAGTGAAGAGATGGCCTCTGGGCTCTGCAGTCTACCTGTCCCTCAAAAGGAACGTGAGAGGTTCGAAGCAAAGGGTCTTACCAGGGAGGAAGGAGGCTTGGGAGGTCTGAACAAGGCCTCGCAGGGCTTAGTAAACTGCACCTTGCATCTCTGTCTGGGGAAGAGGACCCTGTGGCCATAGTGGCCCCATGAGTCTGAGTAACAATTCTGAATCCTGAGCTGGGTAGCAATCTCTGTTCTCAAAGAGATAATTTATGTGAATGCAAATGAAAGTCATTAAAATGTGGATGTGGATTGGTCAGGGTACGATGAGAATGGTTTTATTCAGTCATTAAGTCGTGTCCAACTCTTTTTGACCACATGGACTGCAGCACACCAGGCCTCCTGATCCTTCACTGTCTCTGGACTTTGCTCAGATTGATGTCCATTGAGTCGGTGATGCTAACTATCTCATCCTCTGCCGCTCCCTTCTCCTTTCGTTTTCAATCTTTCCCAGCATCAGGGTCTTTTCCAATGAATCAACTTTTCCCATCAGATGGCCAAACTATTGGAGCTTCAGCTTTAGCATCCATCCTTCTAGTGAATATTCAGGGTTGATTTCCTTTAGGATGGACTGGTTGGATCTCCTTGCAGTCCAAGGGACTCTCAACAGTCTTATCCAGCACCACAGTTCGAAGGCTTCAGTTCTTTATGGTCCAACTCTCATAACCATACAAGCCTACTGGAAAAACCATAGCTTTGACTATATGGACCTTTGTCAGCAAGAGATGAGATGGTTATGAGATGATTGTGATGAGAATGGCGATGAGCATTTATAAAGAAGAGCTGGTGGACTCAGCTGGCCTGTCCGTGAGCAGCTCGCCGGCAGCCTTTGTTGCGTCTCCTCTTTGGCCTCAGCCCCCGTGATCACCTCGTCCCTCCCGTGACACCCGCTTTCAGGTCTGTCTCCTTCTGGCCCACAGCTCCTTGAAGACAGGGAGCACACGTGAGGTGCAAAGAATGGAAATGACTTGCCCAAGACCACTCAGCAGGAAGGGGCAAAGCCAGAATTTAAATATGACCTCTGTGCTCAAAATTACTGTGCAGGAGAAAGAGAGGCTGGCCCTTCCCTCAGAGGCAGCCCAGAGACATGCTTTGCTCCAAGGTTTATTCCTTCAGTCTCGGCAACCCAGGGAGAAAAGAATATTCAAAAACTGTTAGGGTGGCAGTGACCCATGGGGAAACGCAACTTATTTAAATGTTATTTCACTTTTTAAAAAAACAATCTGGCTACTTCCTTAAATCTCAGTGCATTTATTGGACAAGTTCCACCTGATTTCATGTTTTAAGATTAAACAGCTGAGCAGAGAGGCTTTGCCCATAATAGCATCCTAGCGCTTAGATCATAGACTGATCTCTGTCTGTGAGCCCAAACTCAACTGAGACGTGGGAGATTCAAAAACTAATAATAAATTTCAAAAATATGTATATTTTACATAAACTCATATATCTTATCTTTGTCATCTTTTCAGAAGATGACAGAAGATCCCCAAGTAGGAGTATTATTTCTTCATAGAGCAGGGAAATCCAGACTCAAAAGGGGAAAAAATGCAGACGTTTGTCACCCCTATTCATGGCCTTGGGATTCCTGGCCTGTTGAAAAGAAGCAGTGAGGCTACTTGCTTAGAAACAGTGACAGAGTTTTGAGTACAAGTTTTTAATATCTTCTAGAAATACAAGTGAAAGTCACTCATTCTTGTCCAACTCTCTGCGACTCCATGGAGTCCAGGGAGTTCTCCAGGCCAGGATACTGGAGTGGGTAGCTTTTTCCCTCCTCCAGGGCATCTTCCTGACCCAGAAATCGAACCAGAGTCTCCTGCATTGCAGAATCTCCACCAACTGAGCCGTGGGCTTCCCTAGCAGCTCAGATTGTAAAGCATCTGCCTGCAACGCAGGAGACCCAGGTTCAATCCCTGGGTCGGGAAGATCCTCTGGAGAAAGAAATAGCAACCCACTCCAGTATTCTTGGTTGGAGAATTTCATGGAAAGAGGAGCCTGGTGGGCTACAGTCCATGGGGTCGCAAAGAGTTGGACACAACTGAGCGATTAACACACAGAGCAATACAAAGCTGGTGGTGACCGTGACTTGAATCTAGTCCATACAGACTCTCCAGCCTCAACCACAAAGAAATAAGATGAAGATGATGGAGATGGAGAGACAGATAAAGATACAGATTCAGGAACAGAGGGAGATGGGTATAGATGGAGGTCCAGGGAGAGATACAGACACAGATGGGACAGAGATGGAGGCGGATGCAGATCAGAGGCAGATACAGGTGGAAACGGAGTCAGAGGTGGAGGTGGCTTAGCCGCAGACGCAGATGCTGATGGAAATGACCATGTGCTCCCCAGGGGCTAACGCGGGCCCAAGCCCAGGACAGATGCTCCTGCAGCATGCTGTGACCTAAACAGACAGGCCTGACCCCTGGCTGGCTGGGTATCACATTTCAGTACTTTTCATGTTAAACTTCACAGAGAACCAGAGGGTGGAGGCCAGGTGCAGGGAGCTTCTTGGTTGCCATGGCAGATGCTTCTGGAGCCCCTCCGAAGCTTGTTTTGGGGCCTGGAAGAGAGAGGTTTCCCTTTGCCGGCCCCTCCCCTCTGGCTTGGAACTGTGGTGCACCCCACCCTGCAAGGCACTGGGCGAGAGGAGGAGCCGATGCTATTATGAGTTCGCACCCCCGTTCCTGAACCCTTGCAGACCTCACCGTGGTCCTGCCTGGGTCTTCTCACCGCTCTGCACATGCCAGGGGTGAGGGCCGTGGCCTCGTTCCTGTGCAGCCTCTGTCGTGGTCTCCCCTAAGCTCTTTGCAGCTCAGCCATCAGATTGGAATTGGGAATGACAGATGGGGGGCTTCTGGCTTCTGCTCAAGGCTCTTTTTATTGCAGCATATGCTATTGAAACGCTGGACAGTTGTTCATCAACATCATTCAAACCCACACGCATTTGGTGAACCTAGAGCCCAGTACAAAACCTGGAATATCTTCAAGTGGGTTTGGCGTTAGGCTCAGTTCTTCCCTTGTTCACAGGACTTTGCTGGGGGTACAGAGTGGAAGGCTGGGAGATGTATTAGGTATCTCTTTGGTGCTGAGGATTCCACTAAGACCTTTGATAAACAATCCGTTTCATCTTAGTATGAATGCTTTTCATTTTATAAACTAGGAAGCCAAACGTGGAGAGGTTAATCACTGCTATCATCATTCAGTTAATAAGAAGGGATTTGAACTCACATCCTTCTGACGACTCCTGACCCCGGGGCCGGTGACCTGTGGGATCGCCAGGACCCCACACTCAGCAGATGCACGGGGTTGCCTGCTCTCCTGCTGCCATCTTGAAATTCCCGGTCACTTTTGACCTCGGGGTCAGAAGTTTCACTTGGCTCTCGGCTCGTCTTGCCTGAACTTGTGATATTTCTGTCACCATGTGCTACCTTCTTGCTCTGGTCGAGCTGGACCCTGATCATCAGGGACCCCGAGAGACCAGTGGTGAGAAGGGAAGCCCAGAGGCTGTTTGACGACATGGGAGCCAGGTTGTCCTGCCAGCCTCTTGCACACGCTCCTTGTTGAAGTGGAGAAATTCCAGTCCAGGGCCAAAGGACCAAAGCTCTGGTCTCTCACCTATAAAATAAGCAGGGTCCCCAAAGGTGGGGATCTGGAGTGTAAATGGGGGTGGGAATCACGATGGTGGACCCCATGGCAAAAACTGGATGAACCAGTAAATATGATGGAAACTTGAAGGTGTGGAATTGACTAACAGCTTTCCCTTCGCTGAGACCTACTTAATTTCAAGAGAAAGTGTGATTGCATCAGTGGGCAAGGCGACTTCCTGTGAAACGGGCGCAGGGGATGGGCCCAAGATGGCCGTGTTGGCCGGTCCGTGGCGGCGGGGGTGGAGTGCAGAGCTGCCACTTATCCTGCCTGAAGGGAGGGGCGGGCACCAGCCTGGGGCCTGTCCACAGTGAACTGTCTCATCAGTCCCCTCAAAGTGGGCCATGTGAACCCTGTGTGCCCATGAAGACAGCAGACAGCTCGGTCCACCCACACCAGGATGGACCCTAGTTGCCAGCCCCATGCTGGGCCCCGGCCTGGCCTCCTCCCTTTGGGGGTCTCCGCCTCTTCCTGTCCCTCCTTAGGGAGCTCAGACCCTGTAGGCATCACTGTCATCAGATTCTCCTTGCCTACTTCATTTCCGTTCCAGAAGTCAACTCTTGGCCCCTAAGTATTCTTGACCCCAAGGTGCTCTTGGCCCCAAGGTGCTCTTGGCCCCAAAGTGCTCTCAGCCCCAAAGTGCTCTTGGCCCTTCCTTGGGTCTGCCTGTTCTCTCTGCTCACATAACTGACTGCCCCCACCCCCGCCGGCTGGCACTCTCCCCCGCCCCTCAACCTCCTGCACCGCCACCTAGGTTGTCCTTGACCAGCCCCAGGACGTTTGAGTGATCTTTGTAGACCAGTCAGTTTTGCCGGGGCTGTAGAGAAGGAAAAAAAGTCCTGCATGGAAGCAGCTTGCATCCAGGCTTAGGACACAAGGCCATCTCTCCCAGCAGGTGGACTGTGAGAGGGTTAGCTGCAGGCTGCTTGAGTCAGAAGCCCAGTTCTACTGTGTGACCTTTGCAAGCTAATGAACTTCAAGAGCCTCAGTTTTCATAGGAGAAACGGGGCTGTTGTTGAGCGGGCCTCCTGGAACTAGAGTGAGGATCTGGCGGTGGCACGTAAAGCGTGCTTCGAATAGAGCCTGTCGGAGAGTGTTACTAATGCCTGACTCCCCTCTGCCTCCATTTCCCCATCTGTGCTTGGGGTAACAGCGCTGAACTCCCAGAGTGGTTCCAAGGGTGTCAGGAAAAGTCACACAGCACCCTGCTAAGGGTTAAATCCCCACTGTCTAGTCAGGCATTCATCTGGGGCTGGGGGGAGGCTGCTGGGAACTGGGGGGCCGTGGGGAACAGCACAGGGCCTGCATCCGCTTCAGCCGCGGCATCCTCATGTGAACCCAGGCAGCAGCATGTGGGAAAGCAAACTTTCTGAAGTCTGAACAGACCGCTTCCACCGAAGCGCAGGAGGCTGCCGTGGTCTGAGCCTAATGAGCCTGGAGATGTCAACCGTGGGGGCTCTGGCCGGTGGGAAATATTTGGCGTCCAGCTCCATTTGGCATGGCTATATTTGTGCCATGGGCGGGGGTGTGTGTGTGTGTTGCGGAATTAACTCCCTGTTTCCCACAGCAATGCATGTGTAGTTTTCCACTTAGCAGTTTCCAGAAGCTGCAGACAGAGTTGTTTTATCTGTGTGTCTGTCCACCCATTCAGCTAGTCCGTCCTCAGCAGACGTTACTGAGATCTCACTCTGTCAGGGCAGCAAGATGACTGGGGGTGTGAAGGAGCCCCGAGCTGGCTGCGCCCCTGGGCTGGCCATTTCGCCTCTCTGAGCCTCAGTGCTCCTACCTCTCAGTCTTCTGACCTCCTGGTGCCGCTGGGAGGTGTGGATGAAACAACACTGAGAAAGTGCATGGACCGTGCATGCAGTGGGAGCCGCATAAACATCGCCTGAGGCCTTGTGCAGTCAGGGAGGGCTTCCTAGGGGCAGCAGAGTCTGAAATAGAGCTTAAGAGACCAACACTCGTCCACCAGTACATAGCTACAAAACGAAGCCATGTAAGTGCCACAAACTGACAATTACAATAACCTGTTATACTGAGACTTTAAGAATGTTTCCCCCACATTAGCGGGATTTTCACAGGGTCACTTGAACCCATGACTGCATCAGCATTAAGTGTCCAGAATCCCCACAAAAACCCGTGATAATTGGCAGGAGGTTGTGACTATTAGAATTAAGTGTGTTTCTGAGCGTCTCTGGCTTATTCAAGGATCGTGGCATCTGGGACCCAATATTTATTTAGCCCTGGGCTTAGCAGTTTTACTGTATACAAACGAACATGGATAAAATTCTGTTTAAGTGGAAGGGTAACTATTCAAGAATAGCAAACATTTCTAAAAACAGTAAAAGAAACCAAAGAAAGGGAACTTGTTTAGAAGCTATTAAAACTGACCATAAAGTAACTGCCCTCAGAAACAGTCTATCAGTGGGTGAATCAGCCTCTCCCTAAAATAGACTGCAGTCGACATACTTGCACACTGACAGATAAGAATCAGTGAGGAAGGTCTCTTATCAAGTCAGTGGGGGAAAATGTCACCGGCCGATCTGGTACTCCCAATGAGGGGAGAATCATGCCCTGTTTTTGGTGAGGGACTAGGTGTGAACATGGGGTTGCCTAGATTGAAGACATGTGCCCAAATAAAATCCAGACACATCAATGAACTTTAAGTTAAAAGGGGGGTTTCCCTGGCGGCCCAGTGGTTAAGACTCGGTGCCCTCAATGCAGAGGGCAGGGATTTGATCCTTGGTTGGGGCATTAAGATCCCACATGCTGCATGGTACAGCCTAAAAGATTCAAAAATAATAATAAAAACTTTTTAATTTAAAGAAAAGTAAGAAATCCAAATATTGTAAAGATTTGGAGAATATCGTAAGGAAATATTTGGAGAATATTGCAAGGAATATTGTAAAAGGAAAGAGAATACATAAAGTCCTTTAAGCAAGACAGGAAATTCAGAATTCATGAGACCATCTTGATGCATTTGATATATAAAACGTAACTGACAAGAACACTGAAGCTAAACTCAACAGATAAAGTGGGTTGATGAGAATGCAGCACTTCAACGAGGACAGGGTTATTACTGAGTGGTAACTCGCCCTGAGGGGTTTCTAGACAGCTCTCGTAAGGGGAACAGGGGCAGACGGACGGGAGGCAGGTGGAAGTAACAGAACGGCAGGGCTACCTGGTGGAAGCCAGTTATCTGGGGAAAGATGCTCTGTCTCCAGGCGGCAGGGAGATGCGAGGAAGGGGAGGACTTTGCCGTTGTCTACTGGCCCATCAAAGAGACTTAAATAAGGGCGAGACGGGAAGAGAGAGAGAGAGGAAACTTCCTCAGTGACCTTCTAGAAAGGGTGTAAGAGGAGTTGGCGAGCATCCCCCGTGCTCGCGGTGGGATGAGCCTGCTAGCAACATCCGACACCAGGGAAGACCCGCATTCTGCAGTCCCTATCCTGCTGATCCTCCTGGAGCCGTGAAGGCAGCAGCATTCAAGGTTCTCTTGGCAGACGTGTCCCTTCCACCCAGCAGGGCTGATGGGAACAAAGGCAAGCACAACGGGGAGCAAGGTGGACGCCCATAGCCAGGGCTCTGCAGGAGGCCATTCGCTCCAGGGAGCCTTGGGCAGCCATGGACGGGGGTGTTCTCAGTCGATATGAAGGGCCTTCCACTTTGTGTTAAGTGAGAAAAGAAACAGACGGGGACAGCCACCCCCGTGTTGGCACTTGCATGTGCACACGTGTGAGCTTGTGCTTCCCTGGTGGGCCAGTGGCAAAGAATCCGCCTGCCCCTTCAGGAGGCGCAAGAGCCACGAGTTCGATCCCTGGGTCGGGAAGATCCCCTGGAGGAGGAAATGGCAACTCACTCCAGTGTTCTTGCCTGGAGAATCCCATGCACAGAGGAGCCTGGTGGGCGACAGTCCACGGTGTCACAAAGAGTCGGACACGACTGAGCAACACACACACACACACACACACACACGTGAGCTCATAGAAAGATCCAGAGTGGTCCTTGCTAGGATGTTTGTTTTGGCTTGCTTATCTGAGAGTGGGTGATGGGAAGCTAGATGGGCAGGGTCGGGGGGACAGTGAATTTTATAAAAGGCATAGAAAGGGAGGGAAGTGGAGCCACAAGCATAAAAGGTGCAGCCCAGTCCCACTCGCTGGCTCACCTACCACTGTGGTCACGGCAGGGCAGTGGGATTGCAGACTATTTATCTTTCTCTTCTTGTATGTGTGAGCATCACTTGTGTTTCTACAATGCGCAAGTGTGGTTGATAAAACCAGAAATTAAACAGCAAAGCTATTTTAATGGCATGAAAAAAAATGACTGTGCCGTGTGTCAGAGCTCCAAGAAGAGACCCAAAGGATTGCAATTAAACCCGATATTGATAGAAAGCGACAGAGACTATCACAGAAAGAAGACAAAATAGAAAAGAGAAGAAAGGGCTGGAGCATGGCAGGGCTGACGGGAAGCCTGGAGGTGACCCGTGAGGGGTCCCTGTTCCCTGGGAAGGCATGTTGCAACAAGCAGGGCATGACGGAGACCCAGGCCGTGCTGGACACGTAGCATATGCACGGTAGCATCGTCGCTCACTGTCCAGTTTCTGTGGAGACAGCACGTGTGGTACTCACTGTCACTTGAGGCGTGTCCAACTCTTTGCGAGCCCGTGGCCTGTAGCCTGCCAGGCTCCTCTGTCCTTGGGAGTCTCCAGGCAAGAATGCTGGAGTGGGCTGCCATGCCTTCCTCCAGGGGATCGAACCCAGGTCTCTTACGTCTCCTGCATTGGCAGGTGGGTTCTTTACCACGAGCACCACCTGGGAAGCTGGAGACAGCCTACGACAAGGCCCAAAGAGGAAATCAGCACCTGCTTGAAATGTAGGGAACAGAGAGTGGGTCACGTTGTGTTGGTGAGGCCGGGAGCTGCCCAGGGCAGGGAGGCCGCTGAGATGAGGCTTGTGGGGTTCGCTGCCTCCTCTGCAACAGGAGGACGAAAACAGAGGGTGGTGCTCCTGCAGGCCAGGGGCCGGGGCCAGCAGGGGCCAGAGCAGGAGCAGAGGCAGCCTCCACTGGAGACACCCTGGAGGCAGAGGGCGAAATAACCCGTGTTCTCCAACCTTTGCCAGCAAAGGTCCATCTAGTCAAAGCTATGATGTTTCTAGTGGTCAAGTATGAATGTGAGAGTTGGACCATAAAGAAAGCTGAGCACCGAAGAATCGATGCTTTTGAACTGTGGTGTTGGAGAAGACTCTTGAGAGTCCCTTGGATTGCAAGGAGGTCAAACCAGTCCATCCTAAAGGAGATCAGTCCTGAGTATTCATTGGAAAGACTGATGCTGAAGCTAAACCGCCAATCCTTTGGCCACCTGATGGAAAGAACTGACTGTCTCATTGGAAAAGACCCTGATGCTGGAAAAGATTGAGGGGACGACAGAGGATGAGATGGTTGGATGGCATCACCGACTCAGTGGACAAGAATTTGAGTAAGCTCCGGGAGTTGGTGATGGCTAGGGAGGCCTGGCATGCTGCAGTCCATGGGGTCACAAAGAATCAGACACGACTGAGCGACTAAACTGAACTGAACTGAACTCTCGTTCCTCCCACCCTCCGGCCTTCCACCAGAGCTTCCCATTGGCTGAACCCAACAGGAAGTGAGCTGGGAGATGGACAGGCTGGAACAGGGCCGGGGCTCCTGGGGCTCAAAGCAGAGCAGGTCAGAGGATGGACTCGGAGGAAGATAGGAGGCTGGTTGCACAGCCAGGAAAACCCTTCCAAGTCCACTCTGCTCGTTTGCCCTGACAGGAGGACTTGGAGGCAGGCCCCACGAGGAGGACACCCTCACCATTCCCATCTCACAGATGGGAGCCACGAGGCTTCAGGAGGGCTGGATAAGCCCCCAGGGAAGGGCTTGGCAGGCTGGGGACAGCTGTGTAGGACAGGCAGAGAAAACAGCCTTGCAAGGAGACCAGGAGAGCCAGGCTCTCTCTTGGCCGTGACCCCGTCAGGCTCTGGGAGAAGGTTCGGCCTTCCCACCCTAGGGGGCTGTGTTCTGGGGGCCCCGGGAGAGACTGTGTCTCAGGAGGGCACCCGACCGTGTGCGTGGAGCCAGAGGAGCGGGAAGGAGGCCCTGGCCCAGGCCTGCCTCTCCCCATCACAAGCTCCATCCAGGTAGTGCCGTCGTTGCTGCAGGCACCGTGAAATGACCTCCCTCCAAACACCCCTTTCTTCTTTCTTTTTTTCTTTCTTAATTGCCACGGCGAGAATAATCCCAGCCTGTCTTTCCTTTCACCCTTGACGCTGAGTTTAATGTAATAGACTGTAGCGTGGTGCCTCTGATCTTTAAAGGCAGTGTTTATTTGCCTTATTAGTGTCAATGTGATGTCTACAGACAGTGCAGGGATGTCTTGTGAAGTGAGGTTTAACCGGTGCTCTGATGGGGTCCGTGGCCTTGCTGTGTTCAGAGCCCCAGGTCAAGACGGAGACGCGGACACCAAGCCTCCCCTTCCTGAGGGCTTTGTGGGACCCCGCCTGAGTGTGGGGCTGGCTGGCGAACTTAGCCGGAGGAAGGGGACTGAGGCTGCCCCTGCCGAAGGTTCCAGAGTCCTGGCTGGGAGAGCTCTGTTGGAAGAGCTGATGGAGGCCTGAGGCTGCACGGAGGCCCTGCGCTTCCAGCTGTCAGCACTTCTGTGTGCGGCGGCCCCCTGCCCCGTCTCTTGTACCTCGGTCAGCATGTTCTGATGGGCCCTGGTTTATGATACAGGCCAGCTCCAGGGCCCTGGAGTCCAGTGGCCGTCAGCAGGCAGCCAGAGAGGAGACGTGCCCGGGAAATGCAGCCTGGTCATGGAGTCCTGCCTCAGGGCCTTTGCACATGCTCCTGTCATTTCCAGATGCCCACAAGCACTGGCTCCTGGGTGCACCCCAGCCTCTGTTCCAGTGTCCCCTCGCTGAGAGAGGCCGCTCTGCCTGAGAGGGCAGCCCCAGCCCCCGCTGCTCCTTTGTCTTTATTCCCAGGCGCAGTGCACCCGCCCCTACGCTCCCCTGTTTATTCCTGGTCGCCGGCTCTTGCAGGGCGTCAGTCGGCTCCCGCGGCGGGAGCGCTGCAGGGAAGGTTGCTGCTTCCGGGTGGCTGAGCAGGAGATGCCACATGTTGTTCCCCAGGCCCCTGTCGTGGATCGTCCTCTCTTGGGTGCCCTTAGGGGAAAAGGGAAGGGAGACGTAGAGGGGGTGAATGGAGGAGAGATTGGCTCATTCAGATGTGGACAGACAGAGAGACCGAGAGAGGCAAGGACAGAGCTGCGTGTGTGGGGAGACCCTCAGGGACCTCGGGAGACAGAGATACCCACGGAGAGAAAGAGGCAGAGTTCCAGGTGCAATAAGAGAACTGGAGGGCCGTGCCCAGAGAGACAGAAACAGGCTCTGGGGCGTCTCCGCAGGCCCAGTGCAGGCCCACCTGGTGGAGGCTGGAGGAGACCCTGGGGGCTGGGAGGCAGGCGCCGGCAAGGCCAGGCAAGGGCTGCAACCGCCTGTTTTCTCACGGAGCTGAAAGATCGAGCATCTCTGCTTCGCTGTGTCTGGAATCCCAGTGTCAGCCGTCTGCCACTCCCCCAGACACTCAGACGCAGAAAAGTCAGATGCACCTTGGCCTGGCCCATTTCCAGATGAGAATCTGTCCTCAATGGGGAGGAAAACCGGACTGACATCACCCTGGGTTCCAATCGCACGTTCTTCTTTAGCAGGTCCTGGCAGGTGGCACCCGGCTGTTGCAGACATGGGGCGCCCCCACGTGGGCAGCGCGATGGGCCCCAGAGGTTCCTTCCTGGGCTCCCTCTGAAGGACACTGCAAGGGGCAGACTGGTGCCTCTGAAAGAGAAACGTTGCATCATGTTCTGAGATCAGCCCAGGAGCAGGTCCTGGGATCCAGGAGACGCAATGAGGGCATCAACGGGCACCAGGGACAACTTTCCAGGCAGGCAGTGGCCGGGAGAGCATCTCAAGGGCTCCCCCAGGCGCTTGTCAAACGTCCCCTGTGCGCCTGGAGGCAGTCTCTCCAAGGCATCTCTGTGTCCCCGCCTCAGAGGACAGGGCAGCGTCAGGCGTGGAGCAGGGACCCGGTAATGTGTGCTGTATGAGCCGGATGGAAGCAGGGCAGGAAGGAAGGAGGGGAGGGAGGGAGATGGGGAGGGAGGAAGTGAAGGGCAGATGGACAGGTGGGTGGCAGATGATGGAAGGATGGATGGAGCGATGGGAGGAAGGGTGGATGGACCGTCACTGAGAGAAGCAGAGGGGAAGTGTGCTCCAAGAGGGCCAGGGATGTCCAACCAAAAACAAACCCAGAATCCCACGAGGAAAGGCTCACTGGTCCCCAGCCTGAACCACGGGACTGGTTCCTCCCCAGAACCCCGCGCCCCAGACTCCAACCTCACCAACCAGCCTGGTACCCACCCTCAGGCTTCCCAAGGACCTCTCCTCCGCTCCTCCCAGGACCCACTCAGGCCTGAGTTCACCTCCTTTTCCACGTTATTTGTGCCATGTGAGGGGCAGCACCCTCTACTGTTGGGCATGGGTGGGTGTGGCTGTCCTTTAGAGAATGTGCAACCCAACCCCACACCTCTGCAGGGCCGGAACCCCAGGGGTGGGAGCTTCCCCACCAAATCCGAGCCCGTCCCCAGAGGCACTCTCGTCGATGACTGCAGGGCCTCGGCCAAGCTGTTTCTGGTCCCAGAACCTCTGCTTTATTTCTTCCTTTTTCACGGCAGATCCTCACACCTCCCTCCAGGCTGCAGGTGCAGTGAGACTGAAGGCGGAGCCGGCGGCACTATTTCTGGAACTCGGGGGCACTTGGGGGAGCGCAGCCACTGCTTTCTCTGCAGGAAGAAGGGGAAGGTCGAGGGCTGTCTGAGCGGACGGGCCTGGGTCCCCTGCCTCTCCACCTGCTCCCTCTGGGTTTTTCTGAGCAAGTCACTTAACCTCTCTGAGCCTTGATTTTCTAGTCTCTAAAATGGGACCCTCTCTGGTAAGAGAAAGCACTTTGAAAAAGCAGGGCATGCGCACAGGTGTGAGTTGCAGGCCTTTTAAAAAATAATTTTGCTGAGGCCGAGTGGGAGTTCCAACCCCAGATGGCAGAAGCCCCCATACCCCACCCCGCTGAGATAGTAAAAGCTTCCCTGGCAAGGGAGAACCCCGCTCCAGCTTGGTTCCAGGAGTGAGATGTGCATGAAGGGTCACATTCTCCGCTCACAAGGCTTGGAGCTTAGGGTGTCCACGCGTAGCCGAACCAGGACCTTGGCCAGAGCCAGGGACCGCAGGGCTAGTGCCAGGGAGGCTGGCAGACAGCTGGGGCGTGGGGTAGCCAGAAGGAGATGCAGAGCAGGGGTGGCCAGTCCTGCCGGTGGGGTGAGATTCCCGGGACTGGGTCACACCCACGCGCTTGGGAGAAGCCCAGATCCCAGTCTAGCCTTCCCTCCCCGCCTGCCCGCCCGGCCCACAGACCTGTGTGGTTGGAACCATCAATTCTGCGTGCTTGCCGGATGACGCACCTTCCCTGAGAATGGCTTAGCTCATAATTTTCAAGCGCTTAAAGGCATCTTGTCACTATTTAACTCTCAAATGGGATTCTTAGGAATTGGAAAAATAACGTTCTGCCAATTTCCACCCACTTGGGTTTCCTTGCCTGGAGAGCCAAGTGCATTAAATGATTCCAGGGCACCTGTGGGTAGAGGCGGAGGAACAGGGCTCCTCTGCAGACAGGGTGTTCGGGAGGCGGGGATGCGGCCGGCTCCTCACTGCACTTTGACCGCTTATGGAAACAGTCTGGGCATCACCGATTCACATCAGCACACTTTCCCCTGTCTGCTCAGCTGGGAGCAGAGAACACAGAGGTGAGGGCTGCGGTCTTGCAGCTTTTACAGGGTCACAGGGGCTGGGGGACAGATCCACCGGCAGCAAGCCCGGGGCNCCTGGGCTCCCTCTGAAGGACACTGCAAGGGGCAGACTGGTGCCTCTGAAAGAGAAACGTTGCATCATGTTCTGAGATCAGCCCAGGAGCAGGTCCTGGGATCCAGGAGACGAAATGAGGGCATCAACGGGCACCAGGGACAACTTTCCAGGCAGGCAGTGGCCGGGAGAGCATCTCAAGGGCTCCCCCAGGCGCTTGTCAAACGTCCCCTGTGCGCCTGGAGGCAGTCTCTCCAAGGCATCTCTGTGTCCCCGCCTCAGAGGACAGGGCAGCGTCAGGCGTGGAGCAGGGACCCGGTAATGTGTGCTGTATGAGCCGGATGGAAGCAGGGCAGGAAGGAAGGAGGGGAGGGAGGGAGATGGGGAGGGAGGAAGTGAAGGGCAGATGGACAGGTGGGTGGCAGATGATGGAAGGATGGATGGAGCGATGGGAGGAAGGGTGGATGGACCGTCACTGAGAGAAGCAGAGGGGAAGTGTGCTCCAAGAGGGCCAGGGATGTCCAACCAAAAACAAACCCAGAATCCCACAAGGAAAGGCTCACTGGTCCCCAGCCTGAACCACGGGACTGGTTCCTCCCCAGAACCCCGCGCCCCAGACTCAAACCTCACCAACCAGCCTGGTACCCACCCTCAGGCTTCCCAAGGACCTCTCCTCCGCTCCTCCCAGGACCCACTCAGGCCTGAGTTCACCTCCTTTTCCACGTTATTTGTGCCATGTGAGGGGCAGCACCCTCTACTGTTGGGCATGGGTGGGTGTGGCTGTCCTTTAGAGAATGTGCAACCCAACCCCACACCTCTGCAGGGCCGGAACCCCAGGGGTGGGAGCTTCCCCACCAAATCCGAGCCCGTCCCCAGAGGCACTCTCGTCGATGACTGCAGGGCCTCGGCCAAGCTGTTTCTGGTCCCAGAACCTCTGCTCTATTTCTTCCTTTTTCACGGCAGATCCTCACACCTCCCTCCAGGCTGCAGGTGCAGTGAGAGGCTGAAGGCGGAGCCGGCGGCACTATTTCTGGAACTCGGGGGCACTTGGGGGAGCGCAGCCACTGCTTTCTCTGCAGGAAGAAGGGGAAGGTCGAGGGCTGTCTGAGCGGACGGGCCTGGGTCCCCTGCCTCTCCACCTGCTCCCTCTGGGTTTTTCTGAGCAAGTCACTTAACCTCTCTGAGCCTTGATTTTCTAGTCTCTAAAATGGGACCCTCTCTGGTAAGAGAAAGCACTTTGAAAAAGCAGGGCATGCGCACAGGTGTGAGTTGCAGGCCTTTTAAAAAATAATTTTGCTGAGGCCGAGTGGGAGTTCCAACCCCAGATGGCAGAAGCCCCCATACCCCACCCCGCTGAGATAGTAAAAGCTTCCCTGGCAAGGGAGAACCCCGCTCCAGCTTGGTTCCAGGAGTGAGATGTGCATGAAGGGTCACATTCTCCGCTCACAAGGCTTGGAGCTTAGGGTGTCCACGCGTAGCCGAACCAGGACCTTGGCCAGAGCCAGGGACCGCAGGGCTAGTGCCAGGGAGGCTGGCAGACAGCTGGGGCGTGGGGTAGCCAGAAGGAGATGCAGAGCAGGGGTGGCCAGTCCTGCCGGTGGGGTGAGATTCCCGGGACTGGGTCACACCCACGCGCTTGGGAGAAGCCCAGATCCCAGTCTAGCCTTCCCTCCCCGCCTGCCCGCCCGGCCCACAGACCTGTGTGGTTGGAACCATCAATTCTGCGTGCTTGCCGGATGACGCACCTTCCCTGAGAATGGCTTAGCTCATAATTTTCAAGCGCTTAAAGGCATCTTGTCACTATTTAACTCTCAAATGGGATTCTTAGGAATTGGAAAAATAACGTTCTGCCAATTTCCACCCACTTGGGTTTCCTTGCCTGGAGAGCCAAGTGCATTAAATGATTCCAGGGCACCTGTGGGTAGAGGCGGAGGAACAGGGCTCCTCTGCAGACAGGGTGTTCGGGAGGCGGGGATGCGGCCGGCTCCTCACTGCACTTTGACCGCTTATGGAAACAGTCTGGGCATCACCGATTCACATCAGCACACTTTCCCCTGTCTGCTCAGCTGGGAGCAGAGAACACAGAGGTGAGGGCTGCGGTCTTGCAGCTTTTACAGGGTCACAGGGGCTGGGGGACAGATCCACCGGCAGCAAGCCCGGGGCCCAGACCAGCCCTGACTTAACAAGCAGGGCTCCTACCCAGGGCAGTGAGGGAAGGCGGGTTTTCAGTACGTGCAGCAGCCCGTGGGGGGAAAATAAAACCTGACTCTGGATCACTCATAAAACAAAACCCCAAGGCAGTGTCAGTGATGGGGGCCCCCGGGCAGGGAGATATGGCTGCAGCTTCCCAGGGTGGAGGGAAACCAGACACCAGCCAGCACCTGCCTCCCGGGAGTTGATGTCCTGGAGTGAGACAGACAATAAATCAGCAGGACGCATGCGCAGTGTCAGGCAGCAACATGCACCGTGGACCACAGCCAAGCGGGAGAGTCCCCGGGAGGGGCTGGGGTGGGGTGTTCTCCTGCCTGAGGGGACGTTTGAGCAGAGCCTGGAATGCAGTGAGGAGTCAGTCTGCCTGGGCATCGGAAGGATAATGGCATGTGCAAAGGCCCTGGTCACCCTGGCTGGCCATATGGGCAGGGCTTCACTCTTTGAGCCCTGTGACTCAGTGACATGTGACAATGCATAGGAAAGGCTGCAACCAGGGAAATTCACCAAGTCTTGGTGTCCGAAGTGTTCACTAAGGTCAGTCATGTAGCTTTGAGGTTGGCCATGGTCTCCAGCAACTCCAGAGGTGAGGCTGAGACTCGCTGACCCAAGTGTGTACGTGTGCTCAGCCACTTCAGTCGTGTCTGATTCTTTGCAGCCCCATGGACTGTAGCCCGCCAGGCTCCTCTGTCCATGGGATTCTCCAGGCAGGATTACTGGAGTGGGTTGCCATGCCCTCCTCCAGGGGACCTTCTTGACCCAGGGACTGAACTGCATCTCCGTGTTAACATTTACTATAAACTGTTGATATCACGTGTTAGTCACCACTATATACGTGCTCAGTCGTGTCCGACTCTGTGACCCCGTGGACTGGAGCCCGCCAGGCTCCTCCATCCGTGGGATTGTCCGGGCAAGAATGCTGGAGTGGGTTTCCACTCCCTTCTCCGGGCCATCTCCCCCACTTAGGGATTGAACCCAGGTCTCTTATGTCTCCTGTGTTGGCAGGCGGGTTCTTTACCACCAGGGCCACCTGGGAAGCCCGCTGACCCAAGACCCCACCAGGAACCCTACTGTGAGCTGAGACAACTGTCTGGCTCGAGCCTCAGAAAATAGAGATGCTCTGAACAGGCAGGAACTTGCCAGGGCTTAGAGGTAAACTTCCTGGTGCCAGTCAAAGGCCAGACCCTTACTGGGAGCGTGCAGGATTCGGACAACACAGCCCTGCTGAGCTAACAACCCCTTACTGCACCGTCATCACCTACCCTCTGCTTCCAGGAGGTGCGGGCAGGGAACAGAGCGGGTGGAAGGATCTGACTGCCTCCAGGGCCAGGGGCTCTGCTGAAAGGTTCCGGCACTTCATTCAGCTTTTGTGACCACCCCGGGTGGGAGGGCCTGGTACAGAAGGGACACCTGAGATCTAAGTTGAGCAGCCAGCTCCTGGTCACACAACCGGTAGCGTCAGCCTGTCCCCACGTCCTGTCCACGTGAGCACGATGTGGACCATGGAAGCGCTCCTGGAAAGGTTGCTTTAGCCCTGGGGGCGTCTGTGGGAGCTTGGCTCCAGGGAAGACGTAGTCCTCTCCCAGGCTGGCCACAGGCTCAGCCAGGAAAGTGCCTGGCAGGGGTGGGGAGTTCTACAGGGGGGCTCACTCAACCGCACAGCCTCTGCTGAGCCACTCACCTTCTCAGGCTGTTGCCTTGGCCCCAGTTCACCCTCTCCCAGGGCGCCTGGCATGCAGGCTCGGGTGTCCCCCCAGTGTGGACACCTGGCTGCCTCCTCTGCACGCTGAGAGTCTGTCTGGAAACCTGTCTGTCCTACCACCTCCCCGGGGCTGCGGGGACAGACACGCTGCTGCAGACCGCCTGCTCTCTGCTCCCACCTCACTCACCTGGCGCATTCTGAAGAAGCCTCCGGTGCTTGAAGGTGCGAGGGGCTGGGTCTGTCTTGTCTCCTCGACTGTAAGCAGGAGTGGGGACGATTCTACCACCCACCCTGCAGCTGTCTGCCTAAAGCAGC
>SJYQ01029943.1:23283-34570 GCA_006410935.1 Redunca redunca
CCCAGCACCTCTGCTCAGGTTCCCCGGGGGGCCCCTGGCGCCACACCGCTGCCCCCCGGCCCCTCCTCCCCTGGTTTCCCCGGGAGCCCCTGACACCTCCCCCCCGGGAGCCCCTGGTGCCACACTGCTGCCCCCCGGCCCCCAGGCTTTGAGAGCTCCTGGCGCCTTTCCAGGCTCCAGGCTCCTCTTTGGCCCCAAATCCAAGGTCCTTTTTCTGGATGTTGGACTCCCAGAGCCAGGTACCCTGCCCTGCTCCTCACTAGACACGGTAGGAGCATTGCTCATTCAGAGTGGACCCTGGGACAGCCCAGAACAGGCTCCTGGCGGCCCCCTGCTAAGCTGGGTGTAAGCCCTTTGCCGCTGGTCTGTGAGGAGGTCTCGGGAGGGGCAGGGTCCAGGAACAGTGGCTTGGGCAGCGCCTGCTGGCTGGGGGGCGTGGAGTTTCCAGCATCTGAATAGGAAGTACAGTCGCACTGGCATCAGCAGCCACAGACCCCCCTCCCCTCCACGCTCAGCATGAAGCCGACACAGAACAGGCGCTCAAGAAAGGTGCGCTGGAAGGAACTCTTGAGCCAAGGGAATCACGTGGCTCAGGGATTCTGAAGGATAAGACAGGTTCACTGAAAGGGAAGTGGTCCTCACTATGGAGTACGCGGATGCAGCCGGTCAGGAGCCAGCTCGAGCAGACCGTCCTGCCGGCAGCCTGGCAGGGTGGCCTGGTCCCAGGCCTGCACCACTTCCCATCCCTAAGGTGTTGGCAGAGCTGCAGGTGGGGCTAAGGAAGCAGGCCCCGGGGCCAGGCCCTGCCCAGCCCAGCTCTGTTCTAGAAAGATCCGCCGACAAGCTTCACAGCACCTGACACAGCTGGGCACAGAGCAGCCACAGGGCCGTGGCAGGGCGGCTGGAAACTGCCGCGCGAGTGTGTGTTCCTCGATTCTTCGTCTCGTCACAACAAAGATTTGGCGCGACGGACATGAAAGCCCCCTCGGTGCGTCGCAGCTCTCAGGTCTTGGACAAACCGCGTTACAGCTCTCAGGCAAATCAGTGTTACAGCTTTATTTTATTTAGAAGATAGCAGGAGAATCCATCTCGAAGCGTGAGGGCATGCCAACCCAAACACTTGAGGAGAAGAGAGTGGAGGAGCGCGTGGGGGAGGGAGGGAGAGAGAAAGCCGCACGCACGCGGGAGAGAGAGAGGGAAAGCGCTTTGGCTCCTCCTTCTGTGGTTTTTCCTCCACCTGGGCCCGAGCAGTGTAAACTGGGCTTAGCCAGGAGTGCTGTTTGTTCTACCTGAAGTCTTCACGCTGGTCCTCGGACCTTCTTTTGTTTCATTTTCGCGGGCTTTCCCCTTCCTTGTCTTGTAGCCACCACCATTTTGGGCTCCTTTTCCCTATTCTACCTACATAACAAAACCGCAAGTGGGAGAGCTGGCTGGGAGAGGGCTCCTGGCGCGGACACTTCCTGGGTGGGAGGCGGGCACTGACGTGTGATCGTGAGTGCTGGCATGGGAAACCGGGGCCCCCTGCTAAGGGGCTGGCCAGAAACACTGCCTGGGCTTACGCTTGGGCTCAAAACATGGAAGCAACCTAAATGTCCATCAACAGACGGATGGATGAAGAAGAGGTGGTGTTTACATACAACGGAATATCACTCGGCCATAAAAAAGGATGAAATAATGCCATTTGCAGCAACATGGATGGACATGGAGATTATCTACTAAGTGAAGTGAGTTAGGCAGAGACAAACACCGCATGATATCATCTACATGTGAAACCTAAAATACGCCACGAGTGAACTTCTCTCTGAAACAGAAGCAGACTCACAGACACAGCACAGACTTGTGGTTGCCGGTGAGGAGCAGGGATGGGGGTGGCGTGGGATGTGGGGTCAGCAGGCACAGGCTGAGCGACGAAGAATTGATGCTTTTGAACTGTGGTGTTGGAGAAAACTCTTGAGAGTCCCTTGGACTGCAAGGAGATCCAACCAGTCCATTCTGAAGGAGATCAGCCCTGGGATTTCTTTGGAAGGAATGATGCTAAAGCTGAAGCTCCAGTACTTTGGCCACCTCATGCGAAGAGTTGACTCATTGGAAAAGACTCTGATGCTGGGAGGGATTGGGGGCAGGAGGAGAAGGGGATGACCGAGGATGACATGGCTGGATGGCATCACGGACTCGATGGACGTGAGTCTGAGTGAACTCCGGGAGTTGGTGATGAACAGGGAGGCCTGGCGTGCTGCGATTCATGGGGTCGCAAAGAGTCGGACACGACTGAGCGACTGAACTGAACTGAACTGAACTGAGACACAAGCCGTTATATACAGGATGGGCAGACAACACTGTCCCGCTGCAAAGCACAGGGAACTGCGTCCAATATCCTGGGGTAAGTCGAAATGGAGAAGAATATGAAAAAGTACATGGAAGTGAAAATGTTAGTCGCTCAGTCGTGTCTGACCCTTTGCGACCCCATGGACTATAGCCCGCCAGGCTCCTCTGCCCATGGAATTCTCCAGGCAAGAACACTGGAGTGGGTAGCCTTTCCCTTCTCCAGGGGATCTTCCTGACCCAGGGATCAAATCCAGGTCTCCTGCATTGCTGGCGGGTTCTTTACGATCTGAGCCCCCAGGGAAGACACTGAGTCACGTTGTTGTACAGCAGAAATTAACACAACATTACGAATCAGCTCTACTTCAATAAAAGAGATTTAAAAAAAAAAGACTAGCCCTGAGTTAAGGAGAAGCTTTCCACTGGGGAGAAAACCCACAGGAAATACTGAGAGGATTCCACAGCGGGGCTGGGCTGCGGTCAGCGTGTGAAAGCTGACACGGCAGACAGCATTGCCCACCAGGCTCTGAGAGAGGAAGAAATGGAGTCAGAAAGTCCAGCCACACAGGATGAGTGCCCGGCCCTGTGAAGCCCCCAGGGACAGGAGTGCATGTCTGGACACGGCCCGGGGTGGAGCAGAGGAGGCAACTTGAGCCAACAGCCTGGGCTTAAACTGAGCTTCCTGTAGTTGCCGTGAGATCCTGCCCAAGGCAGGTGATATGCCTTGAGCCTCAGTTTTCCCACCTGTAAAATGAGAAGGCATGCTCCTGGTCCAGTGTGGTCATCCTGTCCAAGCGAGGTTGAACTCTACCCTGGGTGTGCTGTCCAGAACGTGTGAGTCCCCAGGTCTATTAATCTCCCCCCAAGACTCCTTTCCCATTGGAGGGAGACCACGATTTCAGAGCCTCGGGGAAACCTGACTGGCATCTCCCCACCACTGCTGTCATGCCCCATCAAGGGCACACTGAGACCCCTTCCAGCAGCTCACCCACCTAGCTGGCACCTGACTGCACATTTCACACTCAAAACTCTCAAGCCACATCATGGAATTTTCTAGAATGATTTGACCAGTCTATCAGCGGCTTGGGCAGATCTTTCCTTCGATGATTCCACGAGGATGTGTTTGTCTGCCCTGGGTGGCAGATCAAAGCTTCATTTTTCCAGAGCCCCTGGGGTTGTAGGTTCCTGAAGACCCCGGGGTGGTGGCCCTCGACATCCATCCCTTCTCATCTCACATCAGCAGGGTGGTCAGCTGGGAAACTGCCCTAACACACAATGCCCCCTCTGCTGGGAGGGAGGCGGGGAGGTCCCTGGAGACCAGAGTTGAGTCCTGGCTGTGCCATGGATCCCCAGGGGACTCTGCACACGTCCCTTCCCAGCCGGGCCTCGGAGCCCTGGCACAGCCCTGGGGTCTGTCCAGGGGCTTTGCGCAGTGACCATGCAGAGGCGGGGCTGGTCCTCAGAGTCCTGATCATCAGGGCACAGGAGGCGAGTCCACACAGCTGTGCATCCGGCCAGAGGGGCCCACACAGGCGCAGCGTAGGCTCGGCACCCCTCAGGTGGCCCTGGGACTGCGAGTCCACTGCACGGGCCCTCCTCCCACCATGTCCAGTCTCATCATGGGTGTCTGAGGTCTGTGCTGTTGGCCCCTTTTACAGATAAGCAAACTGAGTCTCGCCAAGGTCCAGGCCTTGCTCAAGACCACAAGCTTGCAGGTGGCACCAGCCACGCAGGGGGCGCCCCCTTCCCGCCTGCGTGGTTTTCCAAGGTAGCCAAGGAGATCCTCAGAGCCAGGGGCTCACCCGTGGGGGAGGGGTGGGAGCTGAACACATGTCCCTGCCAATGAAATAATTATAGAGTATGAAAATGGCTCAATTAAATCATTTTTTTTTAAAGTGCATATGTACAAACACTTAGCAATTAAGCAGCCAGTTTACAAATAGCAATTTTCCAACTGCACTTGCCTTTCATATATCTATTTGCTGGATGTAGAGTCTATTTTTATTCAAAATTTTTAATTTGAATAAATCTAGATGGGATGATCACTTTTGAGTTACAGTCAGAAGAACCTGGAGACGGTCTTAGCACTGGGGAAGGTCAGGGTGTAGGTCGGGAGGAGGCCTGGCCCAGAGGAGACCCTGGGTGAGCACCTTTCCCCTGCCCTCTCTCCTTCCCCCTCTCCACCCCACCCTCTTTCCCCTCCTCCTCTGACTTCTGTTTGCCCTTCTGGACACGCTCAGCGGCCACAGGAATTTTGACCGTCCTGAGATGAGACGGGAGTCTCCTCTCCACAGGCAAGTCCAGGGGGCACTTGTTGGCTGGTGCTGAGACATCAGGCACATCTGATTGGTTCCTATGGGAAATGCCCAGAGATGGATGCTTGCTCACTGCAGGCACACAGCCTTCCTGTTTTGGTACCTGCCTACCTCCACTGTAGGAGGAGGCGGCATTAGGTTCAGGGTTGGTGCCCTGGAGCTGTGGGGAGTTTAGAGAAGAATCCGGAATGGAAGGCATTTAATTGAGCCATCCATGCCTCAAGCTTGGTGAGGGCATCACAGAGATCCCGCACTCCGGGTACCAAGAGACGGAACCCGCCCTGCGCATCATCCGCGTCTGGGGTGACCCCAGGCAGTTCTGATTTCCATCTCTGGTTTGCATACTGAGTGGTGCTTATTTCTGGCAGCCCCGGGACCCCCAGGAAGAGGCAGGGACCACGCAGCCCTCCACTTTCCACTTTCGTTTCTTGGAATAAATCTTCTCAACACGGACACCATCCCTGCTGGACTTGTTCTTCCACTTGCATTTCTTTGAGAAGCAGGTGGTCTGAGGAAAGAATGAAGTGAAATCTGGACCCTTGCGTGGGCCCCAGGAAACAAGGTCTGCCTGGGTGAGGGTTTCCCCAAGGAAACCGGCCTCAGGGCGGGGAGGCCAGGAGGCAGATAACAGGCAGGGACGCGGCAGGAGAAGGGCACATGACCACGGCCTTTTCCGTTCACAGGGGCCCCAGGGACCCTGACTACATCCCTCTGGTGCCTGAAGGGGAAACCGATGCCCAACCCTGAGGGTGTGCCTGGAGCTCACACCCAGTAGCAGCGAGGGGCACGGCCCAGACCCCGACCACTAGACCGCTCGTTCCCCGTTAGCCGATTCCACAGAACCTCTCAGCCTCAGGGGTCTCAGGACTCCCTGGCCGGTGCCAGGTGAGCGGTGGCCCAGGCTGTGGGCACAGGGAAAACGTGCTTCTCCGAGCTCTCCCATCTTCCAGCTCCACTGCGTCCTGCAGGCTTGGTCAGGTGCTAGTGAGCAAGCCTCAGGCTTGTCCTGACTCCCAGTCCAGTCCTAAGCCACCCCAGGAGCCATACCCCATCTGAGCAGTGTCTCCCATGCCACCCAGGTCACACTCCACCGCCTCCCACCATCTAATGCTTCACCTGCCCCTGCTCAAGCGATTCCACCCCCCTGGGCACACATCCTGCCTTCCTTTCTGCTCCTCCCCCGCCCCTCAGTCACTCCAGTCTTCCTAAAATAGCAGTGATGACGAGCTCCAACCGGCTGCTTCGAGACACTGTCTAACATGCCTCACCTGGTCACTCCGCTCATCCCCCCTGAGACGGCGCATTCCAGACGGGGATGCAGACCCAAACACAGAGCCCCACTCACACTGTGCAGAGCCCACCCCGGCCTCAGTCTGTGTCCAGACCAGCGAGCCCCGTAGAAATAGGATATGGATTGTCATGAAAAAGTAGAAACGAGTGACTTGAGAAGACCTGGAGGCATCTGGAATGTATATTTCTAAGGGAGAGAAGCTGGTCTGAAAAGGCTACAGACGGCGTGATCCCAGTACTGAACGTGACATTCTGGGAAAGGCAGAACCATGGAAACCGTGAAAGGATCAGTGGTGGCGGGGCGGGGCGGGGAGGGAGGGTGCCCAGGTGGGCCCAGGGTGACTTAGGCCGTGACACTGCTCTCTGTGACTCCACGGTGCTGGGTCCTTGTCGCCGCACATCTGTCCATAGAACGTACAAGCCAAGAGTGGCCCCCGTGTGAGCTGTGGACTCCGGGTGACGATGCTGCCGTCAGAGCGGGCGCGCCGGCGGGAGCACAGGTGCTGCCCTGGCGGGGAGTGGAGGTTACGGCGTGTGGGGCCCGAAGACCCGGGAGACCTCGGTACCTTCCTCTCCATTTAGCTCTTAACCTAGAAGTCCTCTTAAAAAATTAACGATTCATTAAAGAAACGGGTGTGATGCATCTTAATAACAGACTTTATTTAGTTCGGTATATCCAAAATGCTATGTCAACAGGCAACCAATATGGGCTTCCCCAGTGGCTCAGCGGTGAAGAATCCGCCTACAATGCAGGAGCTGCAAGAGACGTGGGTTCGATCCCTGGGTCGGGAAGGTCCCCCGGAGGAGGGCACAGTGACTCACTGCAGTATTCTTGCCTGGGAAATCCCACGGATGGAGGAGACTGGAGTGCCACAGTCCATAGGGTTGCAAAGAGTCGGACACGACTGAAGCAACTTGGTACGGAACCAATATGACATTATAATGGGATCTTTTGCATTCTTTTCTTTCTACTAAGTGGTGCCTGTAATGCAGGGCAGGCCCAGGCTCTCTGGGCGTCTGGGGCCATTCACGCCTGGTCCGTCCACCTCTTCCATCCCTGGCCCTGTCATCTCTCGCGAGATCCGTGGTAGCCCCTCCACCTGCTCACCGTGCTTCTCATGGTACCCCAGACCTGGCTCAAATGCTCACTCGGGGAAGGAGAAGTAATACCTCCCAAGATGGTTGCTGTTTCTGTGTGTGCTCAGTTGTGTCCAACTCTTTGCCATCCCATGGACTGAGGCCCACCGGACTCCTCAGTCCATGGGATTTCCCAGGCAAGAATACTGGAGTGGGTTGCCATTTCCTCCTCCAGGAATCCTCAGAGATACCACATCCTAATCCTTGAAGCCTGTGGATATGTCACATAGCAAAGGGGACTTTGCCGGTGTGATAAGATGGAGAGACAGGGAGGGAGTTCCCTGGTGGTCCAGTGGTTAGGCCACTTTCACTGCCAGGGGCCCGGGTTCAATCTCTGATCTGAAAACAAAGATCCCACAAGCCAAGTGGCTTGGACAAAAAAAGAATGTGGGGAGATTATCCTGGATGATCTGTGTGAGCCCTGTGTAATCCCACGGGTCTTCATCATAGGAGTAAGAGAGAACTGGGACCACAATTGAAGGCAATTTGACTATGGAAGCGGAGATGGGAGGCATCTGCTTTGAAGTTGGAGATGGGGCCATGAGCCAAGGAGTGCAGGAGGCCTCTGGAGGCTGGAAAAGGCAAAGAAATGGATTGCCCCCACCCCGAGCCTCCCAGCAGGTGTTCCAGGGCATCAAGATGCCTTGACTTTAGTTCAGAAAACCATTTTGGACTTTTGATCTCTGGAGCTGCATAATAATGGATGTGTCTTGTTTATAAGTCTCTAAGTTTCTGGGAATTTGTTACAGCAGCCCCTGGAAATTCATTCACCACCACCACCACCACCCCCCCCCCCACTTGGGGATCACCAGCCACCCAGTCAGCTCTGGCTGCCTCCTCCTCTGATCCCATCATCCACTGGGACCCCCTCAAGGACAAAGGAGATGAAGAGGGCCTGGGTGGAGGGCTGGTGGTGTTGGGGATAAATGTAAACAATTCAGGAGGAAGAGTCGACAAGATGGGGGATCTGTGGATTAGCTGGGCAGTGAAGATTGCCGGGGGAAATATCAATAACCTCAGATATGCAGATGACACCACCTTATGGCAGAAAGTGAAGAGGAACTAAAGAACCTCTTGATGAAAGTGAAAGTGGAGAGTGAAAAAGTTGGCTTAAAACTCAACATTTAGAAAACTAAGATCATGGCATCTGGTCTCAGCACTTCATGGCAAATAGATGGGGCAACAATGGAAACAGTGACAGGCTTTATGTTTTGGGGCTCCAAAATCACTGCAGATGGTGATTGCAGCCATGAAATTAAAAGACGCTTGCTCCTTGGAAGAAAAGCTATGACCAACCTAGACAGCATATTAAAAAAGCAGAGACATTACTTTACCAACAAAGGTCTGTCTAGTCAAAGCTGCGGTTTTTCCAGTAGTCATATATGGATGTGAGAGTTGGACTATAAAGAAAGCTGGATGCTGAAGAATTGATGCTTTTGAACTGTGGTGTTGGAGAAGACTCCTGAGAGTCCCTTGGAAATCAGTACTGAATATTCATTGGAAGAACTGAAGCTAAAGCTGAAACTCCAATACTTTGGCCACTTGATGCAAAGAATTGACTCATTTGAAAAGACTCCAATGCTGGGAAAGATTGAAGGTGGGAGGAGAAGGGGGTGTCAGAGGATGAGATGGTTGGATGGCATCACTGACTCAATGGACATGAGTTTGAGTAAGCTCCAGGAGTTGGTGATGGACAAGGAAGCCTGGCGTGCTGCAGTCCATGGGGTCACAAAGAGCCAGACATGACTGACTGACAGAACTGAACTGAATTGAGGGTGGCATGGGAGCTGGGCACGGCCCCTGGCCCTGAGATGGGGATGAGCATGGCTCCTGGCCTTGAGCAGGGTGAAGTCCCCCTTTAGAGTCTCCCAAGCTTCTCTGGGTGTGTCCATCTGTCTGCTGTCTCTGTCTCACCAGCCAGCTTGCCACCCCCACAGGGCAGGGCAGTGTCTGTCCTACTCACCAGGGGATAAAGTGACTAGCACATAGTAGATATGTGATAAACATGTGGGGTGGGAATGGATTTGAATACAGAAATTTCAACTCCCAGTCCTAGTGTGAAGCTTACAGCATAAAAGAACTGAACAAAAGAAAAGAAAAGAGTTAAATGAAAGAGTGAAGGAATGAATGAACTGATGTCCCCAGTCCCTGGCAAGCAGCCTGGAACTTGGTGCTAATGGCCATTTGAGGAATTGGATTGCATTGTCCTGTAGGGTGAGGCATTCCTGATGCTTTCACAGCTGGACTCTGCTCTGAGCAGACCCCATCTTCCCTGTCCAGAGAGGACAGGGGAGAGGGGGCCCTGTCCTTGGGCCTTTGCACCTGTGCCTCCGTCTACCTGGAACAGTGCTAGCTTCTGGGGTTATCATATTAAGTACCATACTGCCTTTAGGCGGAAACTGTTGTCCACAGTTTGGAGACTGGAAGCCTGGGTTCTGGGTGTTGGAAGGGTTGGGTCCTCCTGGAGGATCTAGGGGAAATCTGTTCCTTGCCTCTCTCTGAGCTCCTGGGGGTGGATGGCAGTCCTTGGTGTCTGTAGCTGGCATGCAGCACTCTCTCTTCCTTCCTTCCCATCTCAGCCAGCGTCTGAGGGGCCTTCCCTGCCATGCTCTGAGACAGCACTTACTGCCCTCTCTGTCCTCCACCCTGTCTGCGCTTCTTCCCAGTCCTTGTCTCCTTTGACAGAGCTGTGTTTTTGCTTTTTTATCAGCCACCTCCCAGGCCCTGATAGAATAGAGATTCCCAGGCTGCAGGGCCTGGGTCCCACTCTCTCCCTGCTGAGGGCTCACACCAGCAGGTACCCTTGAGTGAGCAGGTGTGAACAGGCTGCTGTGGCCATAGATGGGGGAAGGGAGGCAGCTGGGCTGGGGTGTCTGGATGGAGGGAAGGGTAGGCGGCCAAGTGTCTGGAAAGCAGAGCCTATCACAGATCTTAGAGGTGGCTTGTTGGGGGTGGGAGGGAGAGGGGAGGGGATCAAGAGACTGGAGGTTGCCAGGCAAGAGCTTCCAAGCACAGCTGTTTGTTTCCCTCGGGGTTCTGGAATTTCCTGGGTCTTTAAATCGATTCCTCCCGTAATGGGCCTCCAGCTTCCTCCTTCCCCGAGGAAAATCAATTCTCCAAGGTGTTGAGAGTAAGTGCTTCCCTAATGTCATCTGGGGAGGGGAGCGGGTAGAGAGTCAGAGGATCCTGTTGGGGGAAGGAGACTGGGGGGTGGGCAGACCCTGCTGGCATTCTCGGGAGTCAGGGGGCACAGGGGCTGCTTTCTGTCCTGGCCTGGGGAAGGACCTTGTGACCTCAGGCCTTTGAGGGACCTGACCTCTGGGGACAAGGGGCCACTGAGCACCAGGGCCATAAACAGGACCCATCTTCCTGGAGCCTCAGGGAAAGGGCAGGCTTAGGGAAGAGGCAGGGAGGAAGTACACCCCTGTAGAACGGTGAGGATGTCCTATGATGGGATGCAGCTACAGCACTGCCGGTGGGTGGGGCACTCACCTGGGCAGCTCCAGGCCTCCCCCGGGACCCTGGCCACACTGGGGGAGCCTGAGACTCACAGCCCGACCCAGCCCTTCGATGGGTCCAGAGAGGGCAAGGGGCTGCCCTGGCCACCTGCAGCCCAGGCCCCACACAGGCCCCGTCAGTAGCTGAGATCGGCCACCCTCAGCCCTGGAGCTCAGCTCCGTCCAAGCTTGTCTCAGTGGTGATCAGATGGACGGGTCCAAGGGGCACCAGCTCAGCGGGCCTCAGCAGCCTTGGTGCCCGCTCCTGTCCATGTCCCCACCTCGGGGTGATCCTCCTGAGACGCTGAGGCCTCTGGGACTCCACATGTCGGTTTAGGGAGGGCGTGGAGAGTGCCACCTGGGTTGGACTGTGCCGCCGGCTCTGCAGTCACTGCACATTTTAACCAGCTGGTCCCAAGGAGCACTGGGCCCAGGGTCCCTGAGCTGAGCTCAGCTGAGGGTGCTGAGCTTTGACATGGGATTAATTCCGTGTCCCGATGCGCTGGCTGCTGTGAAATCGCCCTTGATGTCTGTATCTCTTCCGCTGCTGTGGCTGCTCTGGGTGGAGGCTAGAGCTCGGAGGTTCCTTCCTGCAGCCCTTGCCTTACAGACAGAAACGTGGGCCCCTGGGCAGGAGGGACTGGCCCTCAGGCCCTGCTGAGTAGAGCGGGTGCTGACACCCACCAGCTGGCTCGAGGACAGGGGTCTGATTCCCAGGGACCCTGG